>OY720153.1:18138241-18738241 GCA_963082725.1 Pedicia rivosa | reverse complement strand
ACACAACAGAGAGAAACAACAGTACCTACCATACAAATTTAAAAAAACTTATAAAATTAAAAATCAAAATGGCTGGCATAACAAATATTATATATATATAAAAAAAGAACATACATATTAACTTATGTGTCTGCCTTCCTACAACCTTTAAGCATGTATCAATTTAATTGTATTTTATCAATTCTCTTTATATACAACATAAGATGAGATCAAAAATTATTATTCAAAATGATTTCTTCCAAAACGTAAATAAATTGCAATAAATTCTTGTTGTTGTTTATTTTACTCTTTCTCTTGATCAGTTGCTTATCTCATTCGTTCATATTGTTTTTGGTTGCCTCATAATATTTAAGTAAAAAAAATAAACTTTTATAAAAGTGATATAAGTAGAATAAATTGTAATGAATGCATTTTATCCCTGAATGCATTTGACAAGGACATGATGATGACACTTAAAAAATGTTCACTTCAGATTTGAAACATGCTATCTCGAGTATACTTGATGTTTCACCTGAACAACTAAAGTAAATTAATTCTTCTTAAACTTTCTTCTTTTTTTAAGGATTTAACCATGTAACATTTTCTTTAGTTTTATTTACATTTTTTTCCTTTTCGTAAAGAGAAAATTTAAAATTTTAAAACGTAAATTTTAAAGTCTCTTCATTTTTTTCTTTTAATTTGAATAAAATATTTAGAGAACGATAGAAAATTTATTGAATATTCATTCTAAAGTGCGTATTATCGAAAGTGAAATTATCTAAATAATATTTACATTTTTTATTTAAAATAAATTATGTAAAATTTGGTAAAAAGCAAGAAAGAAAAAAATACAAAAATGTTTTTTTTCTTTCCTTTTTTTTTGTTTTCTTTGAATCTCAAAAAACAAAGAAAAAAAAAATTATTAATTTACGCTTGATTTGATTTGTTCGCGCAATGTTATGTTGAAAAAGTAATAAAAAAAATGTATAAACCTAAGCAATCGAACTAATGAAAACAAAAAAAAATTAAGCGCTTAAGCGTTTTCTTATCTCTTCTTTTCCTATAATTCTTTGTTTTTGTCTAATTTTTGTTTTTTTTTTTATTTTTCCATTATTTTTGGGACACACATAAAAATCATACGCTGCACTAAGCAATTGGTTATAGTCGCCGTCGCGGTCACAATAATAAAATGGCAAGTGGATTCTTATTTTTTATTTATAAAATCCATTCATTTTTTTTCCTAAAAATTTCGTTCAAATTTAATGCTTTTGAAATGCTTTGTAATTTTTTTATTTTTTGTAAATTTGTATCGTATAAAAATCAAGGTTGGATATAGCCGGCTAGTCGACTGTTTTAACTTTTTTCTATTTTGTGATTTTTCAATATTTTTTTGTTGCAATATTTTTTATCCGCATTTGCACGTTACAAAATTTACAACATAAAACACGTATTTTTTTTCATTAAAAAAATATTGAGATAAGTGGGTATATAGGTAACTGTATATGGGGATATTAATAAAATATTTATAAAATGATTGTTTTTGCATTAAATAAAAACAACAATAATAACAAAAACAACAACAGCCGTAAAACAAAATAAAAGAAGTTTATTGACAGCTGGAGGAGATCGCGCATTCCTTTACCCTAATACATATAAGAAAACAAAATTATTTTTATTGAAAAAAATAAGATTGCCGACAATTTTGTTTTATTTCTTTTTTGATTGATATCGCACGATTTGAAGTATCCGCTTCTAAGAAAATTTTTATTCAGGATCCATCTTGTATGGGAATTTTTCAGTTTCAATTTGAACTTTTTTTATATTTTTGATAGATTTTGATGGGTATATTTATAATACAAACATTTATAGAGTATGTATATAATAATGCATTTTGAATGTCAATCTAAATTTTTATTTTATTTTTTGAAAGAAAACTTACAAAAAGAAAAGAAAGAAAATAGAAAACCGATTATTTACATATAGGAATTATTACATGCCATCTATTAATGACATGAATAATCATCACCCAGAAACGTTCATTTAAAACATTGTGTACCTACAAAAATACATAATAACAAATAACAGACCATCAATATTTAATGCGATGACATTTTGAATTTTAATCAAAACAAAAAAAAACATACAAAACAAACATAGGTAGATTTTTATCTATTTAATAAACAAAGTTATTGATATGATTACGTAATTTTTTATGTTCTGTATCTGTGTATACGTTTAGTAAGAGTGAATAACGAATAAAAGAAAAAAAACACAATATAAAATACTTACATAAAAGAACAAAAACAAAAACCAAAAAAAAATGAAACGAAACATTTAAAACTAAAAATTTGTTTAAGACAATTCTTCAAAACTCATCAAGACAACCCCCCACTAAAAGAATTCTTGTCATACCATGGAATTTAAAATATCAAATAATAGACATAACAAAAAATACAATTGATTATCAATAAGAAATATCAACACCGTATTTATTTATAAAAAAATCCTAAGTTCATTGGAATGAGTTAGCCATTTTTTTTTTGATGGCATGCCTTGTCCATGAAGTCTTTTGTCTTATGTTTTATACAAAACATTGAAAGATTAATCTAAGTATCGGATTGATTTAAAGACATCAACAAAACTCCATGGAGTTTTTAAAGTTATTGAGAATAATGTCAGATATAGATAGATGCGATGAAGATCGATTAAAAAGATCTATCAAAGAAAAAAAAATAGAGTTAAGAAGAAGAACCAAAGAAGAATAAGACTGAAAATAAGATTGAAATAAAGTTTCTTATAAAGAATTAAAGGTAATTTTTATCATTTCAATTTAATAGCAAAAATAAATTGGGAATTTTTCTCTAAACAAAATAAACACTATTAAAATCTTCTTATTTTTTTATGTTCTTCATAGATTTATTTATTTACAAAAGAATTAAATGATTCTAATGTAAGTTAAGAAAAAAAAATGTACTAAAACATATATTTAATTCTATTTAGTTTCTTTATCGATTTTTCTATAGAAAATGGATGAACAAAGTATTTTTCTCTTGATTTTTTGAAAGAAAAAAAAAACTAGAAGAAAAACGCGTCAGATGGCAACCGCATTTATATTTCTTGTTTATTTTTTCTTCTCTATTTATTTTTTATATGTTTTACCTATATAACGTTAACTTAACTTAACGTTGAAGTTTTATAAAGAAACATATAAAGAAGAAGAAGGAAATAAAAAAAAAAGAAAACGACAAACAAAATGGCTTTTCAAAAATTGGAATCAATTATTTATTTATAAAGCATATACGAGGTATATATAAACTAAAGTGGTTTTAGTTTCAATTTATAAAACTGAAAGAAAGAATAAAACAACAATATACGAGAAGTGCATATACAAATATGAATAAAAAAACACAACATAATACTTGTGTCTGATGTATTCAATTCATATATTAAAGAAGGTTAACCTTTTTTATAAGTAAGATTCACAAAATACTTTTAATTCCAATTAATTTATTTAATCAAATTTCTTGAAGTCAGTGAAAACCTTCAATAATTGGCCACTCAATATCTTGACAATTATGGTCAATTGTGGTCAGTAGTATTCAGAATATTGTTTGTAAAGAAACCCCATTCAAATATGATAGATGGTAAATTGTTTTAAATAATTAATTTAAGAATTAAAGCAATTAAAATTTTGGTGAATTATTGAATTATTAGAAAAGCCATTTTCTAATAATTTTGTTATAAAACAAAAAAGGAGTGATGGTCCACATTCAAAGGTTTCAGTTTAAGCAAAGAGAGAAAGATAGAGAGAGAAATCGAGAGAAGATATTATAGGATGTTTATCTTTACCAATATAACGCGTTTTTTATTCTGAAAATACGATTCGCCAGGCAATTTAAACGAAGAAAAATAATAAAGAAAGAAGAGAAAAAAAATACGTATAAAAGAAAAAAAAAGAATAAAATAAGAAGGAAAAATATAGCAATGGCGGCTTTGTATATATTTCAACAAAAAGAAAAATATAATAAATCAACCAGACAACGAAAAAATATCAAAAAAAAAGAGGAAAGAAGAAAAAATCTTTTTCTTTTTTTTCCCCGGATCAAAATTTATAAGAAGAGGGAATGAAATCTATATAGGCTTTTATTTATGAACCCGGCAAAGCGCCATGAATATTACACTGTAAAGACATCAAAATAGGAAAAACACAAACAAACAAGCAAAAAATTTATATATAACTTAGGAGGGTACAGAAACTTTCGGATGTGTGTGTGTGTGTAGACATTAAAAATTCAAAAATCTTTTAAAAACTCACTTATTATCTTTAAGTGAGGGGTTATAATAAAAATTGAATTATAAAAACAAGAGGAAGATGAGGAAGAAAAGAATTTTTTTTAAAAAAAACTTTTCGTATTTAAAAGAAAATTAAATAATCGCGAAGAGTGTAAAACGTACAAATATTTATTTTCAACCCTGAGGGTTTTAATGGAATCTGTCTTTCAAGACGTTGGCTTTCTTTTATTCAAGGATTGGTTGCTGATTGATCGATCCTTGATGCTCAATTGTTTCACTATATAGATATACGTTTTTATATTAAAAATGTGTGTGTTTGTATTATCCCATCTTTTCTTTTTCTTTTCTTCAATTTTTTTTCTGCTTCTTCTATTTTTATTTTTATACAAAAGAAATGTTTGATTTATACAATGAAACAAATGGGAAAAAGAAAATAAAAGACGCACAATCCAAGCGGAAATTGCGATAAAAGTTACATTTTTTGTCTCTTCTTCCTCTTCTTCTAATAATCTTCATTTTGTTTTTCAGTTTTTTGTGAGGTTTTTAGTGTTTTTTTTTTATTATTTCTGAGAAAATGGAATAATTTTTATAAAAAAAAAAAAAAAATTTATATGTTGTTTGTTCTTCTTCTCTTTCCTCTTTACAGCTAGATTGGAACAAAAGTGTAATTTATATCAACAAGCATAAAAAATTCATATCGCAAAGGCATAAAAAGAAAAATAACAACAATAACATAAGACGAAGGTTTCCGCTTTTTTTTCCTCTCTGCTTTTATACAATTTTTGTTTTTTTTTTTTTATGAAAATGGCGCATGAATTTTAATTTTAATTGTTTATAAAAAAATTTAGCAATTTTAATTAATTAAAAAAAAACATAAGAGAAAAAAAAGCATACAAAATTTTACTTGACGTTTTTAGAATAATTTCTGGTAAATGTTAAAGAATAATTTAGGATTTTGAATAAACTTATAAAAAAACTTAAATTATCGTAATTAAATGGACAGATGTATAATCTAACATTTGATAACTTTTGTGATATAACCTTGTTAATATTTTATAGAAAATTTTTATTAAAAAAAAAATTAGTCATCTATATAGTCACATCCATCTTTATTCATCCTCAGCTCTAAGATGAGCTTTTTGGGATTACCATTTTATAACATCAACTAAAATTATATAACCGTAATAGTTTTTTTTTTTGTGTTTTAATTGTTTTACTTTTCATTTAATAAAAGAGTTGTATCCTTACCGTGTTTTCGTGTGTGTACGATCATGGTTATTTTTGTTCTTGGTATATAGTAAAAATATTTAATTTAAAACTAATTAAAAAAAAATGTTTCATTGAAGAAAGAAAAAAACACACAAAAGAAGAGAGAGAGGGAGAGAAAAAAAGAAGCAATTTTTAAATTATAACATTTTTTTATATGTATTTGCTGATTTTATTTCATCGTCTCTCCTTCATCTCTTCAATTTTTATTTTTATTAATCAATATTAAACATGATGATCGATGAATCCAATCAATAATTTTCATGTTTTAAACATTTTTTTTTTTTTGCATGTGGCTTTTTTTTAATTAACTCTATGGGTGCCGCGCCTGCCGACTAAATAATATTGATCTTCCCCATATCTTCGTCCATCATACTTTGTTTTTCGTCGAGTGATCTCAGAGTGTTTTTTTTTGTTCTTTCTTTTATTTCTATCATTTTTTTTTTAATCAGACTTTTATTTAAAGAAAATTTTTAATTTATACATTTAGAGGAAATATTATTTAGAGGAAATAATTTTTTCGTAAATTATTATTGTTGTGTGTATTGTGAATTGAAAATTTAAACATAAATGAACAAAGGCATGATAATGCAAAAATAATATCCATATTATGAACTTTAACGCATACAAAATTTCAGGAATTTCCAATGTTAAATGGTATTTATAAGTCATACACTTTACACGTAACATTATACTGACTGACTTATTTAAAATTTAAATCAAATTACAATTTTTTTATAAAAGAACAAAAGAAAAAATGGGAACCGAAAGAAATGAAATTCAATAAAATATTTATTAATTTATTTTACGCGAAATTAGAATAAAATTAAAGAAGGAAAAAAAACTATATTTCACAGAAATTTTAGCTTCACTGTTTTTGTATTTTATATATTTTTTTTTATTCCATGATAATATACCGGATCATGAATATTTGATTATGAAAATTGAAAGGGAAAATTGTGGAAATTAAAGGGACGTATTTAATTCGACAATTTTGCATATTTGACTGAACGTATACACGCAAACCGACAAAATTTTATATTTAAACTTACAATTTATATAAATAATAATATTATATTAAATCTAATTTTCAATCATGCTATATGTGAAAAATATTGTATATAGTATCTAAATGGAAGGGGTGGAAAGAAGAGGGAAATATATATGCAGTAATCATACTGTACTATATTTGTATAGGATGGACAAATAAATGGGTGGTAAAGATTATTGGGATTAGATATAAATATTTGATGGCGGTCGAACGGGTCGTCGGTTTAAGATTTTCATTTTTTTTCTTTTCTTTTTGAATAATTTCTAATGTGTCAGTTTTTTTTATTCACTGTTTTTTTATCGGACAAAACAAAATGGCACTGGGCCAAAGATTACGTGTGTGAGATAAAACGACAAATAATTTTTTTTATTTCTTTTTTTTTTTTTATATACAAAAGGGGAAAGGAAAAAAAACGGGAGTCCTACTGAGAGAAGTTGAGATGAAGCGCGGCAGTGGGAAAGAATCAAAAAAATTCGTATGATATTACACCACGCAGAGGTTAAATTGCAAAGTCATTGTCAAAAGTGTTTCTACAACTTTTTTTTTCTATTTGGTAAATAAAACCAGCGTTTCTTCAGTTATACATTCTCCAATCTCCTCCTCGACCCTCAACACAAATTAAATTATTTAAATAAATTTAACGTGAGTTATTAAATTTTATTAAAAAATTACATAAAATTAAATAAAAGAAAAAGAAGAAATAAGAAAAAATCGAAAATTAAAATTTTGCAGAATATTTTAATAATCGGCGCACAACTATATCGATCGGCCATTTTGATATACGTACGAGTATATTGTATAAGAAACAAAAACGAATCAAAAGTTAACCAGAAGACGGGTTTTATATAAATACAATGTAAAAGAAAAATAAGAAAGACGAGCCCATAGTAAAGAATATTATAGAACAAAAATAATAATAATAATAATAAGACGTGAGAGTGGAGAAAAAAAACTGTTTCTTTGAAATATTACCTCTGATGCCGACAATTTTAGTATTTTGTTTTTTTTTTTTGAGAAAAAAAAATCTGAAAAATATATACGAAAAAGAAAAACATTCAAATCAACAATAACCGACATCAACATTTTTTGATGAAAATTTTTTATTCTTTTGAAAAATTAAAAAGAACAAAAAAATATGTAAGGCATTGGCTACAAACATATTATTATTTTATTCTTATTAGTTTACAACCAAAAAATAGAAAAAGTTTCACATAATTTGAAAATTTCAGGTCTGAGAAATTTTTATTAGTCCAATCAGAGTTTGACAGAGGAATCGGAACAATATTAACACAATATATGGAAACCCAATGCATTATTGACCGACAATCATATATCGATAATAAAAATTTCAATTCCTTTAAACAATAGAATTTCAATTTACATATTTTCTTTTGATTTTTTCTTACATTAATTAAATATCATTCATAAATATATTGTAACAAAATCAAGGGACAACTTTTTTAAATTTCTTAATTAATAATAATGATTACAAGAAATAACATCAACAGTAATACGTATAAGAAACAACAACAGAGCAAATATAGAAAAAAATTAGTTTGATCTTTAAAGAATTATTCTATTCTTCTATTTTATTATTATTTTTTTCTTATTTCCTAAATAATGAAAATAGTAACAAGAAAACAAAAATCATAAAAAATAGAAGAAAAATATACTAATAATAATAATAATAATGTATTCTATATGTGTGGACAGAATAACGGCTCAATTTGGTACTGAAAAGTACAATGGATCGAAAAAAAAAAATAGGCCTTTCTTTGAAAGTATATAATATCTGTAGTTATGTATGTATGAATTTATATATGTATATATATGGTATATATAAATATATGTATATTCACGTTTTTCCATAGTTTAGTTTGAATAGAAAAAATATACGCGTACCCATCGGGAAATGCAAGTAATGATTTGTTCATTTTTCATTTTGGGATGGCGGCGGGTTCTGAATATATATATATATATATATACGCATATATATATATGAAACACGACGTATATATAGATTTGTGCGTTTCACAAAAGGATATATACATACGTACATACATACATATACATAAAAGGATATATACATTCGATATTATATTGGGGTAGATGGTTGAAAAAAAAGAAAAATGAAAAAAAAAAGGAAGAAAGGAAAAGAAAAAAAAATCATGAGATATGGTTGGTGTGCCAGTATTATGTACATCCATATATATTTTTTTATGTGTTTGTTTGTTGGATTATACTTTCGTATTAAATAAAAAAAAAGAAAAAGAAGGAAAAAAAGGAAAAAAGAAAAACGAGAGCAAAAAAAAAAAATAAAAGAAAAGAATAAAAAAAATACTATACATTGGGCCTGGTATAAGTTTCTAAACAAAAATTATTATTCATACACATAGAGGAAAAATTTAATGAATTTTTCTACACTCGGAATATAAATGTTGATAGGTCGCAAATATGATTTATTATTGTGACTTTTTTTTCTGTTGTATTCAGAATAAATAAAAAAAATAATCTCAATCAAAAATTTAAATAACTTGAATTTCTGTTTTTTTGTACTTTTCTTTTTCAATTTGAATATTTTTTATTTTTACTCTATTTTCGCACATATTTTATTCATTTTTAGATTTTCGTAATTAAATAAATAATACAAAAGAGAATATTTTTTTATTTTAATTGAATCGTATTTATTTGTGGTATCAACAACAAATTCGAAAATAAAACTATATGAGAATATGTCGGTAAAGCTGGGTATAGCCGAGACCTGATTGAACACATAAAAATTATTTAGAGATCAGACTAACAAAAATCCAACGTATACGTTAAATATCATATCTATTATCTCAAATCTTTAAAAAGCTAAGGAAAAAGTAACTTTGTTCAAAAATTATGTTTCGATAAATTATTCGTACTCCAGTTATTTTTTTTTTTCTATAAAAAACAAAACAAAATAAATTACTTAATATTTTGTAATCAAATTAATTCAATAGAAAAACATAAATAATTTCTACAATGTGATAGTGTTTGATTTTTTTAAGTGGTTTTATTATCACACTTGAATAATAACAATAATAATAAAAAAAAAGGACAAGTCGATAATATTATGTCTTTATTCAATGTCAACATTTATAGAAAAGTAAAATATACTACACTTAAATCATGTGATTTTGATACTAATTTATAGATTGTGATGGAATATTGTCAACACAATAATAATGTGCGGTCTAATTTAGTGTCGACAATAATTTCTTCTTCCTTTAATTTAGGTTAAGAAATAAAAATTGTTTAGTAATAAATAAAGTTAAAAACTATAAAATTATCACACAATAGTTCAAGTCTCGATATTTTGAATAAACTTTATAACTATTTAATAATTTCAATTGCCTTGAATTTAATTAGTTTAAATAACCGTAACTGGATTGTCTGTTTTTTTTTAATGTAAAAATTAAAATTATGTTTCTCACTTTTATTATTTTTGTAATATAAACCAACCATACTACAAAAAATATATATAATTTAAATAAATTAAATTTAATGAACAGACTAACCTGTCTCAGAGTCAATAGTCACATTAAATCCAGCCCACTCATCCGGAATTTCGTCAATTTTTTCTTCTTCCTTTTATTAAAGCAAATTTTTTTTTTCATTATGATTTTTTATTAATAATTTTCTATAAAACAAAAAGTATAAATATCTTTTCATTTGTACTTACCTCATCTTTTTTAAGTTCTAAAAGTGCTTTTAACTTTTCTATGTCATCCTCAGATGTATCAGGTGGTTCTATTTTTCCAATTAGTTCTGGTTGTGGAAGGCAAAAACCTAAATCAACATCTTGTTTCCATAGAACTTCTATAAGATCACTTTCCTATAAATAAAAATAAAACAAGAAAATTATTAACTATTTTGATATTGAAAGAAAAACTTTAGTATAAGAAACACAATACAATCTTAACTAAGTTGTTGCTACACAAAATAACGACTAATTGTCCATTTGACAATTGCCTTTTAATTTTCTAAGTTCACGAAGAGTAAAATACTAAAGGATATCTTACATTTAATAGGATTTTCATGGTTAAAAATGTATACTTCTTCTTCTTCTTCTACTACTTGTGATTATTTTATTTTATGTAAAGAAAAATAACGGAAAGCAAAAAAAAATCTTCAAAAACAAAGAATAATTTTATTCGTTTTTATCTTTTTGTTTTATGTAAAAAAAATGTTTTTTTAAATCACTTATAAATAATTTAATGTCATATTTATTTTCACAATACATAGACACACACACACACACACACACACACACACACACACAAAGTCAGAATAATAAATAATCAGTTGTTATGTTTATTTAAAATATATTTTTGTATTCTATAAAATGATAACAATTGAAATCACAAATTTTTTGTCTGTTTTCTTTTATTTAAAGAAAAAAAAACAACAACAAAACATAACACGAGTTTTATCTAAAATATCTTTTTTTAACTTATGTCAACTGATTTCTATTATTAGTTTAAGGAACAAATCAAAAGTAACAAAGAATTTTACTTCGAAAAAAGTACCATCAGAGAATAAATTTTATTTTATTTATTTTATTTTTTGTCTCGACTTAAGAACTTCACCTTCAACTTCTTCTGTTTTTTTCTCACTTATTTAATTAACAAAATAGATAATTTTTGTCTTATTAAATAATTAAAAATTGCAAACACATACAATAAATTAGAAAATGTCAACGATCTTTGTGATCAAAGGCAAACAATTTATATTTGTTAAGATTTTTAGAATTTTACTTAAAAACAACAACAAACAGACAAAAATAAAAAATATGTAAATTTTAAATTTTTTAAAAACAAAGAAAAATAATTTTTTTTTTGCTTCTTTTTTTTCTTAAATATTTAGAGAATAAAAACAAAAAACGGTTAGAATCGAGTCACTATCAAAATTTAACTGTTTTGTTATCTACTGAAAAAGTCGAGCAACTGAAACCGAATTACTTATATAGTGATAACGATTACAAATTATAATGGAACAGGGTAATCATTTTACAATTAAAATAAAATAAAATTGCTATGTTCAGTGCTTTCGGTGGACTGTGAAATATTTTCGAAAATATTTTTAAGTATATTCTTGTGTTGTTTGCATTAAAGATTTATAATTCTAAATTTGATAGACTTCATATTCTCTTAAGTATAAAATATGATACGACTTAAGTATAGTTTAAAAATTAAGTATTTCACAAGAGGTTTTTGATGAATCTTTGCATCAAAAACCCACAATTTTACTGGTCAAAATCTATATCAAAATACCTTATGTTGCGATTGTTAAACAAGATTTTAATTTTGTAATGCTTATAAATGAAATGTTATAATTTTTTTTATCAAAATCACATAAATATGTTGTAACTTAATTAATGAATGGAAAAATTTCCGTTAAACAAGTGTAATTGTATGTTACGCCAGCCAGGTACATCTATCAGTCTTTATCTAACAATATTTTTAAGGTGAGAACACAACATAAATAATTTTATGAGCCGTAAAAGAAAATTGTTAACCATTAAAAAGGATTATACCAAAAAAGGAAAACGAAAGAAAGATAATCTTCGTCTTAAATCGTAACCATTTAAGATGCTTCTTCTTTTGTATGCCAATTTGTAAATACAATTGTTACTTCGTTTGACTTATCTTTTTGACTTTTTTTCTTTTTCCATACTTAAAATCTTTTTCTTTTTTCTCTTTTCTTCACCTATTTTTTCTTCTTTCTTGCGAAATTATTATTAATATTTTTTTTCTTTTCTCAAATTTTAAACATTTTTAATGATGGGATCAACGAGATAACAAAATAGAAAAAGATAAAATCCAAAGTAAACATTAAAGATTTTTTTTTGTTTTCTTGCTTTAAAATAAAATGTACAGGGAACATAAAAAATAGACGACTAACGTTTTTCTCTTGATTAAAAAAGGCACATTTATAAAACTTTATCATGTAATAAACTAAAATACACTGAAAGAAATGTTCATGTGTGTTAGTAATTATCTAAAGAAAAGTAAATAATATAATTTATATATAATGTAATTTAAGTGGAAAGCTCCGGTTTAAACTAATTACTTGTACAAATGTGAATACTTTCAGGACTTTAATAGAAAAAGTTATTAGTTTTCCTTTTTTGTATAAATTGGTCCAATTCTTAAGATTGGTCACCAACAAAAAAAAAGTGTCCTAAATTTTCACTCATTTTTTTAACAATCAAATGTTTTAGCTTTTTAAGATTTCTGTTGAGACAGACAACTTTAAACTTTAAAAAAATTACAAAAATTTATTCGAAAAAAATATTTTGGGTATGATAAATATTGACTGAAAACAAAATTAAATTAAACGTGTGTACAAACAAAAGATAAATATCTTCAATATAAATTTATTTCAATTATTATCTGATTGGGTTTTCATAATCACATACATTTAATCGTAATAAAACATACAAAAATATTAAAGTAAATTAAAATTTAAAATGTACAAGTTAAATTTATTATCAATTGAAACAACAAAACAAAACGCAGACATGAACTTTTAGTTTATAAAAAGTTTATTATTTAGTTTGGACAAAAATAAACTAGAAAAATAAACAAGAAAGTACTTTTGACATTTTCGGTTTGTTTCGTTTTACTTTTTTTTTAATATGGAAATTGAAATTTGGACAAATTCAATTAAAATGAAAAACAGTGCAAAAACCTGTATTCACTATTGATTTAAAAAGAACTTCATGTTGTAATTCAACAATAAAATTTGCAAAAAAGTGCACCTCACAATGAAATTCGATTGAAATTCAGATGTGGTCCGATTACAAACGAAATTCAATTTAGACAGTTTTCCCAATTTATAAAAAATAATTAGTTAAAATATTCAAAATTTATATCTGTAATTCCTTTATGCATTAAGAAATTATGTAGTAATGCATAGATAGGTATAATGCATAAGTAATATTATTTTTACCTAAAAAACATCATCAGCACAAACAGCAAACACAGAGAGAGAGAGAGAGAACCATAATTAATCTTACACTCCCACGATTCAAATAATATTTATATATAAGAATCAGAGGAGAAAGAGAAGAAACATATAAACCGGAATTCGCTTATAATTTTACCAACTAAAAAAAAAAATGAAAAAACGAAAAAAAGTACAGAAAGAAAATAAAAACCATCGATCAATTTAGCCACGCCTCTGTTTCCAACAAATAAAAGACTGTTGTGTTTTTTCTGTTGAAGTTGTTCTTTTTTATTCATGGTTTCATATTTTAGGAGAGGATAGAAAAAAGCTCTATAAAACGACATGATGGAGGGGTTAGTTATTATTTATGACTTTATTCGAAAGATGGTGTTGAAAGACGATAGAAGGTTTTTCTTTCTTTCAATTATTTAAAGGGTAACCAATAAAATTGATATATTAATCTGAACTGATGAATTTTAATAATTTGAAAGAAATTCAATTACAAACCTTTTATTTTCTTAATTTTATAGCAATATTATTAATTTTGTATAAATTACAATAAGTTTATAAAATTACCAGATTAATGTTGAGTATTTTAACAATATTAATTTATAATGCTTAATTCTAAGAAATTAATATAATTTTTAAATTTAAATTAAAAAATAATCATTAAAATCCATTAATTTTGATATGTGAATTAGAAAATACATTTTTCTAAACAGATTTTGTGAAATTCCAAAATTTGTTCTAACGTAACAAACATGAATTTATTTTGAATAATCATCACGATGTAGAAAAGCTCTATCATAAATAAACTGTGTGATTTTATACTCAAAGATATATTTGAACGTTAATTCAAATTAAAAAAGCAAAATAAACAAATTATTCTTATTTATAGAAAATAATTAACAACACACTTCCAGTGTTCTAAAAATATATAAACTAAAAATGATAAAAGTAAATAATTATAGTTATTAATTAACTGTATCTGATCTACATTAAATTATTTTATACACATCACACAGCGATATACATTTTTTAAAACATTTGTCTTGAAGAGGAACACAACTTAACACTCGACAACTTTACATCAATATAAAAAGATAACAAAAATTTTATATAGAAGTATATAAAATAAGACGAAAATTTATAGGTAACATAAAATTAAATCAACATAAACATTAATCTTCGAATGAACTTAATCAATCAATCAAATCAATCAAATTAGAAAAATATTCGGTACTGTTTATTAAGGAAAGAGACAATCTCCTTAAGAATCAATTACTCAAATTTAACACAATATACGGGCTATTATTGTGAATGTCTAACAAACAAAAAGAAAAACATAAAACCACGAATAGTATGATCATTAGCGGTACATCACCTTAGAAACCATCCTCGAAGTTATATACAATGAAAACAGAAGAAACCGAATGGGTCAAATATTTTTTTTTTTTTTTCTCTCCTTTTTTTGCCTTTTTAAAATGGAGAAAGACTTTCTTTTGTATATATTTCCTGATGATAGTTTATTATTTAATAATTTTTTATTGGAAATTTTAACCGTTTTGAGTAACATTAAAAAATTAAAAGAATGAAAAATTCTAACAGGGTTGTTCGTCAATTTACCAAACGAATGTATAATCTGAAATAAATATGTTTCAGCAGATTTTTTTATAGTGTTTACCCTATACAATGTTTTGACATTCAAAGTGGGCGGTCAGACATCTGACATTTAAATCATTTGTCAAATATTTAGTTACTTTTTCAATCTGTATGTATGCCCTTAACACTTGTATCTTTTATTTTTCTGTTTATAGTTTGTGTTAACACATTTTCTGTTTTCTTCTTTTTGTTCTATTCTTCTTTTTCAATTAATATTATTGTAAACATTTTCCCGTTTGTGTATATAGATTAAAATTTGATAACTATCATAACAAAAATTTTTTTTTTTTGATGCTATAAACATCCTTTTAATCGAATATGAATTCGTATAGTTATGTGAATTTTACATTTGAATTAATTTATTTTATTTTAAATCTTAATTTTTTTTATAAGCAATCTTCTAGCCTAGACCGCTAAATCTAAATTAAATGAAGAAAGAAAGTTGATCTCGTACTTTATTATTGTCATAAAAATGACAAAAGTTTTTTTCAAATAAAATTTTTTTAAATTTGGAAAAAAAGATCACAATTTTAGATCTCGAAAGATGCACATATGTATCTCAGACGCTTTATAAAAATCATGTTTGTACTTTTTTATCTACTCCTAACTCTAAAGTACATTGATACTGAGTTGTTTTTATGAAAGAAATTTATTGCTAATTTTTAAAAAATTAAATTTAATTAATAAATTAATAATAAACACCGGAAATCCAAATTGCGTCATAAAATAGATAAAATAATTTGGTATTCATTCACTATATCAAATGAAAATCTTTAGCAAAATTTACTCTGTACACGTATCTGAAATATGTGTAATAAATATCAATTATAATCTCTCATCTTATTCAAGATGTTTTTTATAGCATTTATGTTTTTTATAAATGTTGAAACCATTCAAAATATTAGATAAGCAATATTTGAAGTCCATCTACTAGATCTAGATACCAATCAACAAAACAAAAAATGTGTATGCTAGTGGAGACATGAACCAATAAAACTGCCATCTATTCGAATATTGGTAAGACAGTCAGAAAAAAAGTGCTCGAATTGAAAGTTGGTTAGAATTTTGTTTTGTAAAAATAAACTTTAATTACGTATTATCCAAAGTGTGCTAATAAAAAAAGTTGGCACATATCTAATAACAACAAGCAACGTCATTGACCTGATTTTGTAAAATAAAAACGACCTTGAAAATTTACAAATATGAGGGCTTGCATTTTTTCAGTGTTTAATTGTATTAAATTAAATTCCAATTATTCTATTTTCTTAGAGAAAACTAATATAATTAATAATTAATAATGTTTAATTTCATTTTTTAACCCGCCATTAATTTTTATTTTTCTGCGCATTTTTTTTTATTATTGTTAACAAATCGAGCACCTGCTAGAAGAGGTCGTTGATCAACATCAACATGAAACGCAATATGAACACGTTAAAACAAAAAAGTTAAAATCTAAGCATAAAAAATAACAAAACGCGCTATAACCAATTTTTATTTTCTCTTGAATTAATTAATTAGTCATTTTCTATTTCTCTTTTATGAAATATTGAAAAAAATTGTATTATTTTTGTTTAGAAATGTTAAATATTTATGAACATTTATTTTTATGTTTGCTAGGTTTGAAAATTTATTTAGCTTAAAAAAAGGAGGAGAAATTCAATAATCTTTTTCTATTTTATATTTAATATTTAATAAATTTTTAATACTTTCAAAGCAAGCACAAAAAAAATGTAGGTACATAAATATTGGAAAAAAGAAAAGAAATATTACGTCATTATCTATAAAAAAAAGTGTTTAATTTACACTTCACAAATTGCAGCCATCCAAAAAAACACCAATACAGCAAAAGGAATTTTTTTTTTCTAAAAGTTGAAATATTAAGATAAGAAGACTTAGATTTACTTTTTCATCAAGGGAACGATATTTGAATCACCTTTATGAAATTAGTAAATTATATTCATGAAATTTTCATTAAAAAAAAATTCCTTGAAAACAAAAAAAAAAAGAAATTCGATTACCGATAAATTTACTTAAAATGACTCATTAGACAAAATATCTGTTCCTTTATGTGTTTACACGTGAAGACAAAAGAAGAAGAGTAGTTCAGAAAATAGAGAAAGCAACACAGAAGATTTATGTAGTGGGCCACGTTAATATTTTTTGCATGTGTGCTTTTTTGTGTTTTTCTTTCTTTGCCTGGTTGTGTGTGACTGCGACAACAAAACCGAGACTTCAACGTCATATTTTTATATTTTTGTGTTGTTTGTCTGTGGCTGTTGTTTCTTTACGTCAGACATTGAGAAAATTTTATAAAGAAACAAAATTCTCTCACTTTCTAACTGTCTCTCTCTTTCTGTAACAATTACTTTTATATCAAATCAAATAAACAAAATGGTATAAATGTTTGGACTTAGCAATTGATTTTATTATAAAATTATTTTGTTAATAATTTATTAAGTAATTATTTATTAAAAAAAAAGGCAGAATATTTTTAAATATTTAATACATTTGACTTTTGATTCTTTAATAAAAACAACAAAACAAAACTATAATAAAAAAGCCGCTTAAATATTTAATAAGTTTTTTTTTGATAAGATATAAAATTTAATAATACTTAGAGAAGGTACAACGAACCTTGCCTGATTATGAATTTTTTGTTTTGTTGCTATTTATTGTTTTTATGTTCTGCGTTCTCGTATCAGTACAAATGTTGTTCATTCTCTCATGTGTACTAATTACATTATAATGAAATAAATTAAAAGCTACGACAAACACACAATAACGAAAAAAGAGTTTGATCTTATTTGGAGAGAAGCTTTCTTTAAATCTCATTAAATCTAACTGTATATACATATTTATTGTTGTTTTTTCCGCTTTTTTATTTTGGGTTTGTTCATCAATTAGACAAAAAAAAATATAATAACAATATTTAGACAAATTTGAACATAATGTTATACTTAAAGAAAACAGATGAAGAAGATGTTTCTTTTGATGTCACCTAAAACTAAACTTAACTTCTTATGTAAAACACGTTATGTTTATTTTTTTGTTCGTTTTTCAGTTTATTTCTTTCTTTTTTTGATGATTCAAACAAATCAACATGGGAAGAATTTTGTTTTTGTTTTAGTAAGTCGTTTGTTTTTGTTTGCATAAGTATCCAATAAATACTTAAAAGTTTATTTTGATTTAAAATTGTTATATTTGGTTGTCAAGCCACCCAAAGAAAACAAAAATCAAAATGGAAGAAAATTATTGGTGTTTAAAATGATTTAAAATGATCGACTTCTGTCAAAAAAATTGATCATAGAATTTTCTTACATTTATAAATACAATCTAATCAGAATCACATATTAGATACACTTCTAAGAATAGAATAAATACAAAGCCCATCAAAAAAAAGTGAAGAAGGATTCTGACTTTCATATCAATATATTTGTTTGAAAGTCTACTAATACTTAATGTAATTATTTATGTAGTTCGCTCATGGTCAAAAAAATACATGCCGTTTAAAATTTAAATTTTCCACCAAAAACCAAAAATATATAAACGCATTTTACCACGTTAACAACATTTTGTTCCAAAAAAAATAATACGGAAAAACATAAAACCTGTCCAATCCTGTCGTTTAGGAATTTCTGCTTTTATTTTTTTTATTTATTTCTTTCTCTCCTTTATACAACTTCTCTTTTTTTTGGATTTGTTGGAATTATTTCCAAAAAAAAAAGAAAGAAAACAAAAACGAAAAAAAACCAGTTATTAAAAAAAAAGTAAAAAAAAGCAGCAAAAAAGAAACAAAACGCAAAATATTTTTATCAACAAAAATAAATAAAGCAAACAGTTTTTCTCTCTCTTCTTTCTTTTTTGCTTCGCTTTTCTCTTGACGAATTTAATTTCTTATGTTTTATGTTTTCATTATATTTATAAGAAGAAGAAAGAAGAGAAAACTATAATTAAATATGTTGTGTTGTTCAAATAAAAGAAGAAGAAAAATTGTGATCTGACCCCTAAATTTTATATTTTTTGCTAGTTTTGGGTTAATTTAAAAAATAAACAATAAAACGATAAAAATAATCAGTAAGTAAGTAAATTTGTAACTAAGTACAATAAAAGTTAAAACCAATTTCCAATAGAAAAAAATAAATAAATTGAATGGACACGTGGAACTATAACATATACTTCAATATATACTTAAATACTTAAGTATTTATTTAAATAAAATTTTAAACGAAGCTTCAAATAGAAGCAAAAACAAAAGAGAAAAGACTAAAGTACAACAAAAACACAAAAAAATGTTCAATTCGTACCCGTTAAAAGAATTTTTTTTTTTTTACTACAAATTATTTTAATTAAGTAAGTGACCCCCGGAAGTAAAGGGTTAGTATTATATTATGTATATATGAGTGTGTCTTGTTGTGTGTGTGTGTACGCTTATAGAATACTTAAAGTTAAATTTCACTTTAAAAAAATATTGAAAAAGTTAGTACCATGAAAATGAAATAAGTTAAGTTATAAAACCGGAAATTACAGTGTTGACTTCTGATTAAAAAAAGAAAGAAAAATAACAGCGTGAAGAAGACAGAATAAACAATTAATAATAATCAAAATAAAATCAAAACACAATAGAAAATATTTTTTCTTTTGTTTTTATTTTGTTGTCAACCATTTTTGAGTCATATATTGAGAAACAAAAGTTAAGTGACTTAATATTAATATAAAATATTAATCTTAAACATATTTATATACTTACGTATCTACGCATTATCAATATGTACGTAAAACTTATCAATAATAAATAACTATAAAAATAATAATAATAAAGAAAAACAATACAGAGGTCAAAATTCATAGGTTCCATACGTCTGTTACATTTTATACTTAATTGTATTTTCTAAGTTCCCAAAATAATATTTGAATATAAAATGGAAGTATAGATTTTTGATATGTTTATATCTATAATATATTTACTACAAAAAAGCGAAAAATGTATATTCATTGATTTCAATTAAGTATATTACATATTATAATTATTATAGGCATGATTTCAATTGTCGAATAAGTAAGTAGTTAATTTTAATTTTTTTTTTGTGAACACCACACAATCGACCATCATCCATAAGTAATAAAAATACTTTTTTTAATTTATTAATTTTCAATTAAATAAAAATATGTTAGTATTTATTTAATATATTTGCCGATAGATAATTCTTTTTATTTAGAAATTGTTTACTTTAAAAAAACAATAGCAACAAATTAAAACTTGTAAAGTTTAACACAATTTTCTTTATCTTTAGGAAATAATTCAAGATTGTCCAAAACACTTCCTATACTAATTGATGCATAACTTCTCATGCTTGCCACTAAACAAAAAATTTCATACACTAATCACTAACTTGAGATTGGCACAGATTACAGAATGATTGCATAATGGCTGCTCATTGCGTTAGTACTGTTAAACATATTGAATGCAATCGTACTTCAAAATTAATTCAATAAAAATAATGTATGTTCTCTTCTAACTAACGCAATGATTTTCCCTTTAAACTTTATTTTACAAAAATCAGAATCAGTGGAAGGAACAAACAGTAATATGACGTTAACTAAATCTTTCGGATGCATCCTGAATTAACGATAAAAAAATTAAATTTTATAATTTTGAGACTAGAAACGACACTTCGAATCAAAATGATAAAATTCGAGGAATATCGGAACTGGATACTTTTTTATCAGCAAGTTTTTATTATCTTTTTTTTTATTTACTAAAAAATGCCATTAAAAAATGTACATTACTTTTGCTTAATGGTAATATAATGTACAACTCGTGTATGTGTGCAAGAATTGGTGAAGTAATGTTTTTAGTGCGAATGTATTTTTGTAAACATTTTTTTGGCGCCGTCAAATATTATTCTGTTGAATTTATAAATAGTGTCAAGAGTCGTTTTATTGCTAAGCACACCCAATCACTTATACAAAATTTACATTTTAGTCCGATTAAGTTCATGATGAACAAATAAAAGATTACATATAAGTATATTTTCTTTACCTTGGCCAACAGTTACATCTAATTAAAAGATCGATATAATGAGTTTCAAGTAAATTATGATCGAAACGTATTCTACAACTAGATCAAACTATGATTTTGATTGGTCAGAATGAAACATGAAATTTCGTGAATTAAAGAAAATAGAAACAAATCTTTGGTCTACTGAAATGTTTCGGTCAGTGAGTCAAACGAAAAAAAAAATTAACAAACAATACGTTTAAGTGAATATAAACAAGATGTTCCTTCTATTGCGTACCTAAACGTATACATACGTACTCCCTTATAAATAAGTTTTAATCCTAAAAATAAAATTTAAAAAAAATGAAAACACAAGACGACAAAACACATAAACAAATTTGTGTTTTTCTTTTCAAAAAATATCAACTAAAAAATAAAAGAGAAACATAAACAAAGAAATAAACAAAGAAATAAAAGAATTAAATGTAAATTATTTGTTCAAGAGAAAATATATGATATGAATATATGAATTTAAACTCATCTTCGAATCATCTTCCAATCATTCAAAAAGGGCCATTTTTCACAAATTTGTTAACAAATTTGGTATAATTGAACCCTTATAGTAGGTTAAATCCTTCTAATAAGATATAAGACCACCAATTGTAGCAGAAAATTTGTTCGATTAGTATCAAAGACTGAAAAAAATAATCAATTTTATTATTTTATTATGAAACAATCGGAATTTGCAATTTAGTGATTTTGTACCATTAAATGCACGCATTACACCAATGCATAAATACCTACGCTGTTGTGAGTTTTATTTATTGAAATAAAATTTAAATAAATATTTGCACTTATTTCACCCCTTAGGTCATGGATTTAATCAATAAAAATAAAAACAAACAATTAAAATTGCAAAATTAAACAAAAATGAAAAAATATATAATACAAAAACAAAATAATAATATTGACAAAAATTCTTTCATTTTTAAAAAATAGCAACAACAAAGTAAATTATTCTGTGTGTGTGTGTGTGTGTGTGATTCCAACTGCGTGTCAGAGTGAGAAAAATAAACAAGAAAACAAGCCAAAAAAGAAAAACAAAAGTTTGTTTTCAAATTGTGACGTCATTGAAAATCGGATGACTTGTTTTGCTATTTTTTGATACAAATGATGAAGAAACTGAAGAATAAGAAATAGAAAACGTAAAAAAGAAAAGAATAAAGAACAGAGTTTTGATGAATGTGAAAAAAATGTCAATGGAACAGTGTGGGTAAGTACGCAAGTACTTGGTGACGTGTAGGTTAGGTTTTAATCGAATTATAAATTTTTCAAAAAAAAATTTGGTGATATCCCGTTTGCTATTATTAGAAAACGCCGTATTTAAAAAACTGCAACCAACATTATTCGATATGATACAGGAATGACTTGATACAAGCATGACTTGAGGCCTGCCTACGAGGCATGCTTCAATTATTCTTAACTTCAATGAAAGTAGCAAATTTGTTTTGCTCCTGTTTAAAATATAAATTTTTCTCATAATTTTCTAAAGGTTTTGAAAATAAAAAAAAACTAGAATTCACCTAAAATAGAAAATCATAAACATGAATTTGGAAAATCCCCTTACAAACCATTTAGTAATCATAAACATTAAAAATTTATTGTGATAAAAACCAAACACACACACAAATATGCAAAGAAAAAATTAATATCATCAAAAAAGTTCTAATTTTAAATTTATTTTCAGACAAAAAAAACCAACTCACACGCAAAAAAAAATACACTCAAATGAAAGTTGAATTATTTTACAATTTCACAAATTTCTTTACTGGATCTCTAAAAGAATTGACAATCTACTATTTTTGTATTATTACTAACCGGTAATACAGAGGGGTTGCACAATGCAGTTTTTTGCATATTTTGCAAATAGTGATTAATCCTTCGGATAACCCTAATATTTAATTATGTTTTTAGTCCGCTAAAAAAATGCGGGTCCTCGTATTGCGTATCTCTTATTATTTATTGATTTACCACAAAGAGAGAGAGAAAAGGAAATCGAAGAATAGTGAGTAAATAAAAACTGTACAATGTTTTGTGGTTGAAATATCGAACTAAATTTGGGATGGTGGAAGTATCGATCATTGTGCAATGAAACATTCTCGTTTTCATTCGTTAAAAGATATCAACTCATAATCTGCTTAACTGCAACAAAATTAACATCTGGTTTCACTTTTTTGAATTAAAACTAATTTCATTAATTTTGATTACCACAACAAGCATTGAAATCTCCAATATGGAATCATACAACATCCATAGTTTAATTTAAAAAAAATTCAACTAAAATTTTTGAAAAAGTAGACCAAGAGTCAAATGAAAAATTCATTGAACATCAAACAACAAATTTCAATAAATCTCAAATCGTTCGTGCACCAGATATTTTTTACCAAATACGGGAATAATTATGAGATGACACAGATATCACTTTACTAAACATATCACACTAAGACTAAGAACAACAACAATAAACCCGATCCAACCAAAAAAAAAAATTTAAAACAAAAACAAAAAATAGAAAAAAACAGAAAAACAAATTAAAAAAGGGAAAAATCGGATAAAAAGAAAAATAAAAAGATGTTTTTACCAAATACAAACAAATGCAAGCAGTTACTTTTTTGTTTTAATTTATTTAATTTTTTAACGTTATTTATAATCCTAAAAAGGAAATCTTTCCACAGTTAAAAAAAACAGACAAAATCCAGACAAATACATAGAGCACGAGAACGAGAGTGTGTGAGAGAGAGCGAAGAAATCGATCGCAATCGAAATAAAGTCTAAAAGCGAAAAATTAATATTCTTACTTATTTTGTGTTTTGTTTTAATTTTCTTTTGTTGTAAAGCAACACAACCAACTTTATGAAAAAAAAATATTTTCAGGTCAAGTGAAAATGAAACAGAAACAAAAATAAAATAATAAATAAATAAACATTAAGTAAGAAGATTTGACTTTAATTACATATTTACAACTTATTTAAGGCAAAAGGGGTTAATGACAAAAGTAAATTCATTTTTTTCTCTTTTACTAATTAAGGATTTGGCAAGAAGTCTATCAAAGGAGGGAGGAATAGTGACCATTCGTTGAAATCATGAACAATTATTGAAAAACAAATTGATTTAAGTGATTTTTATAACAGTCACATCTCCTACGATTACTTTAATGGAAAATTAAAAACAATTATTTTTTGATATATTTCGAAAATATTGAGTAAAAAACTTTTAAACATGGATGGTATTAAAATTCCATATAAAAGGAATTTTGGTTCTTACCTCAATTGTAAGCTCATCAAAACTTGTTATACTGGTATCATTATTTTGTTGTTGTTGTTCATCATAATTATGATCATTATGATCATCATCATCATCATCCTTATAAACATCTAATTCTTTTTTAATAGTAATTTCTGGCTTTATATCAAAATAATCATTCCAATCGATAACAGCACCAGATGTTATCGGTGTCGTTGTAGCTGTAGTTGTTGTATAATTAATTTCTGATCTTGTTGGCGAATCAATTGAACCAAAACCACTAGAAAAACTTGTACTAGCACGTTCACGACGTATTTCGAAAATATTTTCATTTAATACATCAGGTGGTTCATCTTTAAGTGGGATATTTAAATAATGAAATGATGAAAATTGTAAATCATTATAATCATTTAAGTCAGCTAAATTTTGATTGGTTATTGTGTCGGTATCATTAAATAAATTTGAATTTAAAAAAATATCATCAATTTCATTATTTTGATGATAACTTGAGGTTAGAAAATTATGTTCTGTTAAATTTCGATTATTTTCTTGATTTATTGTTGATAATGTTGTTGTTGTAGTAGTTGAAGGTGTTGTTGATACTGTTGTTGCTGTTGTTGTATTTGATTCATTTTGAATTGTATGATTTTGTGAACGTATTTCACCTGATTGTACATTTAATAAATAAGCAGTTACATCATATGAATTTGTTTCACGAAATCTTGCTAAATCTTCAATTAATGGCATTAATGCTTTTCTATTCGCGTATGGATAATCAGTTAATGGTGCTGCTCTTAATTCTAATTGCCAACCATCACCATTATCTAATGCTAATTGTGATTCCCAACCCCAACCTAAATAATTTTCTGGATCAACTCTTAATAAACTTAATGCTAATGCAAGCTGTAAAAGCTGCTCAGCATATGATTTTTTATATGAGATCATTTTTGTTGTTTTCGTTGTATTTTTCTTTTTTTTTTTAATTTAATTTTAATCAGTTCTCTAATTTTTAAAAGTTTTATTTAAAAATATTTTTTTATTTTTTTTTAAAAAAAAGTTAAATGTTTTCTTTCTTCTAAGAAAAAATCTTTTTAAACAAAAGAAGGCACACACACACAAATACTAATACAGGATAATTATATTTTGTAATAAAACTTTTCTGTCTCACACTCAAGCACACGTCATTCTCACTCTCTTGTTTTAGAACAAAAGTTTCAATATTTTTTTTTTTAAATACGCACGACCTTGAACTTCACATGTACTTTCGGGCAACGCATTGTTTGCGAAGCCCGAATCACATCACCGTCTGTTTCTGAACATATTTTTGTTTCACTAATATTATTAAATTTCTCTTAATTGGATACGTCACAATTTCTTTTTATTTTTAATCAAAAACTCTTTTATAAAACTTTTTATAATTTTCACTTTTTTTCAAACAAAAAAAAATAATATTAAATGTTTATTTTTATTTGAAAATTGCCGGAATATGATTTTTCACGACCTATCCTAATAATTTTCTTTGACGCACACAAATTATTTTTCAGTCCCTTTATGTTGTTAGCACTGTTTGATGATGACTGTCAAATTTGAGTTTTTTTTTTATATTAGAAATTTGGCCGATAGCCTAATTTGAAGAAAGAATCACTAAAAATTTACTTAGTTTTATAACAATTTATTCACTTATTACTTTCTTTAAACATTTATTGCATGTATTCAAAACAGAATATTCTAGAAGAATGTTCTAGTGTCAATAAAAAAACTTGTTTTTATCTGATTTAAATTACACAATGTTTACAACAAAATACACTCACAACTGTTCTATGACAACTGAAATCGACGAATGAAATCCACGAGTTTTCGACGGCTAACTTCATATATTATTATTCTATGAATCATTCGTTTCGTATTACCAACACAATGACAATAAAAAATGTATTTGTTCGCCTGCGTGTTGGCAATCTATATAACAAACAGAGGGTCTGTATAATGCTTAATGTTCGTTTTTGAAAAATTTTGTTAAAAAAAATAGGTGACGTTTCCGTTTAATTTTAAAACTAAATTTTTCTTATCTAATAAAACTTTTTTTTGTGAATTCGTTATCAAATAATGTTGTTTTGTGTAGCATTAGAAGCATTAACCTATTATACCAAACACAAATTTTTATTTGAATTGTTTGAAAAATTAATAAATGGAGTATTTACTTATTTACCTGTATTTGTCTAATTAATAAATTGAATATTAAAGAAGGAAGGCTTTTAAAATTATACATTACAGTACATACTCTCTGTGTAGAATTGTGCACACACAGAATCAAATCAAATACAAACATAAAGAAAAAAAAACTAATTAAAGAAAAGAAAGGCGAGCTGAAAAATATTTATTCAATTTTTCGTATGTTTCAAAGTCAAAATCTTGGGTTCAATGAAAATATAATTGAACAAAAAATATGCGTAAAAAACAAAACGTCAATTTAATCTATTACGTATACATATATACATAGATATATATAATATACGGTAACTGAATTTGTGTTCTATCAAACACACAATTGTTGGAAGAATATTATTAGTTTTTTTTTGTTTTGCATCATCGGCGCATAATAACGATTTTTATTTGAATTTTATATGGAAAATTCTTGACACAATTCTGTCCCAAGAAATTTAATAACAAAATATTAGATTTTTCCTTTTATTTTACTTTATTTATTTTTCTTCTTTTTTGTTTTACTGTTTGTTTCTGTGCTAAAAAATAAAAGCGAACATATTTTCTTATTTTTTTAATTTTATAAATAAAGTAATTTTACTGTGTCAACAAATTTTTACCGTGGGCGCCAAAAAAACATTTTCAGATTTTCTAGATTGCATTTTGATCGTGCAACCAAAACATCTGCCTCTGCTTTTAATACTTGTTTGTTCTTCTTCATTTTCTTCAATTCTTTGTGAAGTGAAAAGACAAAGGGAGCTAGCTGACATTCTGGCTTGTAGTTTTTTTTATTTTCTTGAGATGTGACTATATTTTTGGAACAGAATGAACAAAATAATAATGAATAAATCATTCTTCTTAAGACAAGTATATTTTTTGTACATTCTTTTTTTTTCCTCTCTCTCATGTATCATTGTGCAATACAGTTTTCTGATCAAAAGAAATAATCTAAATTTGGAAGAGGACAAAACCAAAATAGAGTTTTTTTAAGCTAATTAATATAGAAAAAATATGTTCAACTGATAATTTATTATTTTAACATTCAATTGTATTAATTCAATTTCTTTATCTTCTCTCTTTCTTCTCAATTTCCCTCTCTATGTTTCTCTCTAATGTATATTTTTAACCATGGATGAAATCGGCACGGGTAATGGTACAAGTTTAAATCCATAATTATCATTTTAAGTAACTTTTGGATTACAAATTTTTCAAAAAACGTTCAACTTTCAACCACTTTTGATTAATGAATCTTAATAATTTTGTTTTTATTTTTTTTTTATAAAAAATTTAAATATAAAAATATGGTTTACTCACGTGGGAAATATAACGACATCCATAAGTACTAAGTGGTGATTGCATTGGTGAATCATTCTCATATGAAGGTGACAACGATTGTAGTTTTGGAAGATCTGGTTCCATCAAAAACATTTTTGTTTTTTTTTTCTTTTTTATTTTAATTTTATAAAACCCAGATAAATGAATTCTTTATTGTATTAAGTATTCTGAAATTATGACAAAATAGAAAATTATTAATTTGTAGAGAAATTTTAAAAATAAAGGAAAATTCAATTAATAATTAAAATTTAAAAAAAAAAACACAATTAAGTATAGTCTAAAGTTATGCACAAATAATAAATATGTTATTCTATTTATGCATATCATTTTTTTTTGTATTTTATATCGAAGTCAATAATTTCATTATATTCATAATTCATATTAAAACACGGTCCATATATTTAGTGATTTATTGATTCATTTTAAAATTGCAATTTGTAAAACTTAAGAATTATAATTATATTTATTAATTGACAATAAATAATTGTTTGAATTATTCTCAATAATAATAATAATGTAATCTTTATTAACTGACTCATCTAAATATTGCATTTATATAAAAACACATAGAGTGCGGTCATGTGATGACAGAAATCTTATGAGGAATATTAGTTGTCCTTATTTTTTTCTTTGTTGAATATTTTTTCAGTCTTTCATAAAGTTAAACAACAAAAAAATATTCTTAAATTAGCATTTTTAGATATCCTCGAAAATATTTTACATCTATCTGTATTTGTATGCATGAACGAGTTTAATGGGTTATTAATGAAAATGGAAAAACGAGGAAAAAAATCTAAAGAAAAAAAAATGTAAAAATATTTTTGGGTCATTGAATTTATAAAACTTTAAATAACAATTTCAAATGTTGTTTTTTGTATTATTTAAACGAAAATTATTAAGCATGTGTGTTTCAATATTACTCATAGCAGATCAAATGAAAAAAAAATATTTCAATGAATATTTAATTATAATTTTAAATATATTTTGCTAATTTTCTCATTTCTTTCTATCTAATAAAACAAAAATTAGTATAAAAAATCGCATAGTTAACGAACAGAGTTAATAAAGTTAGTTAAATTCAGGTAAAGTTATATCATTCTGACTCTATAACTTCAGCAATAAAGGCTTGAAAATTATTTGTCACGTATGTTCGGGTTCGTCGGGAATTCTTTTAATATTTTTCTCGCTTACAGTCTCCTCTGTTGAATATTTTCTTCTCTTTTGCTCATAACTAATTCTTACTTTAAATTGGAAGTTACCGTCATTAGATTTAGGAAAAAAAGTTTCATTAAATTATCTAAAAGCTGAAATTATAATTATTTACTTTAACCAAACAGACCAAACAAATAAAATCAATTTTGCACCGTATAATTTTGTACCGTCAATTTGTTTTTTTTTACACTATAGATATTTAATAAGACATCATAATCGACCTATTCATAAATTAGAATTCACCATTAATTAATGACGTATAAGAACACATATGAAAGAGTAGACATATTATGTTATATAACAGAAATTGGTTACCTATTGCTACTGGAACAAAGTCCATAATCTGTTCAAACAAGTTATAGACTAATAAATAATGTAAAGTGTTAAAGCAATAAATAAAAAATCAATTCTGCATAAATTATATACAATTAAACATAGTTGTATTGGTGACAGTAAGGTCACATATTTTTTTTCCTAAAAAAAGTGATTTTGCAACAACTAGCTACTATACAATTACCTACTAAAACTATTATTATTATTATTATTATATAAAATGGTGTGCAAAAAACCTGACCTGGAATTTAGAATCACATAAATTAACGCAATTTATGATTAGTTACTCTTATCCATTTTCTTCATTTGTAATTACCAAAAAAAATATGTATATTCTGAGATTTTTCAATATAATTGTCTAATTGTTACTGCGAACTTTGATGACCGTGCGTAGGTGGTTTAATGATAATTACTATTTGTTTGATGTAATGTAAAGATTAGAGATTATTTTTGCATTTTTTTAAGTCTTGTACATGAATTAACAAGTACTTCCTCCTTGCCATACTAATCAGACGATTAATTTTTTTTTAATTAACTGAATTATTATTAAGGAAAAATTGATGGACTGAAAAACTTTATATGCCACAACCGCGGCTCAAAGTCGAGACCTTTCACTGACATGGTTAGAACTAACAATTCTTCTTCACAGAAAAATTGCGATTTAAAAAGCATAGCAAGTTTTTCAGTCAATCAGATTTTCCTTAATAAGGAATTGTGTTTTTCCTATTAATTATTATTTTCAGTAAATGTTTCATAACTTCTATTTTTGGGCTCTTAATACAAAAAAAGTGTCTTCTCATCTTTTTCATGTTTTGGCGCCAATATTTTGAACTTTATACATTGGCCCATGTCATTTAAAAAAAGATACAAAAAAAAAACTTGTTTATTAATTTAGTGTTTTTTGTTTTTTCGATTCACCTACTACAAAAAAATGTTAACTAAGGTTTTCTGAATATAATTAACCAATTTTTTCTCGGAAATAATTAATCTTTAAAACAATTCTCTTTGTGAGAATATTCAACAGCGCAATAAATTGACCTTATATAGAAGCAAAATATGAAAAAAATCGGAACAAACTGATCAGAGTTTAAGTCATAAATTTCGATACCCAAACCAAACGTTAAATAAGGTTCAACGGCCCTCTCAAAAATACCTAAGCCCTTATCAAAAAAAGTATTATTTGTTTTCAATTTAAATCCACAAAAGAGCAACCAAACAATGAAGCATTATGATTAGTCTTATCTTTCAAAGATAAGAGCCAATACACCTTTTTTAATAATCAAAAATTATCAGACAATGGTCGTAATTAGAGTCGCATTAAAAATTCCAGAAACGAATGATTAAAAATGTTTCAAAAACATTGACACTCTGAGACAGGATTCAAAGATTAATCTGTTTCTTTGAGATCGAATGATGTACAGTTATATGTTTAAAAATTTTTAAAACAATTTTAGGATCAAGAAGCAGACTCATAGAAATTCTTATTCAGATGCATTCTCATTCAAACATCGAAAGATATAATTCAAACAGATTGTGAAGTAAAGTATTTTTATCATAACAAAAATACAATTTTTCTAGAACAAGTTAGAGTCAATACTCTAACATTCAAAACAATTTTTTAATTAAATGTCTAAAAGGGATTTGTTCGAATTAAAGTAAAATGTCAATGAAGAGAAATTATCAGGATTATATGTGTTGCCTTATCATACACTCTTAATATAGAGAAAATTCAAATGTAAAAAATTAATTAAATTCATAAAATTTCTATAAATAAATAAAAATGTTTTATTTAAATTTTATCAAGTTCAAAGTAATATTATTCTCTTAGTATATTCTTTTTTTAATAAGAAAATAGTTTTTATAATTTTAAACAAAGAATTTAGCTTTTACAATCAAAACAGGCAAAAAATCCAACCCGTAAAACAAGAGTGTTAACTGACTTCCTAAGGTTCCAAAATTTTCATATCCACCAAAATAAAGAATAATTAAGAATTCAGTAAAAAAAGTTTAATGAAAACCCAAAAAATATGTTTTTGATTTATTTAATTTATTTGCTGGACCTTTACACAAGGTCATTATATATTTTTGGTTAATTATTTTCCGTTTCAAATTAGTAAATGAAGATAGAACAAAAAATAAATTATTTAGTGTGACGTCATTTTAACTCTTTAAATAAAAAATTGTAAGTTTTTCCCCACAAAAAAATATTTATCAGAATCGAAATAAATCGGAACCTACATAATGGGTTGACTTATAAAAAAAGAGGAAAATGAAGATAAAGTTATGAAAAGACGATAAAAAAATCTAAACAAAAACTTGCACAAGATTTCATCATCTTTTATTATAAATTGTTGGATGCTTTAGTGTTGCCATTTGTTTTTTTTTTATTTCCGTCCTTCTTTAACATTTTGTTTACTCTCAAAACAAACAAACAAAAATCCAAGCTGGGAGTTTTAAAATTAAGAAGAAATCACTTCTCGTAACTCGCGATAAATACAACGACGAGTGCAGTTTTTTTTCAATGACTTCATCATCCTTTTTTTCTTTTTTTTTTTGCTTTTGTAATTCTTTTAAAACATCTTTTTTTTTGTATTGAGACTTTAGTTAGTTATGCGAGTTTGTTGTTTTTGTCGAAGTCAAATTCCACATAGAAAAAATTTAATTAGAAATTTGATTTGTTTTAAACGAAAATAACAAAAAAAAAGGAAAATAAATAATAACATATTTGTTGAAAGAAAAATACTATGTGTGAATTATAATAAAAAAATTTAACTTGTATGTATGTATAATATTTGACAGAAACAGAAATTAATAAATATTCAAAAATGGATGAAAAAATATGAAACATAAAACACAGAAAAACGATTTTTCTATATTGTATATTTTTTTCTAATGTCAATATTTGATTAGCTGTCATTTTTTATTGTTGTTCTTTTTCTTGTAAACGGAAAAAAGTGTCTTATAAAAAAAACATTTTTAAAGTGAACGAAATTTATTTTGGTTTTAATTTTTCACTTTTACAGAAGAGAACCTTATAAATGTGTCCATTCAAATTAATTTAAATTGTAATTGAATAATAATTATAGAATGTGTTAGTAGATTTTTTTAAAATGGGTTATCACTGTTCTTATCTCTCTTATAAAAATATATAAAAAGTTGAAAAAATCTTAAATGTGTAAATGTGAAAGTGGACATAGACAATACAACTGTTTTTACTAAAAAAAACTGATTATTTGGTCTAAAATTTAAATTTAAATTGAATAACTGGGAATAATAATAAAATAATAATTACAAAATGAAAACGATTTTAGTTTATAGAAAGACTGTTAGATAACTAATCACGGAAAGACGATTAATACAATTTGATTTGTCACACTTTTTACACATGTTTCACACGTACACACACATGCAGTAGTGCACATTCATTAAATAACACACACACACTCTCACGCGTAAAATGATTAACTTTTTATAATTTATTTTTTGTTACTTTCTCAAAGCCAGTGTTGATTTTTACCTATAGCTAAAATCGTTACAAGTATTAATATTTTTTGATTGTACTGACCTCCACTATTTTTGTAAATATAAAACTATATTTTTTTTTTTTCAAAACAGTCACAATTTTTTTTTCACTAAAGTTATTGTAATAAAGTTTTTAAAGTGCGTTTTTTTATTATTTTGTTTGGTTTTAAGGTTATAAAATTACTTATTATTATAAAAAAATTGTCTTTAATTATTCTTAAAAAACACACACAACTAAATTAATAAAGAGACGAATCAAAAATATGTAAGTCTCACACAATTCAAGTTAACTCGACAAATGATAGCCATTGGGAAATATATAAAATCATGACGTCATTAACTCGCGTATTATATATATATACAGTTACAAAAAAATACACACACCAGATAAAAAATTTATAATAAAATAAATAAATAAAAAAAAATACAGAGACAGAAATTAAATCTAAAAAATATACCAAATACAAACAAATAAAAATTATAATATTTATTTACACGCAGTTTCAATATTCATTCGCGACTTTTTTTTTCTAATGTTTTGTTTTGTGTTTGTTGTGTTTGTATGTGTTTGTATTTGTTTTTGTTGTTGTTTTTTTTAAATAAATAATTATACACGTTAGATTTACTAATGATGATATATTGAGTTTACATAATAATTGAACTGAACGAAGAACTTAATAAGTAAAACAAAAAAAAAACAAGTTATTGAAAAATAATTAAATGTAGAATTGACTTAAAATATTTCATTTTTTGATAAGATAAAAATAGCTTATTGTGTGTAAAAATCCTCTCCTCTCATAAAATTTTTTTTAAATTTTTCCAGTGTTGCTATTTTTTCGTTTTTTGGTTTTAAGAAAAGTTTTTTAAAAAAGAATAAAACGAAAAAACATTATATGTATTTTTTTTTGGTGTCGTGTTCATATAAAAGTATTTAATTTATATCCGGGAGAGAGAGTGAGACAGTGAACAAACAAAAGACAAATTAAAAAAAAAAATATATAGATAATTATGACGTTTAGAAAAATAATGTCATCGTTTAATAGACACACGTTAATAGTTATTGCAATCTCAAGGTCATTTTATAACAATAAACAATTTTAATTAATTATTATTTATTTATTATTATTACATTAGACCAATTTCCTTCCACATTCACATTTTTCTTGTTCTATCAAATTATGACATTTAATTAACGGTTCTTTTGTGTATTTCACAATTGACTCCACAGACCGAATTAAATATAGTCAAAAATTCTGTATTATGGAATTTTTTTTCATTACCAAGGCCATTTTTTCCACCTGTACGATACCAACTGCAGAAAGTATGTTTTTTTTCATTTTATTAAAAGCTTAAAGAGAAAAGTTCAAAGTTAAAGTTTAGTTTTTTTGCAAATAAACTAATAAGTCACACAGAATCTTAATGTGGTTAAACATGATTCTCAGACATTCTTATTACATAAACATTTTTTCAAAGCAAAATGATTACGAATTGCATAACAAAACTGAATTTGTATTTATATGAATTAACTGTGAGAGTATGATTGAATTTCAGGTCAGTTAAATTTTACAAAATTGAGTTTTCTGAATAGCTTTGGGGCCTCAAATATGTTTCAAAAGAACTGAACTGAACAACCTAAATCGAATCTTTATTCTTATTGATTGTGTTTCTATCGTTTTTATAATTCATAAATATAAAGTCGATAAAAAAGAATTTTTCAAAAAAAAAAAGAAGCAAAATCGTGTGAAGTTTCAAAAATGTGAGAACTTTCTGGCTTTCACACACGTGATCTATAAATGTTGTTATATTAATGGTCAATGAAAAAATTCCTTTTTGAACCTTTCTCTTCTTTCGCTCTGATTTATTTTTGCAACCGGACAACCAGAAAACTCTCATTGCCTTATTATTAAACCCCAACGAATAAATCCTATATCATGATTATTATCTATCCAAATATTTATCATTTGATATTTTCGATTAAACAGATATTTTATAACGAAAAATAGACTGATAGAGAAAAATCAGAAAGAAAACAAAGAGAAGAAGGCCAAAATGAAAATTGTGAAAAAAATGTGAAATTGATTTTCTATAAAGAAAATATTAATAATAAATTTTGAATACAATTTTTTATAATAGCTTTAACTGTTTAGTTTTATTTTAAAATATTTTAAATTAGAATAAAAATAAAATTCAAATTTTGCGCCTGATCCGTATATTGAAGTGATCTGAAAAATATATTTGCGCCAAAAATAATAAACTTTTCCTTTTGTCACATCATTCGTCGTCGTCCACAATTCCTGTGCGCGCAACCCGTGTGTTAATAGTAATAATAAATATAAATACAGTTTTTTTTTGCAAATATGGAAAAATTAGCTGAAGAACAAATGCCTGTCAACAAGTATATATGTCATATATGACCAAAGGAATTCAAAACAATGAAGAGCGTGAAACGCCATGTTAAGTACATGGTAATAACCCCAAATTTGTTTATCCGACATGCAGTAAGGAATTTACACAAAATTGTCATTTACTTATGCTTAGACGAACACTACATAATTTTTCTAATGGTTAATAAAATATGCCAGATATATTAAACCAAAAAAAAAGCTGGTACCTGTGTGCTGCTTATTTAAAAAAAATTTGACCCCTGTGTGCTGTTTATCATCAAAAATTGTTTTTAGTTGTTTTCCCTCTCTTATAAAAAAAATAAAGTAACACTGAAACCTCAAACATCGTACATTTTTAGTAAACGAATGAATAACAAAAAATGAAAATATATTTTATTATTTTGCTTCCTTTTTATCCTTTAATATAGGCGGTAATATTGAGGGAATTTATTAATCATAATAAAAACACAATTAAAATATCTTTGAAATTCATTTACCGATAAAATAAAAATATTGAAATGATTGTTTTAAATAATTAAATAATTAAATAATCGATATTTATTATAACAAAAAACATTTTTTATTTGGCCTCATCGCATGACGTATAATTGTTAGGTTTAAATATTTAAAATTTAACATTTTTGGGTTGCATTTTAAAATGCAAGTAAAGAAAAATTATAAAAATTGAATGCATTATTATTTTTATTTTTTAATTATAGATTAGATAAATTTTTCTTTAAGTATTATTAAGCTGATTTAAATGCACAAAAAATAAACTGTAAAAGATTTTGGTAAATGTTCCAACTTTTAATTAAATGGTTTTAGTTTTTTATAAGTGTAGTGTATTATTAATTAATCGTATTTGTATATATTGGTGTGAGTAGCATAAGTAGGAAAGTAGGGATAAATTATATTAAGGTCTCATTGTTAATTAAGCTCTCAGTCGAGATACACACAAAATTAAAATAAATAAATGAAAGCAAATATTAAATGATATATTTTAATAAACATTACAATGGCGACGAGGATAAAAAAAAAATATATATAAACTAAGAAATAAAGTAATAAGTTGTTAAGTGTAAGGATATAGTAAAAGTTATATAATCTGGCGTCGAAAGACGAAGAACAGCACGGAGAAGGAGTGAAAGAAGAGAAATTAGAAGAACAAGGTGGTTTTAAAGAAAACATCATGGCAGCCCACGTGGTGGGCATAGAGGAATTTAATCCGGACATGGATGAGTGGATCTTGTACAAGGAGCGTTTAGAAAATTATTTTGTAGCTACTAAGGTTACAACTCCAGAAGAAAAGAGAGCAAATTTATTGAGATTTTTAGGAGCAAGGGCGTACAAAATTTTAAGAGATTTGTGCAGTCCAGAGATACCAAGTTCGAAGAATTATGAGGATATTTTGAAACACATGGAAGAGCATTTTACACCTGCGGTGATAGTTTTTAAAGAAAGAAAGCTATTTTATGAAGCGAAAAAAAGTGAAGAGGAAACAATTGCGGAGTGGCACATTCGATTAAAAAATTTGGCGTATAATTGTAAATTTGGTAACGTTTTGAAGGAAGTTTTGAGAGACAAGTTTATTACTGGAATTGATGGAACGATTTTCATGAAATTATCAGAGGAGAGCAAGGACGTAGAATTGAGGAAAGCTGTTGAAACAGCATTGAAAATAGAGCAACAGGGAAAGGAAATCGGTAAGGCAGAAAATTTAAAGTATGCTAATTTCAGACAAAGCACACCACGAGGTTTTAAGAGATATGAAAAAGGGCAATCATCAAGGTCAGATTCAAGAAACAATGCAGAGAGAGAAGACTGTTTTAGATGCGGTTATAGTGATCATCATCATAGCAGATGTATATATAAGTCATATGTTTGTAGAAATTGTAAAAATGTAGGTCATTTAGCATACAAATGTAAGTATAAAAATCAAAATAAAAGTAAAAAAGAAATTAGAACTGTTCAATGTGTAAATGAATCGGATATTGAAATAGAAGAACTTAAATTTAATACAAATAAAGAAATTGATAATTATTATATGTGTAACATAGACATAGAAAATAAAAGTAAGCAACCAATTCTAATTGAAATAAAAATTTTTAATTTATTTTTTAAGATGGAATTAGATACGGGTGCCGCTATATCTGCTGTATCAGAACAATTTTATCACAGTAAACTTCATACGGAACATTTATTACAAACAAGTATGATATTACAAGGGTATGGAGGTCATTTGTTGAGTGTAGTTGGATTGATTGAGCCTATGGTAAGTTTTAGAAATGTAAGGAAACGAATTAAATTTGCTGTTATAAAAAATGGAGGACCAGCTATTTTGGGAAGGAATTTTATTAATGAATTCGGCATTAAAATAAACTCAGTGGAAATAAAGTCAAGTAAGGACAAGGTCAATGATTTAGTAATGGAATTTAAAGGAATTTTTGAGTCGAAATTAGGCAAATATAAATATGAGAAAATTAAAATTGATATGAGATATAAGGAAAAACCGTTATTTTGTAAACCGAGGCCGGTACCATTTGCGTTCAAAGCGGAGGTAGAGAAAGAACTAGAGATGCTAGAACAAGAAGGTGTTATAAGTCCGATTGAGACAAGTAAATGGGGTACTCCATTAGTTCCGGTGTTAAAGGAAGATGGGAAAATTCGTATCTGTGGGGACTATAAAACAACATTAAATAAGTTTCTTGATGATAATAAGTATCCTATGCCTAGGATTGAGGATCTATTTTATAAATTAAGTAAAGGAATTTTTTTTTTCAAAATTAGATCTTACAAAGGCATATAATCAGTTAGAGTTAGATGACGAATCGAGGCTTTTGTGTGCGTGGAGCACCCATAAAGGAGTATATGCGATGAATAGGTTGCCATTTGGAGTTAAACCAGCAAGTGGCATTTTTCAAAAAATAATTGAAAAGTTAATTCAGGGTATTCCGGGAGTAGTAAATTTTTTAGACGATATTTTAGTGACAGGGGAAAATGAAAATGAACATATTGATAATTTAAGAAGGGTATTTCAAAAGCTAAAGGATGCAAATTTAAAACTAAATATTTCAAAATGTAAATTTTTTGAGAAGGAGATTAAATATTTAGGCTACATAATAAGTCAAACAGGATTAAAGAAAACAAAAGAAAATGTGGACGCAATAATAAGAATGCCGAGACCATCAACGGTTAAAGAAGTAAAATCATTTTTGGGTGCAATTAATTATTATGGAAAATTTATAAATAATATAACTAATATTCTGTTCCCACTATATAATTTGTTGAAAACTGATGTAAAGTTTGAATGGACGAGAGAATGTGAAATGGCTTTTGAAGAAATAAAAAAAGAAATAGCGAAAGAGGTGACTTTGGTACATTTCAATTCCAGGTTGCCAATTGTTTTAACTTGTGATGCATCCAGTGTAGGAATTGGTGCAGTTTTAGCACATGAAACGGAAGAGCGAAAGGAAAACCCTATTGCGTTTATGTCAAGAACGTTGAGTAAAGCTGAAAAAAATTATAGCATGATAGAGAAGGAAGCATTATCTATAGTAGTGGCCGTAAAAAAGTTTTATCAGTACCTAATTGGGCAAAAATTTATATTGGTGACGGATCATAAACCCTTGTTAGCAATATTCGGGTCAGAAAAAGGAATTCCACAAATGGCGGCCAGTAGAATGCAGAGATGGGCTTTATTTTTATCAGGATTTAATTTCGAAATACGATATGTTAAATCAGAAAATAATAAGGCTGATATATTATCACGTTTGCCGGTGGAACAAGTAAAGGAGGGAGTGGAGGAAAGTCCAGAAGTAAATTATGTGAGGTTTATGCAAAGGAAAGAAGATAGCATAAATGTGAGTGTGGAAATGATTAGAGATGCAGTTAAAATGGATCCAGTAATAGAAGAAGTAATTAAAGCAGTTAAGAATGGAAAGAAGGACTTATTAAAGATAAAAATTGAATTTAAAAGTTTCATAAGTATATTTAAAGAATTAAATGTGGAGGAGGGGATTTTAATGAGGGGATTCAGGGTAGTGATTCCACTCAGTTTGAGAAGTAAAATGCTACGGGAATTGCATAGCAGCCATTTTGGAATGGTTAAAGCAAAATCAGTAGCAAGATCAGTTATGTGGTGGCCTGGTATGGATAAATCAATAGAAGATATGATAAAAAAGTGTGAAGTATGTAATTTGGTGAAGCCAGATCCACCGAGGTCTCCCGTTATTATGTGGGAAGATACTAAAAAACCATGGAGCAGGATCCATATTGATTTTTTGGGTCCAATAAATAATTTATATTTTTTAATAATTATAGATTCATATTCAAAATGGCCAGAAGTATTTAAATTAACAGAAATAACAACAAGAGTAACAATTGAAAAACTGAGAGAGTGTTTTAGCAGGTTTGGATTACCAGACACAATTGTCTGTGACAATGGAAGGCAATTTACATCGAAGGATTTTGAGGAATTTACAAATAATAATGGGATAAAACTAGTTTTTACACCACCAGGACATCCCGCTACCAATGGAGCGGCCGAAAATTTTGTAAAAACATGTAAATTAGTAATTAGAAAATTTTTGATTGAAAAACCCATAAACTCATTGGAAACAGTATTGAGCCGATTTCTATTTGATTATAGAGTTACAAAACATTGTTCGACAGGAGAATCCCCAGATGTGAGAATGTTTAACCGGACTTTGGAAACGAGGTTTACAAAAATGAGTCCAATAAGAAAGGAATTTGTGGATTATGACACGCAAAGAATCATTAGGAAATTTAAGGTACATGATAAGGTGTTGATTAGGGATTATTCGGATCCAAATAAAAAAAAATGGCAGAGTGCTGAAATTGTAGAGGTTTTAGGCCCAAGGACGTACAATTGTAGGTTAAGGAGTGGGCGAGAAATTAAGAGACATATTGATCAGATAATAAAAGCTGAACATTTGGAAGATAATGGTAGAGATGAAGAAGAAGAAAACAAAGAAAAAAAAAAGGAAGAGGAAGAGGAAGGGTGTCAAGAGATAAAAAAAAAAGATAGAAAAATAGGAAGAGAAATTACATTAGAGGTGCCATTAGGTCAATCAAGCTCAGCGTCACTATCAAATGAATTGCCATTAGAAAGAGAGAGAAGTGGAAGTGATAATATTGGGATGATGGGTAGAGGTAGAGGTAAGAGAATTGTAAAACAGCCCGATAGATTAAATTTGTAAAATTGTGTTTATAAAAAAGAAATAATAGAATGGAAATATTTAACATTATGTATTAGGATTAATTAGGATATAAGTTAGAATTTATTGGTGGAGGTATTGTAGTGTATTATTAATTAATCGTATTTGTATATATTGGTGTGAGTAGCATAAGTAGGAAAGTAGGGATAAATTATATTAAGGTCTCATTGTTAATTAAGCTCTCAGTCGAGATACACACAAAATTAAAATAAATAAATGAAAGCAAATATTAAATGATATATTTTAATAAACATTACAATAAGAAAATTTCTATTGGTTTATTTCGGGATTTATAGTTAAGTTTAAAATCGATTCTTAGTTAATGCAATCAGTCGAATAAAAATAACCTGTGGATGTACTTTATTTTTTTAATTGAACATAAAATTTATTGATTTGGAGAACAAAAATTGATCTTTAACTTGAGATTTGAATAAAACTATTTAAATTAATTTTCAATAAATGCCTTTCGATAAATAAAGGGCAAAGAAATTAATTAAATTCTTTACGTCTATATCTAAGACGTTTTATAATGTTTAATAAAATCATGGATACAAATTTCTTTAATTCCACTTAAACTTTCAAGCTAAGAAATAAAAATAATAATATATAAATATAAAAATTATGACTCAATTTATTTTTTAATAAGCAACAACAAAGTTCCCGCATCACAAGACGATTAAGTTAATTGAGTTTAGTAAATGTAATATTTTCATATATGCATCAATATTGTCATCATCATCAAAATATTTCTTGTAGTTATAATTAGAAGTAGTACATTATTATGTACGCATATTCGAATGTATGGGCTACGTAAATGCATGTGCGTACGTTACGTACATATAAATGTATGCAAGTGTGATGTTCTATTGAATAATTTGTATAGTTGATTAAAAATATTTTATTCTTTTATATTATTTAATTTTTTTTTTAGTAGAAAATTATCTAAGCAAACGTTATTGTTTAATAAAACTTATCTGACCGCGCTTTGTCTGACCGATTCATTTCAGTAAAATTTTATGAACAAAAATAATTCGTATTTAGGAGAAAAGTTGAATAAAAAGAAAAAAAAAACAAAAGAACAAATGGGATTTTACACAAACAAAAACCAAAAAAAAAAAGATTAAACAAAATTGTTGTTTTCTAAGAAATTTATTTGTGATCATATAATTTCAAAGTTTCTCCGTATAAGAGATCACAGAAAACGTTTTTCAATTGTTATTTAGTAAATAATCTGATAAACCGAGAGGAAAAATAATAAGATAAAGAAAAATTGAAAGATAAACTCCTTTATTTAGTTATGTAGTTCACAGAACTTCCTATGTATTCTTCTTTTTGAAATTTTATAAATATTAAATTTTTGTTCCTTCTATTTTCCCCAATTTTACTCAAATTTTATTTAACATCGTTTCAATATTATTGGCGCCAAAACCAGTTTTTCCTTTAAAAGATAACTCTAGAATTAACTGTGTCTTCAAAAGAAAAACAAAAGCATGAAATTTTCAATAATTTTAATATTTTATTGAAGGAAATCAATAAAATTTATTTTTAAATTCACAAAAACTAGGGGGATGAGGATGGACGGATTAATAGGCCGGTATTTCAAATTTATAATTTATTAATAAGCTTAGAAATATTCTTTAAATAAAAATCATGAGAGAATTATTTATTCTAAATTGCTTATTAAATTTTGTATTGATTTTATTGAAAACTTGAAAAGGATTAAAATGAAGAACAAAGAAAAAGCTGCAGTTAAAGTTTTAAGTAAAATTTTAAAGTCGATATTCAAATAATAGGATAAACTTAAAATGTATAGAATGAATTAACGATGAATGATTGTTTGTTTTGTCATTGTTGTGTTCTAATAGTAAAATGTATTTGTATTACATAGTAGAGATAATAGTAGTAGTAGTAGTAGTAGTAGTAGTAGTAGTAGTAGTAGTAGTAGTAGTAGTAGTCGTAATACATTTTAATATTTTATTAATGGTGCGGTTTTTTTTGTGTATCCATTTTTTTGTGTATTCCGTACGCATGTTTGTTTTACGTTTTCTTTGAATAAATAAATCATTTATTTCATAACAAACCATTTATTATTACAGAAACTTCCTTCTTCGCCATTCCCTTTCTTCCTTTTTCTTTAAAAAAATACTCTTAAGTGAATAGAAACGGCAAGAGTGTTTTATTTATGTTGAACTTGAATTCTTTTTGTATAAAAATAACCGCATAGCAGATAGTCTATTGCATATGCCATTATACTACAGTAAAGTAGCTGATGTCTATGACCAGAGATGGACAAGATACTTTAAACATTGTATTTAAGACACAATTTTAAAAAAAATGTATCTTAAGTACAAAAACTTTTTCAATAAAAGTGTACTTCCAAGTTATTGTAAAATTGTAAAATACAAGATCTGTATTTTGATGTTATATTTATTAATATTTAAACATAATAAAACAATACAAGAAATTAGTGAAAATTAAACAAAATTCTTCAGTAACTTTTCGGAAATATCTTTTACTAGAAGCAATATCCAAAAAAATACAGAAATAAAATACATTTATTCTAAGAGTATTTGATACACAATACCAAGATACAAATAATGGTTTTTAAATGCATAATTGTACTCGGGTAATCTCAGCTAAGAATAGCATACTTAATAGTCATTTCTGTAAAAATGGTATTTAGTCAATAAAATCTTATACTTAATGCAAAATAAACTTATAATATAATTCATAAATTTAATTCTCAAATTAAATATGAAGAAAGAAATAATTATTTTCCCAATAAAATAAAATGAAATCCCCTATTAAAATTCTAAATTCGTTTATCCAATGTAATATATGTATATGTTATACTCTCCCTCCTCAATCCAAATTCCATAAACTAAGTTCATTCTACATTTTAATTCTTACAAAAATATCAACAAATTTTTGTTTATTTTCTTTAATTAAAAAAAAAAACAAAATAATGAAATTTTTTTTTTAAATTTTGTATAAAATTAAAATTTTAATAAAATTCTGGTAATTCTATTAAATTCTATTAAAAAATACCACAAAATAAAATAATTTTTGAAAGTAAAAAAACAGAGAAAATTCATAATTTTTTCTGAAATTCTTTTTTGAGGTCAATATCTTCAAATCGTAATAAATGTATTTTTTTTTTAAATGCAGTTTTCCTTTGAGATTTTCACAAAAGAAAAAAAAACCAATACGAAAACAAACAAAAATCTGAAAAATAATCACAAATTATTTAGAAGTAAAAAATTTTATTTTTATTTTTAAAGAGAGAAAAAAAATTTGTCTAAAAATAAAATGTTATAATTCGTCTGTTCAAGTCATAGACCCCATTTTTTTTATTTGAACATTTAATTACATGCGGTATTTTTTTTCTTAAAGTCAAGGTTAACGGTCAAGGCTATTTAGTTATTTTGTATTATTGCAATTTTTAAACATACACACACACCCTTGCACACTTGAACATATACCCACACACACAGATAAATTCACACACACAGACTCAGATACGTACACATATTACGGATGTTTCTTAAAAAAGTGAAAAGATAAAAAATTCAGCTTCCAAATTAAATTTCAAAATAAAAAAAAAATGTAAAATGGGACCCCTCCAGAAAAGTACGCAGTATGTAATTTTGTTAAGTAAATTACAAATAACATAAATTAATTCAATAGAAGCAAAACATACAAAATAAAATTGTGTATGAGCAAAACATAAATAAAATTTTGAAACAAAATTATTTAAATCGTTTCTTTTCCCAATTTTCCTTCTTTCTCCCATTCACCCTTTATACTGTATACCGTAGTACGTCTGTTTCAATGGTCCGTCTTGTTGTTCATAATCAAATTTTTTTTATTGATTTAATAATTACGACGAATGCCAAGCCAAAGGTAGAAGAGTTTATTATAGTTATTTTCGTTCTGGTATTTTCATCGAATTTCCATTCAATACAATCTAAATCTAAATTGATCACGGCATGTCCGGCTATATTTTTTTTTGGTTTTTTATTTTCTTCTTTACTTTTCTACTAATAATTTTATTTTCTCATTTGTTTGTTTTGTTTTTTTTTGGCAATTTTTGAAAATTTCGTCATTATTTTAATGTAGATTATTATTTTTTACGAATTTGAAATTATTAATTGTGAGTTGTGACAAAAATCAAAGACTTTTAGTTTTGTGGAAATTTCCATCATTATGAAAGAATAAAATGAAACAAATAAATAAAAGACATATTTTGTTTACTTATGATGACGTAATAAATTACTTATGTTTATTTATGTGTAGTTACCTGTTTACCATTTTGTACTCAATCGATTACGTGAATATATCTGCATTGATTTTAATTTAATTGATAATTTTAACATAAAATTTACATTAAAACATCCAGTTAACAAATGTTTAAGAAGTCAAACATAAAAACATAAATTATTATTGGCACATATGTAAATGAAACAAACTCAAGATAACCTATAATAAATAAAATTTGTATTACTTGGAGTAAAATCTAAGAAAGAGCAAAAGATAAAAATAACTTGAAGTTTCTATAAGAACTTTGTGGGAGAAAAACAAATTTCAAACATGATTCTTTGTTAATTCGTTAAATAATTCAACCAAAAAAAATACTAAAATATTAACATTCCAACATCAAATGGTGACAATTTTGGTAAACATCCAACTCAAAAATCAAGAAAATATAATTGGGATTCCATTATTAAACAGTTTGTGATTTTTTCCCGAGTCTGAGGCTTAAATGGGAATGTCTGGAATAAACAACATTTAATTCAATTGTCAAAATATCTGTTGTACCCGCAATTAATGAAATAATAATAAACGCCATTGAATAATATTCGTTATGTGGGTTGTTTTTTTCTTTGCATCATTTGAATGACGTCATTTCATCTTCTTTTTTGCGATTAATTTTTTGTTGTTATTTTTTTTTACCCAAACGAAATAAAAACAATAACACAAAACCACACAACGAGAAAGAATAAATTTTCTAATTTCAATTTTTAATTTTAATTTTTATTTTTTGTTGTTTTTTTCGTATTTTTCTGTTATTTTTGTTGTTTGTTTTTTTGAAAGAAGTAGGATTCAAAAAATAGAAATACGAATGGCAATAAACTCTAACCTTGAACTCAAAACAAAATAATAATAAAAAATAAAAACAACTGAGTGAAGGTGTAATTTTCTTTTAGAAATTTTTCAATTATTAATATTGACTTGGCAGGCATCATCAACACGTGGTTTATTTCACCTCTCTCTTTCTTCATTTTCTTTTATTTATTTTTTTACTTCGCAGTTTTTCTTCTTCTTAATTTTTCTGCTTCTTTTTCCGAAAACAAATATTTATTTTTCACCAAATTTTTATTTAGTCTATTGAAGAAAAAAAGAAAAAAAAATTAGAAGTAAATTGAAAAGATTATGTTCTCTCTCTTTCTTTGCTTCCATTTTTTCTTTATTTTACATACAATACATATTATTGTAACTTTAGAGTATCTTTCTTTATTTTTTCCTTCTTATTATTCCATTTTCATAAAATCTACAAGATTTAGAAAACAAAAAAAGAAATGAAATTCATGGAAAATCTTATTCTTCTTCTTTTTCGTCGTTCTCTTGTTTTTAAGCTTTTTTTTTTTGCTTTTTTCAAGAAGAAAAAAAATGTAAAAATGTAAAAATCTTAAATGGTTTTTTTGTTGTTTATTGAGAGAAATTGAAAAATTAGAATATGATGTTTTATTTCAATTTTTCATTTTCTTCTTTTGTTATTTTCTGTTTTCTGTTTTCGGTTGTTGTTTTTGTTTTATTTTAAAGAGAAATTCTTTTTTTATTCTTGTTCTTTTGTACGGTATATGGATGGAAGAGTGGGGCGTTTCTTTCTTTCTTTAATTTTTTTTTTATTTTGATTTTATTAAATTTATTACTTTTGGCAAAATTTTAAAGAATTAATTGTTTTGACTTTATTATAAAAATAAATTGGGTAATTTTTTTAATATATGTTGAGAATAAAAGAAGAAATAGACTAACTAATGAAATTACGTAGGACATTTTAATTGGAAATTATAAAATCAAAAATGTATTTTTAGGTATGTAAGTATTTGGAAAGTTTTTCTGTTTTACATAAGAATAAATGAGGACACAACTGTCTATAAAGCGATTTATTCTAATTAATCATTTACTCTTGCCCGACTATCTTCAATAGAGTTCAGCGCGTTAGAAATAATGGTTTGGGTCCCATTATAATAGTAGATGTGTCTCACAGTTGATACAAGACACGTTCAAAAACCCCAATTTATTAATCTAATAAATCAAAAAAGTTTATGATTCAATTCAATAAAATATATTCTTTATGTCAGAAAAAAAATTAGAAAATATTCGAATAGAGCGAACGAAAATAAAAATTATAAGGCCACTCTAAATACAATCATAGAGACAATTTTCTTTAAATGAAAACATAAACAACCCAGAAATAAAGATAAAAACAATTGCAAAATTTATTTGTCTAATTTTATTAAGAAAAATAGAATTTTCTTTTAGAAATGACCTACCCCAACACAATCACACAAAACTGCAAAATGAAACTTATTTCTCTTTCTATCCCAATATTTCTGTCTCTCAGAATTGTATATATATTTTTATTTGTTGACTTTTTTTAAATTTATTTATTTAATTTTTTTTCTCGAAACAAAATAAAGAAGAAGAAAACAGAAAAAAAAGTCAAAAATCTCTTTTTGGGTCAACAAACTTTTTTTTTAAATTTAAAATAAATAAATTTAGGTCGGAAAAAATGCATCCGGCGGGATATTTTCTCTTTTACTTATTTTTCTTTTTTTTCTGCTTCTTTTTTTGATCTCTTTACACAAAAATAATTTGTTTATTAACAAAATAAAAACGAAAAACTGCGTTGACGGTTTCCACTAAATGAGCGAGAGAGAGAAAGTAACATAAATTAGAGAAAAAGAAGATGAAAAAGTATAAGGCAGAGATAGACGTAGAGGAAAATTTACACGAAAATTGATTTACTTTATTTCTTTTCTTTTAATTGTTAATTCCATAAAACTTAAATTTTATTTATGTTTTTTTGTCCTAAATGAAGATTTATTATATGGAAGCTACGATACTTAACCTACACACAAACACACATCTTTTTAATTATTGTTATTTGGTTAAGTATAAATAATGAATAAAGTAATTAGCAAAAATAAAAAAACACATAAAATGATGATAGAAAATGTTGGATTGAAGAAACAGAAAACAAAAAAAAAACAACAACAACAATATTTTACAGAGAAAATAAATTTCTTATAAAAATAGAAAAAGAAAATGAGAGAAATGGATCAGTAGTCAATTGAGTTACGTGTCTCTTCAGTTTTTTTATAGAACTTTTATTTCTGATTTTCTCAAATACAAGTTCAATGTTTTTCTCTATTTTCTTCATTTTCAGAAAAACCATTTGAATACATTTTGCGGTTTTATTATTTAATAAGTTTCTACGTGAAGTGTGCGTGTAAAATCTTAATGTTCAGGTAGAGTAGGTAAAATATAAATACGTCTAATTGGAATAGAATATATTTTTATATTCACGGTTTTTTACGACTATTAATTAATTAGCAACGAGAGAAATATAAGAATTTAATGTAGAGGATAGCCAAATAAATATCTAAGAAAAACTTTAAAGTGTTATGAGCGTTTCACGTGCATAATGCATTTATTTTCTTTGAATTTATTAAAAGAACATTATATATTGTAGCTATGTATTATTAATTTGTGTCTTAATATAAAAATATCTCTTCGAAATCTTCAAAAAATTAAAAAATATATATATAATTGAACTGATAATTTATTGCAAATATAAATTCTAATTTTTTTTTCCTCTACACATACATTTTATATCATTACTTTATTTTTTATTGTAAGAATTATAGAAACAATAAGAAGAAAACTATAAATTAATTAAATTGTAATTTGAAAATCTATTTTAGAGAAAAATGTAATTAAAAGAAATAAAAATAAAAATAATTAATTTTGTATTTACATTGTATTGTGTTTTCGTTTGTTTTAATTATATGCAGCGCATTTTTATAAAATTGGCACTTTATCTGATTTTCCCAATCATCATCAACATCATCATATTTTTAAAATAAAAATTTAAAATCATTTCGCATAAACAGAAATTACTTTCAATCAAATTGATTTTAATTTCCACATTTTGTAAACTTTCATCAGTTTTTCGTTCGAACAAAAATTACAAAATCTTGATTAATTAATAAAGAAGTACAACTGAATTTAATTAAAAATTATAAAACAACAAAAAAACAGAGAAGAAGAAAAAAAGAAACAAACAAAAATCATTATTATTTTTTGTAGAAATGAAAATTTGAGCAATATTGTAATTATATAGTCCAATTATAATAATTGAGCAATTAGTTACTTAATTATACTTTTTTGTAATTATTTAAAAATATAATTTGTAGAATAAATAAATAAAAATGTGGTTTAATGAACTTTTTTTTGATTTTCTTAAGAAGAAATAATTTTAGGTTCATTGAATTTTAATTTACAACGCCAACAAAATAAAACAGAATAAAAATATGAGCAGTCTCGACACGTAAATTAGTTAATTATTGATGAACAATGCAAATGGGATATTTGTATATTTATCTTATATTCTTTTAGTTGTTATTTTATATTGCTTTAAATGAATTTTTCTCTCTCTGTGGGCAAATATAACTAGAAATAAAATAAAATATTTCCATTTCAAAATTTCAAAACAATAAAAAATACTTATTTGATTTTTCTTCAATCAGTTGGAAAATAGATAATTTCTGATGAGACTAAACAAATTATATTATTTTTATTCAATTTGGATTATTGTCTATTTCTTGAATTATTTCGCAATGAAGTGTTGAATCATCTTTTTATTTACAATTAATAAATTCAAAGAATTTAAAAGATTAAAAATTTCTAAAAACAGGATATAATAATTTCCATGTTTTTGATATTTTCATCCTCACTTGAATTTAATTGTTGCTACAGGAAAACATAATCGGCGAAAACAATTTAGACATTCTTCATTCCACAGTAATAAATTCATCTCATGTGTTTCATATTTCACTAACCCGTGAAAAACAAAGAATTATCGGAAAACTTACTTTTTGATTGGCATAATTTTTAAAATTCTACATAAAACTTTATGTTGAGATTCTGGAATCTACTTCAAAAATTATAAAAAATTGTCAATGATCTTACCTACCTCAATATATAAAATTTTAAAACAAAAAGAATTTACTTTTTTAAATTTTACAATTTAAAAATAAATTAAATGGAAAAAATATAAACAAAATTTGATGTTTTTTTATGATCACAAAAAATTCATTATTTGATTTTTAATTTGATGTCGTTTACATTAAACTGATAATGAGAAATGGGTAAAGGTAGTTTATATTTTTCATTTTGTTACTTTTTTTGGATGGGTTAATAGGTAGGAATGGAGGGGGAAGGTTTATAATAATATAATCTGTAATTAAATACATTTTACACTTAATAAATAGAGATGTATAATTTATACATAATACAAATAATTTACAATATATGAATTTAATTTAATTTAATTTAATTTTTTTTTTTTTTTCTTTTACTTTTTTTGTTAATTAATTTCTCTTTTTACATAATTTTAATTTAATGTTTTTTTAGAAAAAAAAAGAAAAGAAAAAAAAAAAAATTAGAATTAAAATTTTTTCTCTTTCTCTCTTTTTTTTTAACGATGAACACAAAATTTGACAAAAGACTGTCGCGTTTTCTTAACACGACATTAAAAATAAATATAAGAACCTAACTATATAATTAAATAGAATTGTTTGGTGTTTTTTCTTGATTTTGAATTGTTGTTCTGAATTTATTTTTACTCTAAGCACAAAGAGAAAAAAATACTTGGAGACAGAAAAAGAGACAAAAAGAGAAAATACAATAATACAGAAAGAAAAATATGTACTTTGACACCTGACATTTTTGAAATTTAAAAACAAAAATCCTTTACTCATTACTTACAATTAAAACATAATAATTTTAAATTACAAAGTCAAACGTAACTTATTAATTTATGACTTAAAACCCCAATAAAAATAGTTTATTCATTAAATACCAGATGTTTTGCATTGACTTTAAAAAAAAAACAATCGACAAAAAAATCTCTTTCAAAATTCTCTCACTTTCTTTGTTTTTCCTCTTTGGCTGAACAGAAAAAATGATAAAAAAATGGACATGTGTATGTAAACACAAGGTTGCATAAATCTCACAGCCTGTTTTTTTCTGTTTAAAAAAAAATTATAATCATTAAAAATGATCCGTATCTTCTTAAACTTATTTATAATTAAATAACCAAAAAAATGGGAAAAAATTAAATTATAAAATATAATTTAAAAAAATCAAGGAAAGTGAACACAAAGAATTGTAAAAAAATATTAAAAACCAAAAAAAAATGAACAAATTAGCGCAAAAATGAAAAAATTGAAAATATATTTTCTTTTAAATCTTTTCACTTTCTTTATTTATGGGTTTATGTTGGGATGACTATTTATTTATAAGTAAATCTTATTTAAGTTATTAATTACATAATTAATTAGTGTATGAGGTTGTTTATTTAATTTTTTCTTAAAATTAAAATCAATAAATTTATTCAGAACAACAAACAAATTCTAAAAACACACGGGAAATAAAAGGAAAACACTGAAGAACAAAATTCAAAATGGGATTTTAATTAACAAAGGTAGAAAAGATTCGTCAAAAATTCATTTTTCTTGTTTGTTTTTGCTAATTAATAATTTAATTCCTAAATTAAAGAAATCAAAAACAGAAAATATTATTAAATATTTACTAAATTTACTAAAAGACATTTTTTATTTTACTTTTCACTTTTGTTTTTCTTCTAATTCATCTTTCCCTTCTGAGAAAAAAAAACAAAGAAGATAAGAAAAAAAAGGAAAGTACAATTTTTAATTAAGTGAATTTTGTTTTTTTTTTGTTTTCATATTAAAATATTTTCATTTAAAAATCAAAGAAAAAAAAAATCGAAAAAAGAAAAAAAAACTAAAACATAAAATCGAATTAAATTTAATTTAATTTTCATTAGTTTCAAATAATCGAATTAGTAATTTCGAAAATACATTTTACTTTCATTCTTTCTTTCTTTCATTTGTTTTTCTAAATAAATAAAAAAACGACTATTTATGAGAAAAATAGATGAAATGTATAAGATGATATTCAACTATCAACTAAGTTGATTTTTGGAAAAATATTTTTTTTTTTTTAATTTTTTTTTCAAAGTTTCTGTTTTTTCTTTCAATTTTTTTTTCAATTTTTTTATTTAATTTTTTTTTTTTTGTTTTTTTTAAGAGAATTTTCTTAAGACTAAAAAAAATTTTTTATAGTTGTTATTTGTTGGAAGTATATTGTTTTCAAAATGCACACTTTTGTTTGTTTGTTTGTTTGTTTTTTTTTTTTTATTAGTTAAATATATTTAATTATTTATTTTATTCCATAAAAAACACTCATGATTTTTTGTTTAAAGTCAATTTTTTTTTGTTTTTTTGGTTTTTTTTTTTCTTGTAAGTTTTTCTTCTGATAAAAAAATATGAGTAGAAAAAATGTATTACACAAAAAATCATTTTCTGGTTTCAATTTTTAAGAATTTAAAAAACACAATATTTTAATTAATAAAAAGATAAAAATAAAAAATAAAACACAAAACAAAAATAAACTAAATGTTAAAGAATTTATATTAATTGCACATATTTGTCCACCCAATTATATATTGCACTTTGTGATCGATCAACCCATTCAACATTTGTTGCGACACTTCTGAGTGTCATATTAAGTATTCTCATCCCAGGTCCATCACCAAAACGCTCCACAAGTGATTTTAACTGTAAACACAAAGAAACACAAAATTTAGTTGTTTTATGTAAAAATTTCCATATTTGTGGTATGGTACTGATAAACTTTCCCTCCTTAATATTGAATAAAAGACTAAAAACTTCAGATTGTAGGATAATTTTCTTTAACAAATTTAATAATTAATCTTAAGTAACTTACTTCATCATAATCAAATTTTGTCGCACCATATTGTGTGATTGCAGATATAACACGTGCAAAATTAATACTTCCTGCACCAATTTTTGATTGTAACAAAAACCATTTAGCTTGTAAAAATCTACATGCCATAGCACCACCCGTTGGTGTTCCAGCAATTGCTTCTAATACTTGAACAACTTCAATTGGTGGCAATGTAACAACATGTGAAAGTAAACGATTCTGAAGCCTGTAATATATTATGAGACGTTAATTTTTTATATAAAATTAAATATTTGAGTTTAATAGGAACTAGAAAGATTTTTAAATAGTTCCTAAAATATAATTTAGATAATTTACCAAGCATCTTTTGTTTCTCCTAGTGCTCTTAAAAGTTCTAATCTTTCTGTTAATCCATCCTTTTTATCTTGTAACGATGTAAATCGGTCCCAACAATGTTTCCAATATAAAAATTCACCAGACAATACAGCACCCGTGTAAACAATCTTTAAATAAAAAAAACGTAAGTTTCTTTCAAATTGAAAGTATATATGAAATCAGATTTTTGGAATATTTGAAACGCCGAATTATTTATTATTCATATATTGAATACACACAGAGCTAAAATCTTCACAATCATTTAAAAATACCAATACAATCATTTAAACTTACTTCTCTAAGATTAGGCGGAATTATTGAATTATTTGTTAAAGATGAATTTAAAATTTTTGTCGACTGTCTAATAGCATCAGGTTCTTCCCATAATACAGCTGCTAATAAAACTTCTGTTCTGAGTAGTCTAAAATATTTATAAATAAAATTAATGGTGAATTTTAAATAAATTATGAAAAAGAATTATACTTCGTTTCATCATTATCAACATCCATCCAACCTAATTTATTAACAGATTTGGATAAAAGTGATCTAACAAAATCAGTTAACATAAGAAAACATTCAGAATATTTTAAAATACGTCTCCATTGTTCTAAATGCCTTAAACCGATAGTCATTGGACCCCAATCAGTTTCTTTTGGTAAATAAGATATTAATTCCATTGTTATTTGGCACGGCATTAAATTACAATGACAAAATGTAAATGCATCTGATATTATACCAATACGATCTTTTGGATTTAATATTGAATGATTTTTTTTTAAATCTTCTATTAAATTACCCCAATTATCTTCATCGTACAATACACGAAAATAACCATTTTGTTCTGAATTTACTTTTATCCATTTTGTTTCATCAGATAGTGAAAAGGCAACTGTTGGTAAAAGAAAGTCGTAAAAATTACAAATAATTAAGTAAAAGTTTTTAATTTATTTTGTAAAATAAAAAAAACCTTATAAATTTTTATTTGTGTTACATACAAATCTAACCAAATATTGTACGTACTAAAAAATAATTGGAGTTTTGAAAACTTCTGAAATTTTGTAATGAAATAAATCTTATAATAACAACTTACTATCAATTGATGTTAACCATAAAGAATCTGTTACATTTTGAAGATTTGTCACATAATTAATTGGGAATATCCATTTTAATGGTCTCTTTTTAATTGATGTTATTGGAGCATGTGTTGTTGTTGTAGTTGTTGTTGTTGAACTTGTTAAATTATTTAAATTGGTAAAATATGGATTATCAGCAATTGCTTTAAATTCAGCTGGTTCAAATGGTTCTTGTGATATACTCACAGAAGAACCAACTTTTGTAACACGTACTAATGGAAAACCTGGTAAATTCGTCCATAGATTCATCATTTCCTATAGGTGACAATTAATTCTGTCATTTCATTTTCAGTTAAAAAATTAACAAATACAAACTTTAATGTTTTTAGTTCCATTTACTTGTTTTGTGCAAGCAATCCATAAATCTAATGGTTCAGATGTTTGATATTTATTATTATTTAAAAATCTGCCAAGACAACCACGAAAACTATCTTCACCTAATGTTGAATGTAACATTGCTAATATTGCTGCTGACTGAAATAATAAAATAATTAAATAAATTTTCTAATTTCTAAAGACCTTGAACGTATTTCAAACAAAATGACTTAGAGTAACGTGTTTTTGGGTAAACCTTATTTATTTCAAACTGAGTCATTAACATTCAATCCAATAATTAATCAAACGAATTCAATTAATGACTGTGTTTTGAATTTGACTCTATACACTTTTTTGTGATGCCTTAAGTAATTAAATATGAATTATTTACTTTATCTATATAGAATACATCATTAACACCATCTTCACTAGTGCCATCCAAAATGCTATCCCATCCTTGTATTGCATCAATATCCATTGCTCTTGTACTTGTCTCTAGTAAATGCATTTCATCCATTGGCCAACGTGGTTGTAATGGTACCAACACTAATCGTCCTAAATATTTTACAATTCCTTCCCACAACCATGAGTGTTTCCATATCTTTGGTGATGTTATACCACCAAAAAATTGTCTTAATACAGCTTCAGCTACTTTTATACCAGACATGTGATATTCCTTTGTTGTGATTGTTGCTGTATCACGTACAAAGGCTGTACGTAATGTTATTAAACCCAATGAACTTGTTAAATCACAATCAAGTGAAGGAAGAGCGACAAAATCTATAAAAAAAAGTCATTATTCATTATTATTTTAAATTTAAGAATATTATTGTGAGAAATAAATACCTAATTTAACTAATGGATACGCAACTCCTAACCACAGTTGTAAATGTTCAAGTACATCTCTGGATGTATGAAGTACAAAACCAAATCTTTTCAATGTATTTCTACATGAATAAAATGTATATGACGGTCCGGTCCGTGCTACTAGATTATTGTGTTCATCAATATTTGGTTCATTATTACCAATTTTTTGATTTTCTAATTTAGCATGAGTATCATTATTATTCATTATTAAATTTGATTGCATTAAACCTCTTGATAATAATGTTGATGTAGTTATATTTTTAATAGGCCTTTTATCTGCTTTATTTGTAAAATTATCAGTCGATGTTGTATAAGTTAAAAGTATTGGGGCAGCTGTACTTGATATATGATATGTTTTTGATGGTTCTAATGATTCACGTTGAAAATCGCTAACCACCCATGCAATAGCATCTGGTGGTAGAGCGGGTGTTTCTATAAAATCATCTCTAAGCTAAAAAGAAAAATTATTATTATTTTTATTAAAAGTTCTTATAAAAATAAGTATACCAATCCAGTTCCCATATAAAATCCAACATCGTCTGTTGCATGTACAACTGAATTAGATAGTCCAATATGAAAACGATCTCTGAACACAGAAATTCTGAATGGTGCTCTAAGATGTGGTTCATCAAAACATGGAAATGCTTTACGTGCACCTCCTGGTTCAAATACTGTGGCTGCCAACATTCTAAATAAATTATAAATAAGGAATAAATACATTATTTTATTAATTTTTAGTTTTATCACATCATTTTTAATGTGGGTAAAATGGGTTAATGGGTATATTTTATGGAGAGTAAGTAAATACATTTAGAATGTTAAATCAACTGCCAGCAGAGATACTGAATATCATCTACAAATCTCATCAGTGTTTATTATTGAGTAGACAATTTTAAAACAAAGTTTGTATTAAGTTAGAAATTTTCTTATTCAACTGGAAGGACATTAAGATTCAAAAATTTGTATGAGTTAATGAATAAAAATTAATATAAAAATTTTACTATAAAATTTGTACGGTTTTAATTTTGTTTGCATCAAAATTTATAAAAAAATAACTAAGAAAATGTTAGAAACTTAAAATGGAATAAATTCTAAATAAAAATCAATATTGTGTCTTAAGAAAATTTAACAAATCTGATGAAAATTTTAATTATTGAGCAATCACACGCAACACACTTTAAACATTAAAAAATAAAAAGGGGAAAATCCCTATAGATTAATTAATTTAATTCGTTATCTTTTACCTTTTTAACCCATTTTCACTGTCATATTGGTCAACATAGAAACCTTCTGGTTCCCATGATAGACGTGAATACCAACGTAAACTAAGTGTATAATTATTTTTTTTTCTCAATTTATCTCTAAGTTCAATATATAGTTGTTGTCTTGGTGGATATTCAAGTAATTTTACAATTTTTAATGCAAAACCTTTGGGACCAACGATTGCCTGAAAGAAAATTTTAAATTAATAAATTATTTAAAAATTTTTTGACTTTATAAAAATGACTTTGTACACTGTCAAAGTTTTAGTAGCGTATTAGTGAAATTTTTAACAAAACGTTGGTAACAACATTCAACACAAATTGTTGATAGTGTAAAAGGAGCTTAGCATTTTTATTCTTCCATGTAGGGTAGGGTATGACAAAATTCATATCGTTAATAATTTAACATTTAAACACACAACAAAGTATAAACAAGTATGGAATTCTAAATTAAATATTCTCACAGTACACAAATTAAAGAGATTTTTTTATTTGATTTTGTTTAAAACACGTGTAAAATTCATAAATAAAAATTAACAGTCGGAATTTTTTTTTGTTGAAATTTTAATTAACCGTTAGAAAGTTAAAAAATCCAATCAAATTTAATTAATGAATTATTTTCCATACCGTTTTTCATTAATTTCTATAAATGTTCAAAATTTTGTTTTTAAAAATGAGGACGATGATAAATTGACGACTTTCATAAATTACATAAATTTCATCATAATATAATTTTCATTTATTATTTTTTGATTCATTAAAAACCTACATAATTATTTATGTGTGTTTTGCTGGTTTATTTCATTCCCTTTTATTTTCATTATTATAATTTACTTGATAAATTGTTTACTAATTCTTAATTGTAAGTGAAATTTTTGATTTTTAATTTAAATATTTAAATATTCTTCTCAATTTTTTGTTTATAATTTAAAAAAAAACGAATGAATAATAATTAAATAAGAACAATTAGAATTTTAGGTACTCACTGTAAAATCATTAGCAAAGGAATTTGTTAAAAATAAATAAATAAAACAGAGGTAAAAAAATGTAATGAATTTTCGTCTAAATAAATAAAAATTTCTTTTATTTTTCTGAGGGGTTTTTTTTTCTTTTACGATAAATATTTCTTCCACTCTAAAAAATAGAAAGAAATTATTTTGAAATAGACAAAATACAAAAATACCTGGGTAAAAGTTATGTAAAAGAAGAAACAGAAAAAAAGAGAAAAAGTGATAACATAAATTTAGTTATATTTTTGTCTTATTTTATATGAAATTTATTAGAATTGACATGAAGCGGTAGTTTTTTGGTTGTGTGTAAAAATAAAATATAATAATAATCAATATTATTTCCTAAATCCATTCCTTTTTCCTAAATAAAAAAAAATTCAATCATAAAAGAAAAAAAACTAAACTAAAACCTTCACATTCCAATTATCATGATTTTATTTTTTATTTTTATTTTTACTCTTTTTCTTTATAGAATAAATATAAAAAGGGGTCAAATAATAATAATAATAATAATCCTCTACCCTTCTCTTCCAATTCATCCAATATAGAAAAAGAAGAAGAAGAAGAAGAGGAAGAAGGATGATAAAAAAAAATTTATATATGAAATCATTCTAATAAATACATTACCTTCTCTGTCACATTCAGGTCTTGTACATGTAATACAATAAAATTAGTTTCCTTTTCCACATGAAATTCAATCGTGACTTGTCCTAGAATATTTGAAAACAAGAATAAAAAATAAATAGAAAATATAAAAAACAAAACAATAGTAAAAAAAAATGAATCAAATTTAAACAACAAACAAGAGAAGAAATGTAAAAGTGTTACCCTCTTATTTAACTCGGTTATTTAAAGGGGATTTTAAATGTTAAACTGTTTTGAAAGTATAGAAGGGGAAAAAACAAAAAAAAAAATAGAAAAAAGAGTAAAGTATAAAAGGAACAAACCTTTAACATCAAGTGTTGTTAAATTAGGATGTATCGTCAACATATAACGATTTGGTTTTACATTATTCGGTAAATAAGGATGCAACCATGGAAATGGTTGACCATTTGTTGCTATTGGATTAAATGGTTCTGAACTATTATAATAATCCGGTACATATCCAGGTGGCATCTTACCAGCACAGGCACAATCTAATAAAATAAAAACAAGAAAAATTACAATTATTTATAAAAAAGCAAAAAAACCTCTCTGAATATTTAATTAATTGTTTAATAAACATAAAATGGACCTTCGTCAAAATTAAGACTATTAGAATTAAAGTACTATTTTGCTCTTTTTCTCTATTTCTCTCTCTCTCTCTCTGTCTCACTATCTCTCTCTTAAATTGGCAATTAAATTAGATTTTCACTGCAAAAATTTACATTAAATTTCTACAGTAAACGAAATCACCCTCCATAAACACATTTACAACATACACTTTGACTATATTGATTGCAAATATATATATATATATATATGTTTCATTAGTACAAGCTGAAAAACTCTATAATATAATTTTCAAGTCATTTCCTTATTTAAATATAATTGCTCGTTAATAATAAATTTAAAATTTAACAGACATACATTTTTTGCTAATTAGAAATTTTCCATTTATGATTTTTTTTCCTTTAATTTTCTCAAAAAGTTTTCAATTTTTATTAATGGATTCGTGTAGAGATTTTTTATTTCTCTTAATTACATTATTTATGTTCCCAGCTTTTAATATTATTGAATACGCTTTCATTTACAGAAGTTCAGTTGAAGTTTCAACAAAATCAATTTTTCTTCTAATTATTGAATTAAAAGAGAAAAAAAGTAGCAAATTAATAAAACGTTAAAACACCTTTACCAACGCCATAGATAGAGAAAGTGAATTCCTATTTTCGATTTAGAACACAAATTGTATTAATTTACCGAACCGGCTTTTGAAAAACGAAAGCACTGATGCAACAAAAAAAAAAGTAGGAAATTCAATCGAATACAGAAATATTTAAATATGGGGGGAAAACATTTAATTTTATTTTTATTAAAAAAGTCGTGTTTACTGATAAAAATTTGGGCGTTTAAGTGCAGATAGGGGTTATTCGGTGGTAAGGTCATTTAGGTTTATTAACGTTTCTATCAATTACGTTCATGTAAGCCACGGGAACGTTTTTACTTTTACTTAAAATAAAGAAGAGGAAAAAGGAACTCTATTATTTAAATAATTAAAAAAGCTGATTGAAAAAATTCTTTAACTATAATTGTATAGATTCTAAATCGAAATTACGTTCCATAAAATAAACAAATTCAAATTATTATAGAGAATCAAGTTAAGAAAATTTAAATATTATATATGTATACTAAATTCGTTTTAGGAGGGAAACAAAAAAAACAACACACACACACAGTTCTTGTATAAATTTCACGAATTATTATTTTTTATTCCGGGATACATTTGTCAAGAACCCCTTTCATTTTTCTTCTTTACCTTCCTATAAATTATCTTCTGTTTTAATAAAGTTGAAATAAATGCAATGTGAAAATTTCTTAAATTTTTCTTTCACGTTATTTGAATAATAATTGATGAATATTTGAAAGCAAAAAGGAGAAAAAAAAGTGAGTGAAGAAAAATGGAAAATAAATTTTAGCAAATAAAGAATGAAAAAACCCATTTCTTATTCTTGAAAACAGAAGAATTTAAATTGAATTCCATGCATTATTTTCTGTGTTTTATCTCTTATTTTATTTATCTTTTTCAAAATATTTTCCAACACCCCCCTTTTATCCACAACCCATGGTGAGTGTCACTTATTATTATCATATTTATTTTTTGAGAATTTGATTGATTGATCCCCTTTAGTACAATCTAGAGACATTTTTTATTTTATTTTTATTTTATCTTTATTTTTATTGTTTTTATCAATAATTTTCTTGGTTGGTAAAAAAGAAGAAGAAAAAGGAAAAATATATAATAATAAATCATTTTTCATAAAAATGTAAAGAACAAAGAAATAAAACAAAGAAAAAAGAAATACCAATAACAGGTAAAAAATTATGCAGTTCAAATTAAGCATCTCTCTCTCTCTCTCTCGCTCTCTCTCTGCCATTCTTTCTATTTTTCTATGCGTCATTTTTCCCTCTTAAAAAAATGTAGAATAAAAATTATGGGTTCTCATTTTTTTTTACCTTTTCTTGATTTTTATATTTCAATCAATTCAACACTCGGTTACATTTTTATAAAAGAAAGAAAAATCATTTTGAAAAATAAAATAAAAGAAAAATAATAAAAAATATCAGATTTTATTTCCTTTACTTCCCATTCCTCCCCCTCAAATCAATAAAAAAAAAATATTTCACAAAAAAAAAAGAATCTGTAGAATAAAAAATCAACTTCAAATTGCCACGAATAAATTCCGCACTCTCAAGTTTCACTCATTGTTGAATTGATGTTGTTGTTGTTATTATTATTGCTGTTGTTGCTTCTTGTTTCCTTCATTCTTTCTATAATTTTAATTTATTCAGCCACTTTCGGTGGTAGAAAAAAAAATAAAATAAAGAGAAGAAGAAGTGAATGACTCTCATTTTATTTTTTTCCATTCTTCTTTTATTTTAAATAAGAGCTACTTTTTTCCAAGCTACTCTCCTCCACATTGCAATGTATGGGTGTGTGTATGTTTGTAGTGAACGATCTAGTTACAGTTTATATATAATATATATTTTTTTTTTTCTTTCGCACTTTTGAATTCTTCCTCGTGTACTTTTTGTATTTTTTTCTATTTTTTCTTAACATCATCACCCCTCGCTCTCAGCAGAGTTTATATCAGCACAAGCATTCAAATGCTCTTATCTTTAACCCTCTAAAAAAAAATTTTTATCCTAACACACAAAATGCCAAATAATGTGTACATAACCATTTTCTGAAGTTTTATATTAATCCCCTTATAATGGATAAAAGTGAGAAAATAATAAAAATGATGTTTAATTTTTTTTTCTTCTTCTTCGTCTTTATTTCTTCTTCTTCGTCTTCCTTGAAGAATGTTGACTTTAGGTTTTTACGAATTTATATTACACAGATATAGAAAGTAAGAGAAAGAAAGAAAGATAAACTGAGAGATAAAGATTTGTGAGATAAAAATAGGAATATAAAAAAAAATAGAAAATGTTAAATCTCTCACGTACGAAAAAATAGTTGAACGTAACGAATAAATAAATAAACTTGAATATAATTTTCTTTTTCTTTAGTCATACTTTTGGGAACTTCTCACTAATTTACAAAAAAATAACTTACCATTTTGTGGTCCAGCATAAGCAATTACTAAAGCGGTACCAAGTAATGTTGCCAGAACAATTGCTGTCACACATAAAGCTCTTTTCTGTGAACAAACAGCAACACCTTCACGTACCGGTCGACCACTGTTGCTATCACCTGTACCTTAGTTAAAACAAAAAGATAATATAGAAAAAAAAAGAAACACATTTTTAATAAACAAAAAGAAACAGATAATAAAAACAAAAACAATAATTAATTATTGCAATTAAAAGGGGAAAGAAAAAGTAAGTAGTACATTGAAGTAGTACAGAAAAAAATGTGTGTCTATTTAATTCATAATTAAAATCTAAATTGAAAAAAAAAATACAAAAACAAAAAAAATTGGAAATTAAAGGAGAAACAGAAACATAAAAAAAATGTCAATAAATTTGTTTTTGCTTTCTACAATCAACAATATTTAATTAACTAGAAACTAGACACTAAAAGTAGATACAAAAAATTATTAATAGGTACAAACTATGATGTTGGGCTGGTGTGAGTGGGGGGAGGATCAATTAAAATAAAAAAAAAATGGAATAATTAAATTTTGATACAAAGAACAAAAGAGAATATTCTAAACACTAAAACAAACCAAAAAAAAAGTAATACATTTTTTTTTGGCGTCTCCACATAAATTGAATTTTTTTTGTTTTTTAATAATTTATACCTGTGAGAAAGGCAACATCATCTAGCTCTGGCTCTGTCATTTCGATTCTTTCTCGACGCCAGATTCCAGAGCCCCCTCGACTTCCGCCCCCAACCACAGACACCTTAACGGGGCCTCCTTGTCGTCGATTTCCTGCCAATACGTTCTAACAATATTTCGGTACCAGTACGACAAAATTATTATAAATTTTTTGTTGTATTTTTTTGTATGTATGTATGTATGTATGTATATTTTTTCTCTTTGTTCGGTATATTATATATATATGTATGTGATTCGGTGTTTTTTTTTTCTTTTATAATTTTCAATTAAAATTTCCCGAGTAAATTTTTAAATTTTAAATTTTTATATTAAAATATTTTTGTGTTTTGTTTGAACAAAAAAAAAATGAAAATCAAACACAAAAAAAAACTTGAAACTTTTTTTCTTTTGTTTGGATTTTATTGTTTAAATTATTTTGTTACGTTTTTTGCTTTTTATTTATTTATTTAAAAAGCTCCAGAATTTTTTATTTGTATTATTTATTTATATATTTATATCTGTTTGTTTGTTTTTGTTTGTTTAAAATTTAAATTATTGCATCTTTTTTTCTTTTCTGTTTTTTCTTTTACACTTTTTTTTTAAATTGAAACAAAAAAAAATCATAAATAAATTTTGTATGCTGTTTGGCTGTTTTTTTATATTATAATTTTTTTATAAAGGAAATTATTTGAGCTCCCTGTATTATATTTATTTATTGCCTTAAAGAAAATTTTATGCATATTCCTACTTTATGTTTTTATTTTTTTTTTTTACTTCCGTTTTTCTTGTCTTACTATCTTTTTCTTTCGTTTTTATCTTTTGTCACACTCGCACCAACCAAAAAACAAAAACAAATAACACAATACACAATTATTTTTCGTTTCTTTTTTTTTATTCTTTAGAATTTTCTTTTATTTTCTTTGATTAAAAAGGTAAAGTAAATTACCTTAAATAATCACATTCGTACACAAAACAATCACACAAAACATGTTTTCCGGTTTATTTTATTTGTTTATTTTTTTTTTTTCAACAATTTAACACAAAACAAAATTAATTATTTCGATTAAAAGGAGGAAGAAAAAGGAAAGGAAAATAAAGGCACAAAAACAAAATTGACCAAAGTAAAAATGATGAGAAAACAAAGAAATCTTCTTTTATGTTTGTTGTTGCTGCTGTTGTTGTTGTTGTATAATTAAAGCATCACGAATAAAACAGGAGAACAAGTAACAAGAAGAAAAGAAAAAAAAGGAAATGAAAGAAAAGAAAGGAAAAGATGAAAGAAAAGTTTCACGTAAAATTAAAATACAAAAAAAAATAACAACAAAAATATATATAAATTCACTTGTGTAACTGGGATGAAAAAGTACAATGGATAATTTTTATTTTTATTGAGAAACTAAAGAGAGGGGACCCCGATACAATAATATATTGTAGAAAAGCGTAAACTCATGTAAACACCACACAGGGAAAAACATTATAAATGGAAATCATTTTTCTTTTTTTTTCTTTTTTTCACTTTTCTATTCGTTCAATAATTTATTTTCACTGTTCCGGTTTTTTCTTGTATCCACATTTTTTTTATTTTTTGTTTTAGATTAATTGTTATTATTGTAATTATTCTTTTAAAATTTAAACAGAAGTTTGAAATAAAATAGAAGAAATTAGTGTTAAGAAATCCGTGTGTTGTAATTTTCGTTTTACTTCTTATTTTTTTATTTTTTTTTTAATGATTTTGAAACACAACTTTTTTTCCTTTATTCGTTTTTCTATTTATTAAATGAAAAAAAATTATCCAATAAATTTTCTTTTTTGTTTTCCTTATGTATTTGTTTGGTTAATTTTAATAAAATTAAATTTAAATAATCATATTAAATTGACTATTATTATTTTTCATTTAAAAAATAATAAAAAAAAAAACAGGACGCAAAAATTGATTTGTGTGTGATGAGGACGGATCAGACTCAAACTCTGTCATATTTTTTGACATTTAAACATTGCGCAAGCGTACTTTGAATAAAAAAAAACCTCATCATGGAAAAAAAAAGATGGAAAGGATAAAGGAAAAAAATAAAAAAACCCGAAAACGAGAAAATATAAAAGCCGATTCAAAATGATGAACAAAAACAGAAGAACAAAATAGAGGAAAAAGATTTCTTGTTTTTTTTTGCAAGGGGATGAAAATTTATTTATTTGAAATGTATAAAGAGAGAAAGAGAGGAAAATACGTGTGTGTTAAAAAGAGAGAGAGAGAGAGAATGAGATATAATATGTAACGAAAATAAGGGGATTTGCAATGAATTTAAACGAAAACTAGTGCTGTATGCACACATAAATAAAAGGATCTTCACGACTGTGTTTGTAATTTACTAAAGGTCTTTCTCCCCTATTAAAACATACACATACACACAGAAATATAGGAAAATATGCAAACACACAAATGCCATAAGATAAAATATAAGCCCCACTGTTCGTGTACATAAAATCGGAAAATAAGGAACAGCGAAACTATTTTTACATTCGGTTTTAAAAAGGAAACAAAAATAAAGTAAAATGTAAAATATTTTAAAAACAAATTTCGATCAAAACTTTTTTCTATCTTTTTTTTCTTTACTTTAAACGAATTTAACTTTTTTCCATTGTTTGTTTTTTTCTCATTCTCTCTTTATATTTTCGTTTTAAGATAAATTGTTTTCCTTTTTCACTTTTTCTTCATCTTATTCTTTTTCCACTTAGTCGTTTTTCGTACTTAACATATTTCTATACCCGAGTCCTTTCAAAACTTAAATATAAAATTTGAAGGGATTTGCTTTTCTTTTTGTATATAAAAATTATAATAAATATTGGTCCATAGGGGGATTATTTATTATTATATAAATACCTTTTTACACACAAACATACATCATATATATACGCACACAAACCCATATATACATTCTCACAAGACAATTCAAAAAGATTTTTTATTTAAATTCAAACGAAAAAAAAAGTAACAAGGTTCAAAAAGTAATAATTTTCACTCTTAAAAAAGGTAAAATTTAAATAAATAAAAAATGAAGTGAAAGAAACAAATTTTCTTTTTAATGTTTTTTCATCATTTGTTTTTCATTTTTTTATTTAATTTTTAGAAAATTTAATTCGTGTGCAAAAGAAAACAACTACCAAACAAGAGGAAAATGCATTCAAATTAAATACAAAAGATTTTTATGGGCTTTTTATGTTTTTCCTCTTTATTTCTACTTTTGTTTTATTTTTGTACTTTTATTTTTGTTTCTGGGTGACACTTTTCTTTTGTTTTTTCTTTTCTGTTATGATGAAGGAGTGTACTGTTTTGTTTTTTGTTTTCTTATTGAAAAACAAAAACCGTTAAACAAAAGTTATGCTTGTCTAATTATAAACAAAACCAAAGGTTCTCATTTTTTTCTTACTTCCCGAAGCATAATTATTTTTTCCATAGAAAAGAAAATGGAAAAATAATAAAAATGAAATATGGAGAAAAAGTCAACAAATATCAAAAAAGTGTCTTTAGAAATTTTCAGTTTGCTTAAGAAACAGAAATTAACCATAGAAAATATATATTATTGGATTAGGTTGGATAGAATAGAATTAAAAGTATTATGATCCGTCTCTTTCTTTAATTAAGATTTCTTTACAAAAATATTATTTAAAATACCAAAAAATAAAAGTTCTGTTTGGCTTTACAAAAAGTCTTTTAAGGAAAGAAAGAAAATTAAAAAAATGTGTAATGGATTTTCTTATACGAAAAAAAAATACAGATTCTTATTTAGAATGTGAAGAATAACAAAAAAACATACAACAAAAGAAAGAAAGAGAAAAAAAAGCTTTCATAGAAAAAATATTGTGTAATAGTGGTTTGGGTGGTTGTGTGTGTGGTTTGGTGCGACATTGCGTGAGAAAAATTATAAATTATAAAAATATTATTCGTATTATGTCGGTATGTTTGAAGAGTTTTCAAGAAAAAAAGAAAAGAAGAAGGAATATAATAGCAACAACAACAATAACGATGACGACAACAACAAACAAGAGAAAAAATTTGTTTATTGATTTTTCATAAAATAACCTGTTGTAATATTTTCATTGTTGTTGTTATTATTATTTTTGTTTTCTCTTCTCTTTAATTTTTCTTATTTCTATTTTTCTTTTTCTCTTTGTCAATATTCTTTGATTTTACGAATAAATTTTATATAATTTAATAAATAATTTGTATTCAATAAAAATAACACATAATTTTTAATACTAACCGTATTTATTGATTCCATTTTTTTTATTTTCTGTATTTGGTCCACCCAAAGGTTCTAGTTCAATACTTTCAACAGTCGATACTTTATAATCTTTCCTATTTGGCATTTTACAACAAAGCCCACAGCATGACATTGGAGTAGGATTATTTTTTTACGTTTCTCTTTAAAATTTATATTTTTTTTTTTTACTGGTTTTCTTCCACTTATTTTGTCCCAAAAATTTTCTTCGAATATTCTCCTCTACATCATTTTCTCTTTAATGATATTTTTTAGGTAGTATTTTTTTTGTTTTGTTTAAAGTTTTCTTATATAAAAAGATTTTTGTTTTTAATTTTGTTTTTATTGTTGTTAACTTTAGTTTGTTGGTCCACAATAATTATGAAACACGATATAAATATACATATATATAACATTTATTTTGTTCATTCAATAAAACGAGGACAATCCCACCATGAAAACTGTAAAAGAAAAAAATTATATATTTAAAATCAACAATTTGTTTGTCTCGCCCAATTTTCTTTCACATTAAATATTTATATTTTGTAAATAAATTTTCTTTTTTTTCGTTGTAAATTAGGTTCCTAACTATTCCATTTAGATTTTTAACACAAAAAATGAGAAAAAAGAAGGAAATTAATAATAAAAAATATAAAGTTTAAAATGAAAAACCCGGTAAAATATTCTCACTCCACTTTTCATCTTTCTCTTTTTTATTCATTTTCACGTGAAGATACAAAAAAAAAACATCTAAATTTGCTTAAGTAAAGGAAATATTTACGTCGCACAAAAAAAAGGAATGAAAGGAATCAAACATGAAACTTACCACAATTGTTTAGATTTTTCTGTAAAATTTTGTATTCTGTTTCTGGTTATTCGTTTTCCTCTTATATTTCCAAGTCAAATATAAATTTATTCAAAAAAAATTTTTATAAAATTTAAGAAAGACATTTTTTTATTTCAAAGAAAGTTTTTTTCTTTTGTTTTGGTTTTATTTTATTTTGTCAATAGTAAATAGTACAAAAGAAAATATTTTATTTAAGTATAGTTAAAGAAAAACAAAAATTATGTGAAGGCACAAAACTTTTAATTTTTGTTATATTTATTTTATTTCTACTTGAAAGATTTTTGATTAATTTTTTTTTTTCATTTTGGTTGCACAATAAGTTTTTTTTTGAAAAATAGAAAAGAAAAAATACTAAAACTTGTTTAATCCAAAAATTGTACAGAGAAACAAAAGCAACAAAACAAAAAAAAAACTAAAAACTTTTTTCAATACATTTTTCTCATTAATTTGTTTATTATTGATTTGATCTTCCCTTCTTCTACGAACTTTTTCATTTTTTTTTATTTCATCAAAACAATAAAACTGAGTTGGGAATTTTAGAAACTACCCCAATATAAAAATGGGTGGTAAAAAAAAAGATTGTTATAATAATAATATTTGCCGCTTAAAATATATTAAGTTTGTTCACAGTACTACACACATATTGCAAATAATTTAGGTTTAGCTGAGAGAGGCCAATAAGTTGAATTTTATTTTTATTATATATTTTTCTTTCTTTCTAATAAAATAAAAAGAAAAAATAGGTATAACTTCAACATACAAATACAAATAACATGTTGCAGGGGGTTGATTTTATTTTTCTTTTCTTCTTTCTTTTTTTTCAGAGACGTAATAATAATTGTTCAAGGACGTAGAATTATTTTGGAATACATTGTAAGTAGTGATGGTTTTGGGCAAATATTAAACACTACAAAATTTAAGAAAATTAAATAAAAAACATTATTTATAAAAATGAATTCATTAAATTTTTAAATTAATTTATTATTGTTTAAAAAATCTTATATTCTAGTTGAAAATATATACACAACACCCTTGTGAACAATTTATATAATATTGTCAAAAACATATACAAAGAAACACAAGGGGAAATAATTCAGCGCGCGCAAAACTTACCCCCATTTATTTGATGCCTCTTCTTTTTTTCTAACCAGAAGAGATGAGAAGTGATGAGGCGATGAATTTTGTATTAAAATGGGGTGAATGGCTTGATTTTATTTCATACAACTAAAGAAGAGCGATAATTGCATTTTTTGTAGTAGATTGAGTTGGGATACAAATAAAATGAAAAAGTAGTAAAAGAATAGGTCAATAATAATAAAAGGATTTTTTAAAAACCAAAAGTTTGGGTTCAGTTAATACTAATTTCTTTTCGAATTGAGTTTATAATTTTATTTAATAATTAAGTTGTTTTCACACAAAAACTAAACTAAACTTGTACACAGAAAGTTAGTTTTTCGAAAAAAATGTAAAACTATAGATAAACTAAACTTAATAAAATTATGAATTCATAGAACATTTAATCTAAACTATTTACAGATATTGTAGAGCATTTAAATATATTGTTAAAAATAATTTGACTTAAAGCAATTATATCATTTTCTGTATTACAAGACTCATCTGATAATAATTTCGCCATAAATAAAATAGAATTAAATGCAGAATTTATTATATTTGCTGTTGCAATAATAATTGCTGCTGCTAGTAAATTTTGATCGGATTTAATTTGATGCATATTTGAACTCTCTTCCAATAGCGGAATTAAACTGGAATTATTATAATTTCTAAGTTATTTAAAATCATCTAAGAAACTAAGATAAAGTTATAAGGTTTACCTACCTGTCATAGATTTCATCTCTCTGTAAATATGTAAACCGAAGAATTCGAATTGCCAAATCACTAAATATTTGACTACAGCAAGGAAGTGTAACACATTTATTTAATAACATGTGTAATGATTCTAAGGCGGCTGGCTTAACAATCTTAAGGTATATAAATCAAAGATTAGCTTCGATATTGAGATATATATATATATATATACATACATATATATATATATATATATATATATATATATATATCAGCTAAATATTGATATAACCAAATTTAAAACTACTACCTTAAAATCCAATGTTTTGAATACGCGAAATTCTGAAGCTTGAATTTCTGTTTTATTGGTAGCACAACCAGCAGTTTCTAGTAAAAACTGAATTTTTTCCGAACTAACACAAAAATTAACGTTATATTGTTTTGCACAAATGGTTATAAGTGACATTATTCTCAACATAAATTGTTCTTTAACAAGCTTTAACATTTTTTGCCAAGCTTTAGTTTTTAGTAAGGGATTGATAGTTATTTGTGACATAATTTGTTTACTAATATCCAAAAAATGTTGATAAGCAAAAATACCAAAATTGTCTATGCAAGTAAATTCTACTTCTGGTGGAAAATCTAATTCTTCACAAAGATTTATAATAAGTTCGATAAATTCAATTTTTACAGCACTATACTGTTTCATTTGTTTATCAAAATCTTGGCTTTCATCATTATTTAAAATTTCCTGTGTCCATTCTTCCATATAATCTGGGTTGATTATATCATGATAAACAATCGAATCGTCATTCATTGCCATTATTTGTATTTTAATTAATAAACAAAAAAACTTAAATGACAGATGATGAAAAAGTATAACGTAAAAAGTGTTCAATGTTTTCAATTTGACTGAAAATCTGATTAAAATGGTCACAATTGAGCATCAAAGCTTTTAGTTAAACTAAAACTGGGCTAAATTTTTAAATATGTGGTTTAAAATTAGAACGCTGTAACTATTGCATTTTCAAAATAAATTAATATGGACTTTCTATTTATTTGCTAATAATTTTCATTTTAACTGATATTTTGAAATGATGAAAATCTTAACTTTGAGCAACTGTGTTGATACGAAATTATTTTAACATATAAAGTCTTGATACAATTTTTCTTGTAACACGATATTAAGTAAACAAAAAAATATAACATTTGCTCTAAATCACACGAATAGCAAGCGGAAGCGACTTTAATATGTAGAATATGTAAATAGTATATGTAGAATAGTGTAAAACCATAATAAAAAAATGAAAGTTTCGTACTTTACAATACAAACTACAAAATACCACAATCAAAAATTTATTTATTTCAAAACATACATATAACACATAAATAAAACAAAATCGGTGTAAACCAAATTAAATAAAAGATTTACAAAGTTTTTTTATTTTTTAATGTTGATTGAAACACGGAATGTAATAATAGAAATTTTAAAATTAAAACTACTTTGTTAATAAAATACAGATAAGAAAAACAATTTTTTTTAATCTCCCAAAACGCAATCCAATATTTCACCACCCTCCAACTCCAATTCAGCAGCTGTAAAATTTAAATCTAAAAGCTCTCCATCAAATCTTGAATAAATGGAAATTTTTTAATTATAATGTATAGAACAATAACAACTTTTTTACTTTAATTTAATTTTCTTTGGATTCAAATGTAACTCTTCACTACACATAATTAAGACCTCATTCATTGTTGTTAATTTGCTAATTTTCAATATTATCGGTCTTTTTAATGTTTCTGTTTGTATTTTGATTTCAATAAGATTCGCATATAAATTAGAATGAGATTTCACAATACGTCCATCTAGACATATTTTTAAAAAAATTAGTTTTAGTTGAATAACATAAAAATAATGTGTTTTTCTTACGGATAAACTTCGATATAGTATATCCTATGGAATGAGGAGTATCATCAGGACTTATAATTTTATCATCTAAATTCAATATAACGTAATTAGGGTCTTCATTTTCTCTTTGGGCTAATGTGTTAATTATTGTACTAAACTTTTGATGCTAAAAGATTTTTTTTTGATACTTAAGGATAACAACATGATTGTACCTGATTTTACCTGGAGATGTTTGAATCTTTCTATTTTACCTATCCATTTTATTTTAATAGATATTTCATAGTCATCAGAATTAAAAGATGAATCACATTCTATATCAGAATCCACTAAATCAATCTAAAATTTTAAAATTAAAAATAATACAAAAAATATCGCAAATTGACATCTTCACTTACTGTACTACTGATACTTGGAGATGGTTCGGTATCTAAGTATATTGTAGCTATAGGTGGAATATTGCATTTCCTTCTCGTATTTTTTCTAGCAGCAGTTTTATTTTTCGTAGAAAGAGGCTCATCATCAATTAAGTTATAATTGTCTCCACATATTTCTTGTAATTCTTCTATTATTAGTAATTATAAATATTAATTTCTAATTCAATAAATAATATTTTAATATTCTTACTTCTTAGTTTATTAAGCTGTGTACGAACTTTTCTTGTCATAGGTGCAGGTGTATGAATTGCATTATCTTCAATTGTAATTACATCTTCAATTTGGGTTGGTTTTTCCACTGGCTTGTCTTTTTTAGTATTTCTTTTAGATTTTTTAGTTGGTTTCGGCGAATTTTTCTTACTGATTGTGCTTTCAGCAAATTCGATTTGGGGAGAAGAAGTAAAATCTTTATCAGCCCAAGTTTCATCTTCAGGTTCTATAATTGCAATCAAAATATTACAAAGAAAGTATTTAAAAAAAAAAGAGTTTTATTTACGTTTTAAAAAGTCATTCAGGTCTTTAAAAATATCAAATTCTTGAGAATCCATTGGTGATAGTAAATAAAAAAATAATAAAAATAATGAAATAGTAATCGAAATACAAATATTATTATTATATTTTACGATATTTAAATGGTAATGAAAAACAAAAAACGTTTGACGTTCTCGTTCTGACAAACTTGACAAAACGCTTTTCAACATTTCTATATGGCAACAAATTCAGCAATTACATTACACATTTATTTAGGTTCAATGGATGAATTTGAAAACTGTATAGTGCAGACGACTTCATTGTTTTCTAGATTTCATGAGTCATGTGATTAAATTGCGCCAATCAAAATGATTTAATTGTTTGTACATTTATTGGTTTGTGAAGTTTTGATGTGAAAGCGATTGTTGTTTTGACACGTTAATTGTAAATAAAGGAAATATCAATTTTAGTTTTTAATAAAAATACTAGTTGAAAATGGTAAATAATTCATAATTTTAATTGTAATAATAATATTAATAATAATGTGCTTCTCTATTTAGGCACGATACTTCAAGGAGCAAGATATTGACGGTAATTCTTTTATAATTTTTGAAGCTCTTTGTACAAATTGGTTTAATTTTATAAAGAGTTCAATGATTTGTTTTCTTTTCAGAATTTCGTGAATGTTTTTATTTGTTTGCACGTTCTGGTCAAATAACAACGTTAGATGAATTAACTGTTATTATGAGATCATTAGGTTTATCGCCAACTATTCAAGAATTGACTATTTTTATGAAGAAAAAAAATGGTAAAATGAGCTTTGCTGATTTTTTAGAAGTTATACATCAACATTCAAAAGTTGAAAATTTGCCGGAAGAAGTTCTTGCTGCCTTTAAAGCAAATGATCCACAAGGTAAAGGCACTATCCCTGCACGACAATTAAGGCATTTGCTACAAAAATGGGGTGAAGGCTTATCAGTTCGTGAGGTATGTTATCGATTGAAATCTATAAATATAGATAAACATTCCATAATTCTGATTTCTTTTTGTTTTAGATTGATAATATATTTCGTGAGGCGAATGTCAATAACAACGGAACAGTTAGGTTCGAAAATTTTGTTAAAATAGCAGTTGCCCCAGTTCCAGATTACTATTAAACACTGTATTCATACGTTGTTTGATATAATTTCGGGAAACCTGTTGGTCTTGCCTTTCTTTTATTATTTTTTCAACGGTTCCATTTTAAAAAATTTAATAATTGTTTTTATTCATTTTATTCATCAAGTAAATTTAGAAAGCAAAAGAAATTCTGAGAAATTAAATTATATTTTGTTGGATTTCATTTTTTAACCACAAATTATTTCAATACCTACAAATAACGTTGGAATGACAATTTTTAAAACTGAAACTAAAATAAAAATGTACAATTATTTAAATCTTTGAAAGTATTATTTTTATTTTAAATCAGTCTACAGTAAGTTTTGGCTAAGCCCGTTCAATATTTTGCAATGTTTTTTTTCTTTAATTTTTTTTTTTGATATTATAAATTTTATTTTATAATAATAAGTTTTGTTTATTTAATTAAGTAGAAAATTTAATTATATTTTTTTTTGTCTTTGAAATAGTGATTAAAAAAAGGTGAAATACAGTTTTAAATCAAACCTCTAAAACAAAACATATGGTCATCACTATTTTTTTCATAACTCTTGCATTTTGGATATTTTTTTTGTAAAAAAGTTTTTCATCATTTACTTTTTTGTTTACTTTATAATAAATGAACACAAATATTTTTTAGATTTGTGTGATTTTTTCTGTGAAGCAGCCAATTTTTGTGACTAGAATTTTATTGTAGAGATTTATTTTCTTTTAAAATTTTGGATCAGTATATTTTTTTTTTGTGTTGTCATGATGATAATTTTTAAGAGATTTTTTTTTATTTGTAGCAAAGAACAAAAAAAAATATTTTTTTTCTAATAAGTGAACTTTAATAATTTTATAAATGGATAAATGGTTTGTTTGCTCTCAAGGCTTATTTTTTTAGTTGAGTATTTTTTGTTTTGTTTTTTATAATAATAGTTATCTTCAATTATCATCCAACCGTGAAAAAACTGCTACTTAAGAAATGTAAATAACAATTGAAAGATATGTTGTTGAATATTTTTTGCTAAGTATGTGTGTGTGTAATTAGATAAGGTAGATAAAGGTAATTTTTTTTATTTAAAATGTAATTCGTTGAGTGCAGTTGGAAAAAAGCTTAAAAATTTGTTTTAATAATTGATCTCGTTCTCTCTCTTCATAAAAGAAGTAATGTTTAATAATTTTAATTTTTTTTTTAATTAAATATCTTATAATTGTTTTAAAAACATCATGCAACTTTTTTTGTAGCTCGTCTCTTTTTATAACCACCCATTTGTTTGAGCAATTGTGAATTTTCATCATCAATATCATTGTGTGGATCCCAAAGTTTAAGACGTTTCGGCAAATAGATTAGTCCAATTAATGTCATAACTGTAAATTTATTATTATTAATTTATAAATTTATTAAAAGAAAACAAAAGATCGATCAGCTAGCATTTAACGTGTAGATGTTCATTTTGTAAGAAGCAAAAATAGAACCATAACTTCAGTAAGCTTTAGAAAACTTAAATGTTTACTGATCGCTCCTGTAAAAGTTTGTAAAATAATTATAAACAGTTATACTTACAATTGAGTACACATGGGAATATAACATAAAAATTAAGTGCTGAAGATTGAAAATACAAGGCCTCTGTTGTATACAACACCATCGTTAATGCCAAACTACATCCTCCCATACTGACAACACTAAAATTTGAATGATTTTTCATATACGAAACGAATAAATTAGTAAAACTTCGAGAATTTAAAAATTGATTCTTTTCTAGTTTTTTTAAAAATTGCATTTAAACATCTACCTAATTAAATAAGATGTTTGAATAAATTTAACTTACGGTTTATAATGAATATACAAAGTACAATGAACTAATGCTATTGCTTTTAGCATGCAATACATTCCAAGAATTCTTGAAATTGTATAATCACCTAAAATAATTAATAATTTGTTTATAAAATTGTCTGTTTAATTTATTTGCTGAAAAAATATTTACCATTCATATGTGAATCTAAATGGTCCCCAAGAAAACTTCTCTTCTCTATATAACTTCTAAATGAAGTACCAAAATCCATAAATGCAACAAATGCGATCCATCCACGAAATGCGTACAATATTTTCCGTTCCATTTTCGATATATTTTTTTTGTTTTTTTTATTAGAAATTAAATTTTTTCTTTTCGTTTTTTTTTTCTTTTTAAATATTTTAAACGAAATTTAAAAAAAAAACGTCTGAAAAAAAAGATTATAAAAAGTATTTGTAATTTTGAAAAACAAGAAATATTTTTAAGGAAAAATTCGTGAAATAAAACTGAAGTTAAAATAAAAAAAAAAAATTCAATTTGTAAATTCCACATTAAAGAATATTTCTATCATGGCCACATAAATAAATCGTTAAATTTTAGTTTAGTAAAACATCTGATTGTTGTACTACAAAAATTTCTGGATTATAAATATGAAAAATTAAAAATGAGTTCGTTTATAATTAATCGAATTTTCGGATATAAAAAAAGAACTTTTCACGTCTTAGATTTTTATTGAAATTGTCCCTAATTATCTCATTTATTTGCCTTAATTACCGTAATGTTATTATTATCGGAAATTTTTAAAGACTTTTCGATTTTTAAAATTACAGAAATAAAAACAAACAATTTTCCTAAATCATTATTTTGAATTGAATCAAAAAATAAATAAATAAAACATGACATTTTCAAACAAAAAAAACACGAAAAAGTGTCCACTCTCCGTTGAAGTCATGAATAAATTACTATGAATCTATCAAATGACTAATCACAGTAACTAATCTAAATTCTAAACTGTGGCAGGACAAACATCGTATATTAGAGATATATTTATTCTGATTTTATGATTCATGTTAATCAAGAAAATGATAACAAAAAGTTTGTTAAAATGAATGGGGTTGAGAGAGAGAAAGAGAGAAAAACTAAATATAATTGAGTAAATTTGAACTAAATAATTAATTTCGGCTTTTTCAACAATTATTTATTATTTTAGATAACTTAAAAAGATAAAATGTTTTTTTTTTCTTCTCTCTTTTTGGAACATGCGTGTAAATGAGTTGCGCATTTTTTTTTCTTCTTCGTCCTCCACCTACTATATTCTCTCTCTTTTCTGCAATGTCCTGCTAAAAGTTTCTCTTTTCATTTCAAAAATTTCTTTTCCTTTCATGAGAATTATATTTTTTTTATTGCCTTTTGCATGCATGAAAACCCGGCATTTTAAAAAAAATAATGAAAGTTATATAGAGGTGAAAATTATAAACTAAATACTAAAACTACCCACTTCCGATAGAACATAATATATAATTTCTTTAATAAACAAAGAAAAACGTTTTCTGGTTAACAAATTTCCGGTGTTCTATCCTATCGCGTTTTTTTTATTTATTATCTTTTGTGTGTTAACACTTTAAAAAAAAGACTGTAAAGGGGGTTTGGAAAATTGTACAGAAGAAAAAGAAAGGCAATCGTTGAATTTTCTTTAAAAGTCTGTACTAACCTTTCATTTAGAGGTAAAAGAAAAATGGTAAAATAAATAACATAATTGAATTCGACTTTTAGAAGAGAGAAAATTACATAAAAATAGTGAAATTTTTGGTTGTTTGCTTGAAATTTTGCTATACTTTTTTTTTGTTATAAAGTCGATAACTGGCAAGTGGCCAAAAAACAAAATATAAAATATTCTATTCATTAAATTATCTGTTGTTAAATTTATATTTTTCCGGATTTTTAAACAATAAAAATAAATAATAGAAAAAAATAAAAATCATCTGCTTTGGCTAACACATGCGGCCTTTACTTTTTTTTTTGTTCTTTTTTTCATCTTCTTTCTATGATTTATTATTTATTTTTTATAGTTATTTAATGTAATGAGAAAATTTATTGAGTACTGTCGTCCCCTTTTGTAATTTAAATTAATAACGTTTTGCAAAGAAAAAAATATGAAATTATTATTAGAAAATTTCTTTCTGCTTCTTCTTTTTCTTTCCTTGAATATAAAAAAAATCTAGGGTTCATTTGGATTTCGAACGTAGTTTTTTACCAGATCAAAGGAAAACGTTTTGAAAAATGAAAATAAAACAGAAGAATTAAAAAAGATGTGTGAAAATATTTATTTGTGAGAAGAAATTCTATTTTTCATTCATCATTTACCTTTTTTTTCTTTGTAATTATTTTGTTCTTTTTCTTCTTCGTCTTCTTCTTTACATTATCCTATTATTTTTTTTTGGTTTATGAAAAATATATATATTTTCTTTACTTAATTATAATCGTTAATTATAATCGTTAATTATAATCGTTTTTGTTTTTGTTTTGTCGACATTAATAACACAACACAACATTTAATACAATTAAACACAACAAAAAAAAAAAACAAATAATATAATAATTAAATAATTAGAAATAAACAACAACAAAAATAGAGACTTTAACTTTTAATAAATATAAATATATTTTTTATAAAAAAATATACACACAATAACAATTATTTTATTAATTTATTTATTATTGATTAAATAAAATACAACACACAAAGAATTAAAATAAAATAAAATCAACTAAATACACCAAAACTTGTCATTTTAATAAAAATAAATGGAAACTTGTGCTAAGCAGCCAGTATGAAAATGTTCTTTTATTTTTCTTTTCTCTTTCTCTCTCACTCTCTTCTGTTTTTCTTTTATTTTATATATTTTTGGCTCAAAATACTAATTTAACTTCGTGATAATGACACGAATTTCTATTTTTTGTTATTTTTTGTTTTTGTAGAAAACGATTTAAAACCGAATATTTGCGTCGACGCAATAAAGATTCACACAAAAAGATTGTACTTTTCTCCCTTTTTATTTCGTTTTTTTTATTGTTGTGACAAATTTACCTAACCACACACACACATGAGTAGATACATTTTGCAAACATAATTATAAATATAATTAATTATAATACATAATTAGAAAAGAAAGAGACACATTTCTATTAATTGACTGTTAGAAAATTTTATACCGGTCAAAAATATTAAAAATTAATTATTAAAGAAATTCTTAATGAAACAGCATTCAGAACATTTTTTATAATTAATATTATGTTAAAATTAGTGAATTGGCTACTTTTATGTGTCATCAATTATTTATTTTTTTAAAAAATTTTAAATAATTTCTGATGAAATTTTTGTTCATTTTAGTTAAAAAGTTAAACTTTTTTCGGTTATATTTGCGGTTAGAGGACATAAAAAAAATCGTTTACATGCTTATGCGGTTACAGGATAAATAATTTAACGAATTTTAAATTTCCCTGAACAAAGTCATTATAAAAAATTGTTAGTTAATCAGCAACAGAGGTTATACGACACTTAAGTGCTTAAGGACGCGACCATTTTTTACCTTCCCTACACTACTTTGTTTCTTTTCATCAAAGTTTTCTATTATCACTCAAAACTCACTCCAATGTTTTTCTTTTCTTGAGAAATTCTTTAGAAATTTGCAATCTAAACTAAAAAAATATGAAACAAAATATGTAGATTTAATTGTTTTCAGCATATATTTATAAAAAAAAATTTGAATTGTAATTATTATGACCAAGGGTTGAAAAACAAAATGAGGGTTGAAAGTATACAAAACTACAATTTTATTTCAATATTGTGTCAATGAACCCATGAAACCCTATAAATAAAAATGTACTAATAACTAAACACTAACACTAACTATTGGTAAAGGTTAAGAATTTTAATTAAGTCGCCTAATATTGGGAACTAATAATAATGTTAAATTTCAGTAATGAATTTTTTTTTTCTGAAAATCAATAAAAACAAAAAAGAAAGAAACAAATCAAAGTATTAATTAACGTGCACAAATAAAAGTGTTATTATTTTTTTTATTATTTTTACAAATAGAAAAATAAAAGAAGAAAATGAAATTGCTGGTCAAATTTATAAAAAGACAAATAAAAATTGTATTATTATTTAATTCAGAAATATAGCGAACACAAATGATAAATTAGAAGAAAAATATTCAAAAAAATAAATAGGACGGAACTAATTTTCACAATCCAGAGCAATAAAAAGTTAACAGCGCCGAGTTTAAACTTTATGCATATTCATCATAAATTTTATTAATGTTATTGATTCGCAAAGAAAGAATAAAATTTTAACACGGAAAAAAACTGCCAAAACAATAAGAAGCTGTAAAAGCTTTAATATAAAGATTGAAATTTGATTAGTCTTTAAACAATTTCAGTATGAAAAAGAGGATAAAAATCATTAGGAATTATTACAAACAAATTTTGTGTACACAAAAATTTTTAAGGAATTTTATTTTTATAATAAAATTATCGTCTTTAAAGTTTAAACAAATAAAAAAATGTACAATTATACACAAAATTATTATTTACAAACACAACTTGATTAAAATTTACAAAATTGTTGAAACATATTCTTCTTTTTTTTCAATCAGAATTTAATCCTTGTTTAAATTTGGTGCTTCAACAGCTGATTTATATTCAGCATAAGTAATATAACCATCATTATTAAAATCCATACTCAACATAATTGGATCAATTAATCCTTGTAATGAAGTATCAGTTTTTCCTTCATAAGTTGTTTCATGTGCTTTTTCATTGCCCTCTTCATCTTTATTCTCATTCTTGTCTAAATTTAAAAAACATAAAAACAAAAGAGGAAATTAAGGGAAAATAAAGAAATTATTTTTGGAAAATTTTCTATTTTATAATGGAGAAAATTGTCGTCGGAATTTATAAATGAGGAAATTGAAGGAAACATATAGAACGGACTAATTACAATTCAAAATAAAAGTTTTTAAAATTCTGTTAACGCTGTACGTTCAACAGATAAAAAACTTTAACATTCATGTGTTTTGTAACATCAAAAACAATAAAGATCAGCATAATTATTATTTCCATTGTAATTCAATTTTTTCCTGTTTATTATCTGTGTTAAAATTTTCTTATTATAAAAATTAATTTGCAGTCTTTCTAAACTAAAGCAAGTTTTTATTTAAAAAATAAATTAATGTCAAAAATTTATCATAAATAATCATTATAGCACATGTCATTTTTTATGATTATCATCAATTTGTCTTCATTTATATCCTATTAAATATTTGGTTTGTTTATTTTTTATAAGTAAAGAATAACCTACCCTAATTTTTATATAAATTTTGTTATTTAATTGTTTTGTTATTTTTTAATTTTTAACACATAACTTTAAAGATATATACAGACACAAGAAAATCTATACTTAGAACGAAATATAATGAAAATTTATAGTAAGACAAAAAAGTCTTGCTATAAATTTTCATACTATTTGGTTCAGTTACAATTTTTCATACCTTTAGAATATTTGAAATTGTTTTTACAATAGAAATTAGAATTTAAAAGTTAAGAAGAAGAAGAAGAAGAAAAATAAGCATTTTATGTTTTTTGTTAAGATGACGATAATTTCTTTTGTTTTTTTTTTTGATATTTAATGATATTTAATGAAATTTTCTTACCTTCACCAGGGTTTGTGTTTTTCTTAAATAATGTAAAAATAAATATTATTAATTAAAAATAAATGTAAATGAAAACACAAATTTAAAGCAACTTTATAATTAAATGAAAGTTAAACAAAAGAAAATGATTGAAATTTTTTTTAAATTTTTTTTTTATTAAAAACAATTTTTATTTAATATTACACTTTTTTTGTTTTGTTTATTTTTTTAAACTCCCCATTCTTTACGTCTTCTTAAATTTATATAATTTCATTTTTTTTTTGTTTTATAATTAAATTATTTTAAACCCATTTAAACCTTAATGAAAACTATAAATATGACGAAATAAAATCGAACATATTGATTTCTTCATTATTGGAAGAATGCCAGGGTTGAAAACAAAACAACAATTTTTTTTAAGTTTTTATTTTGATTGTTTTATTTTTATTTTCTAAATAATTGTCGTTTTTTTTAATCACATTTTTTCCATCAATTATATTTAATATTTTGCATTTTACTATTTTCGTTAATTTCATTTTTGTGTAAAAATTTTTTATTTTAACAAAAATGAAATTGAATGATTTTTTTCATTTTTTTTTTGATCGCGTATTATTTATTTATTTTTAAAAGAAAAATGAAATTTATACGACGCTTACAAAAGAATTGTGACAAAATAGAAATAATTATTCATTTTTTTTCAAAAAATTAGCACATGTTTAGAAACTAATTAATTTCTTATTTTTTTCTCTTGTTTCCTTTTTTTATTAATTAATAATTTAATTAGTACGATTTAAAAAAATTTTAACTAATTTTGTTTTACAAAAAAATAAATTGTAGAAAATGGAATAACTAATTATAGAATTTAATGAATGAAAGTGTACGTTGTGTGTCTATTACAAAAGTATTAAATGAAAATCATAATCAATTGTAACTTTGCCTAATATTTAATGTTTGTTTGTTTTTTTTTTTATTTTATGGAAGAATTTTTACGTTAATTATTCTAGTTCTTTTTTCTCTTCATCCATCAGTTTCATTTACTTCTAAGGTAAAATATGTAAGTAAGTAATTAATTTCCAATGGTGTGTTTTGTATTTATTTTAACTTAAAAAAATACGTACATACAAGCACACGTATCAACAACGCACACGTTTATTATCTAAATCAAAATTACACAATCGTTGTTGTTGTTGTTGTTGTTTGTGTTTTCTTTTGTTTATTCAAATGGAAAATTAAAAAAAAAATATTCAATATTTTTTGAGTTGTTTAAAGAGAGAGAGAGAATAAATTAAAAATTCATAGAAGAGCTGCGTTTTCTGTTTTTGTTTTTAAAAAGTTTGTTTAAACAAAATTTTTTTTTTAAATTTAAGTTTTTCCTTTTTTTTTATTTAAACGTAAAAATAACAAATTTTTATAAAAATCATAATTAAATATATTAAATTTTTGTGTTAATCGTTTTTTTTTCATTTAATTTTATTTAATCGTAAAATTTGTCACTTACGACATTTTTCTTTATTTGTTTTGTGATTTTACGACGGAATGTTTTTTAATTATATATTTTTTTGTTTTGTGACAAATTTAGTCTGATCCATTTTTTTCACCCCCTTTTTTTCAATAATTATTATTTACAATTGAAATCAGTCTTTGTAAATTAAAAATAAATTCACGTAAACAAAACTAATTATTCTTCATTCATTTAAATTGGTTGTTGAAACTCTTGTTTTTGTTGTTTTTTGTTATTTTTTCTATTCTTAAATTTATGGATTTGTTGGTTGCGGCTGATGTTGTGCCTTTTGTTGTGCTTTCACAAATTCTGGATAATCAATAAAACCATCACGATTACCATCATCCATATTTAATATTGGATCAATTAATGCAATTAATTCATCATCTGTGAATATTTTTTCTTCAACATGTTGTGCGCCTGGTTGTGGATGTTCTTTACTTCCTTGTTCTATATTTGTTTATTTGTATTTTTATTTTTTAATATTTTTTATAATTAAATTATTTACAAAAATTAAACATAAAAGTAATAAAAGTGATCATAATACTGCACTAATGATCATCATATTCAAATTCGATGACGTTAATTGTTGCCTTTTCTCATAATCATAAACTTCACTTTGACCGTTTAATGAAAATAAGAAAAGGTAAAGGTAAGTATTGTCGGATTTCACGAACAGATAAATAATTTAAAAAATCTTCTTCAAAGTAGTTTTACTATACAATGAGCATCACTATATATCACGATATATATCACGATATAATAAAATGTAGCAACTGATGTGAAATTCGACATCAGATGTGTTATCTCTATTGCATCTAGTTTTTATTTTATTAAAACAAAAATTCTTCGTTGAATAAGAGTTTATCAAACCAAAATTTAAATGCGTGACGATGTAGGTGACGCAACAAAACAGTAATGAATATTATGACATAAAAACACAGAAAAACGCTGACGAATTTGATCATGATGCGTTAGCGTACAATTTTTTATTTTGTAAAAATTGAAAATTTCGTTAATTTAGAAAACCAAAACCAAAAAGCAAATATATAATGAAATAGCATATTATAGATATTTTTTAAATAAAAGAAAAGAATTTAGAAAAAAAGATTTATATAAAAAATCATTGTTTCAAAAAAATGTGTTCATCGCAGTTGACTAACATTAAAATTTTAAATAGATTCACATTCAAGTGACCATAAATAAAGCTCTCTATTTATTGATTAGATTTGACACTGTCTTTTATCGCACATGTGAGTATATAAAATAAAAATATTCACGATACAAATTTGATTCTTAATCAATGTAACACAGAAATTTATTGTAAACAAAATTAAACTTTATTGATTTCATTAATTAAGGAAAAAAAACTATATTAGAATTATTGTCTAAATAAAAGAAAAAAGAAGCTTACCGTGCCAATGTATTAATGATTTTATTAATTCACATCCATCTAGCCTGTTATTATTATCAGCATCATGCATTTTAAAATAATGAAACTGCAATTCTTGTTCAGACATTTTACTTGTATCTATTGGAACATCCATATGTTCTGCAATATGTCTTGAAAAAAAGATTTGAAATTTGAATGTATTTATCTATTTTTAAATAATGTTTTTTATTTACTGTTTTTCATGTTCCATATTTGAGTTTAGTACTCCTTGTTGATGACCATGACTACCATGTCCACCATGTGGTTGATGATGTGCTTGCTGTTGTTGAATTGGAACTTGATGTTGTTGTGGTTGTTGTTGCTGTTGCACAGGCACTTGATGTTGTTGTTGTTGAATAGGAACTTGATGTTGTGGCATTTGCTGATGTTGTTGTTGTTGATACACTTGCTAAAAAAAAAATACAAAACAGGACAAAAAAATAATGATTATATTTTTTTTATAGATAAAATATAGTAACAAACCTGTTGTTGTTGGTGGTGTTGATCAGTTTGATATTGCTGCTGTGGCATTTGATTCATTGGTGGATTCTGCTAAAACAATTATTATGAATAAAACATATATTTTCAACAGCAATATTTAAAATATTTATAAATAAAAACATACATAATGTTGTGGTGGAACCCCTGGAGCAACTCTCTGCCCATTACATACAAAAATAATACAGAACAACACTCCAAATATTATTAATAATTGTTTCATTTTAATTTATTTTAAATTTTGCGTAGAATTAATAAAGCACCAATTATTTTAATATAAATTAATTACGACATTCACATAAATTGTATAAAAAGAGGTTTCTAACCTAACAGCAATATTATGATTAATTATTATTAATAATAAACTTAATGAATATAAAAACACTTTTACGAAAAAGAAACTTTTACTAGATTTTCCACGTCGAGTTTTTTAATATATTTTTTCTTCTTCTTATACACGTTGACAGTTCACTTTGAGCAACAAATGTATATTTTGTCATTCCGTGTTTTCTTTTATAACTCCAATCAAATTATAAAATATCATTATAAGATTCTCATTCAAAATATTCATGTTATTTTTTATTATATGTATTATAATAGTGTATGTAAATATATTATTTATTTGGCATGCCCTTATTTACTTTAAAGTTCAACTATTAAATGTTAAATGTTCTCGCACTTGTTTCAGTCACCTTGGTGGCATAAAAGAAAACACGAAACGGTGTAGCTCAAAATTCGATTCTAATTAGAAATTTTAATTTTAATAAAATGTTCGTTACAACGAAAATAGACATCTTATTTCAGTTTCTTTAATGTGTAATATATCATAAAGGTTGTTTATAATATGAATCAATATATTGTTGAAACTAAAATCAATGCTATCTGTTTCCTTATCGAAAAATATAATGCAAGTAACAGATAAGATAAGAACATTTCCCATTTTTTTTCTATTTAATGTTTAGAAGTTTTTCATTTTTATCTATAGTTATTAGAAGACTGTTTGTCATAATTTAAAATGTTTGTTAAATTGTTTATTTTGTTTCTTTGTGTTCATGTAAGAATCAGATAAGATATACTATATTGTCTTTTGTTACAAAATATTTTCTAAATTTATTAACCTAATAATTTTTAGGGAATTTATTCAAATTTTGTTTGTGAATTTGATTTACTTTCTGAAGGTCAAGTGGAATTACCAGCGGAATGTTTAGATTTAACGCCAGAATTAAAAGAATTATTCACCGATGAAGCAAAGAAATTCAAAGAATTTGATAATAAACTCGAATTGCATGATGAACATTTCAGCAAAGAAGCTGAACGCTATAAACTATATGAAGAAGGTAACTTACTTGAATGCAACAAAAACGAATTACTGGCAGAAGAAAGAATTAAGTGTATAAATGACAAAAGAAATAAAATGTTATCAAGAATAGAGAATATATTTGATACATAAAGAATTAGTTCCTCGAAGTGTTCTTTTTAAAAAAAATTAATCTATTCCAAATCGTTAGAAAGTTTTGTCCAGTTGTGTTTTCTAATGAACAACACAATTGGGTATAAATAGATAAGAAAGTTTTAGTATGAAAAAAATGTATACTCTTTAAATATTATTGTATTGATGTACAAAATATAATTATTATAATTACAATTATTATTCAATAACAATTTCTTCATTTAATTCATTAACAAAAGATGCTTCTAATTCACTTATTATATCATTTGAAGACTTTTCACCAATATTTAATGATTTATCAGTCTCGTTAAATGATTTATTACTACTGTTTGTTATGGTATCATTATTTAATTTTTGTTTTTTTGTATTTGGTTCATCACACTGAATAATATCATCATTATCAGAACTGCCACTTTCTATATTAATAGTTTCCATTTCATCCTGTGACTCCTTATTATCAGACTCCATTGAAGAGATTTCATCAATTTCATCAATAATTTCATCAACTCTTTCCTCATTAATATTTGTATTATTACCAACAGTGTCTAAATCGACAACATCATCAGTATTAGATTTATCTTTAACTTCATTTTGTTTTTCTTCAATTTCAATTGGAATTAGCTTTTTTTTTTCTTCTATACCCACTAACGTTGAATTTGCTAATATTTTCGAATTCAAAATTGCTTCAGTTTCTTCTTTTCCATTTAATAAATCTGAATTAAAATTTTCTAATAGTGACAGATCGGATGATTTGTGCGGAATCTCAGTTTCATTAGTTGGGGAATTTATTTCAAATTCAACCTTTAATATAAAAAAATGTTAAATTAAAAAAAAATAATTGCTATTTTTATATATTTACCTCAGAATCACTTTCTACATCTTCAATTCCAAGATTTCCATTTAATTTCTCTTTTAATGCTTCACGCATTTCATTTGGATTTATTGAATAATGCAAAAAGTCTTTTTGTGGATGTAAAATTCTTTCCAATGAATTATGATAATTTGAACAAATACATCTGATATTAAAATTAGTATCATTTATTTGTGCAATACCAAATATATTTATTGCATATTGTAATGGTGGTGGACATAAATGATGTGGAGATGTTACAAGTGAATGTAAAACATTAAATAGATTTTTACGACATTCTGTAATGCCATACAAATTTGATTTTAAATTTTTTGTTTCAATAACAGTAAATGCTAATGAAACAATATTTTCTTGTAATAATTTTTGTAATGATGGTTTCAAGAAGCATCCAGATGATTTAAGAACATTCATTAGACAATCTAATGCGTTGGAACATAAAATTTCATTACCAATATCAGAATAAATTACTTTTGAATTTTGTGAATTAAAATGATTTGAATGAGTTTGTGACAAATGTGTTCCCTCATTTTGTGCTGTATGAAGACGTTTCCTTGCTTTTTTTGATAGATGTTTTTTAGAACCACTTAATACTTTAAGTGTGACTTCATTTTGGTAAGGTGTTATATCATGTAGAATATGACTGATTAGTTGTTCAGCAATATCTTCAATTGTGCTACCATATTTCGTTAATTTACACCATAAACTCAACGTATTATATGCTGCAATACGAATTGATCTAAAATATAAACTCAAAATATTGAATTATATCACTAAATTATCACAAAAACATACATATAGGGTTTCGGAGAACCTTTAGATTTTCCAGAATTAGTCCAATTTAAAGATTGGATAATAATCTTGCAAATGCTTTTGCTGTAAAGTAACATATTACTTTTCAAACTGAAATCATAAAATGTATCTATTATTAATACAGTTAATTTAGGGAAACACATTTCAGGTGACAATTAACATTAAACTTACACTAAAATAAGAGCATCTAATAATTTAAACAGATTAACATGTAGTTCAGGTAGTAGTGATCCAACCGCAATATTATCAGTAATTAAATTTTTTGAAAGTGTTGAACAATTTATAGAAAGACCCCTGGTAATAAGGCCCATTATTTTAATTGGATAAATAGATTTTGACACTGGAAATGGTTCCCTAAAAAAAAAGTATATCAGAAGAAAAATCACAAATCAATCATTTTATATAATCATACAATAACATTATCACCAAATATTTGCATAAATTATTACAACGCGTAAAAATTTGAACAGCCTTTTCGACTGGTTCGGGACTAATATCAAATTTAGAGATTATAAAACGTTCAGGAATATTAGGTATGTCAAATGATTCAGATGTATTTTCGAATAATAAATCAAAAAATTCATGTAAAGTTCCTAAAAGTTGCAATTGATATTGCGTCCATGAATTTTTATGACTTATACCTTCTACACCTCCTCCACGAACCTTTGTATAAAATAAATTAAATAATATTTGAAAGAATGAAAATTAATCAGTCTACTTGTTGTAATAAATGTTGACATTTGGCAGCATGAATCACTTCACTTTCATTCGTTGAATCAATTGATTTTAATATGTGCTTCTGTATTGAATTTTTTGGTGATCCACAAGAGCCAGGATAATATTGTAAGCATGCTTCCAAACATTTGAGGCTATCTATATAACGATTTCCAGATTGACTTACAGCACTTTCAATTACTCTTAATAATAAATTGGTCGATAATGCTTTTCCTATTTCAGGAATGTTTGTAGACTTTTTTAGCAATTCAACTAAAATGGAAAAACATGGGTTTACTTAATTATGTGTAATTAAAAAAGAAAGAAATTTTCAAAATATTTTAAAAAACACTAAAATACCTAAAATATCATAAGCATGAGGAACACATTCTAATGGTTTTTTTTGTGAACAAATTTTAGTACACAATGATATCCAAATTGTTCCTTTCTCTTCCAATACATTTAAATGGCATTGCGCAAGAAATGCTTTCAACAATAATAACCCTTCATATCGTGTTTGCATTGAACCCAGTAGATTCGTTATTCGTGAAATCACTGGTTCAAGTTCATTAGAATTCTGATAAAAAAAACAATAATAAATAAATATTAGCAAATCTAAACTGTTAGCTGAAATAACTTACTTTTGAACGAAAACTCTGATGTTCTTCAAACGCATCTGTAAACTGTTTCAAATACTCCTTTTTACTTTGAGTAATACTTTCAATTAAATTGATAATTCCATCCATTTTCAAAAATAAATCTTCACCGGTGTTGGTATACTTAGCACGTGTTTTATTTAATACTTCTATTTGACGTTTAACATCTATAAGTTTGATAGTATTGCCAATGACCAATAATTAGGCTGCGTTCTGATTTAAAAAAAATTAATTTGTAAACTGAAATTTGAATTTAAAATATGTATACATAATAGTTTCATAACTTTTTATTACAATATCAAAGTACTCTTCCAGAACTTCAGGACTATTTATTAAACTGTGATAGTATTGTTATAAAACTAAAAGGTAATGTTTTTATTGAAACTAAATTAACTGAGAGTTAAATTCAGTTTCATATATCTCAAAAATTAGATTAATTAATTTACTTTACAGTGTATTAATTAATCACAATATGTAAGTACATTAAATTAGAAATAAAAAATCGTGTTAAAAAATTGTTTGAATTTTATTATATCATCATGCAATAATAATTGTATAACAAGCTTCAATTAGATCTATTCAATTAAATTTCAATAAAATAAATTATTTTAAATTGTATTTAAAAACTCCAAGCTTCTAGAGAAGCAACAGATGGAACGACAAAAGCCCATTTGGGAACACGTGATATTAAATTGATGAATGCACTTGTAAATTCTTTGTGGTATTCAAAATGAGTTGTAATAATTGTTATGTCCACTAATGGTCCATCATAATTATCGATGCTAGCCTGAAAATGAAAATGAAAATATCAGAATAAAATATAAAAGTTATTTTGATAGTTATTTACCTTAAGATCAAGATTGACATTAATAGGTTTCCCATTAATACCATGAGTCATCATTACAAAATAACTTTTTTGATCATTAAATAAATTAGGTTCAGGAACAAACGATAGTAAATCCCAATTATTCAGTATTACACTGGGTTTTGGGCGAATTAAAAATGATAATAAAACGTTACCTTAATCGAAAAAAAAGTTTTAACTTAAAAAATTTAAAAAAAAACACTAAATTAAATATTAAATTAACCTGATATTGTAAAACTAAGTCTTGTTTCTTGACTATTCAATTTAGTTTTTGAATTAAGTTTAAGAGTGGCAACTTCACGTATAACTGGTGCAGTTGTACTAGGTAACCAAAAGCCGCTGTAATATGAATTAATAAATAAAACTAACGGAGTGTTGTAAAAATAATACTTACCCAATATGTAATTGTCGGCATGAATAAACTGGTATGCCGCAGAAGACTTCCTTTTCACACATATTATTTTCTAATTGCGGTATTGGAATTCCTGGTGTTGACAAACTTTCAATGGTTTTCTTTGCGTGTCGATCCATTTCTCTAAACCAAAATCCAGAATCTGAATAACGTATATTACCATTTATATCATAAAATTTTCTTATGGAATGCTTGAAAAAGAAATGAATTATTTGAAAAGAAAATAGAACACAACAAAATTAAATAAAAAATACCGTAATAAAGTGCCTTTGAGGTTTTGGTGCTCTATTTGCATCATCTTTATATGGAAAACCCATTGAAGTATAAAATAAACAAAATTGTGATATTAAAATACAAATAATAAGGCTGCCAAATATATTGTGTTTCTTCTTTAAAAGCAATATTAATGGAATCTATAAAAGGAAATAGTTTAAAATTATTCTTTAAAAATTACAAAGAATAAGAAAACAAACCAAGTAACTTATTGTAAGAAATGTTAAGCCACAAGTTAACATAGAAATAATTATATCAGGATTTTTAAATCCACCGGAACGCCCAGTTATTGGAATAAACATACTCATTATTAAATGATAGAAATTTGTTGACCAAAGTACAACAAAAACTTGACTCATTAATTCAACGTAAATCCATTTATTAACTGAAATTATATTAATTCATGAAATTTTCTTTTCTGAAAATGGCATAATTATACCTGAATTCTCAATCTTCAATAGTCCAATTAAAATATTTGATAATAGATTAAAAAAAAGCAAAACTGTTACAACATATCCAATTCTATATCCTGCGAATGTAAAAATTAATACAAGAATACCCCAAATAATGCTTGTACCATTTTGTTGTGCTTGAATTTTTAGAGATAAACTCAGTGGTGCCTAAAAATAATCAAATTATTGAAATTTTTAAAAATTATTATCATTTGATTCTCGTAATTTACAATTTTACTACCAAACATATTATTAATTATAATATAAACAATACATTGAATAAGAATTGCTGGACATCCATATAATCCTAAAGCCATGATTGGTGTTCCAAACCACGACATTGATTTATCCGCAAAATCATAACATGTTGCTAATAAATAACAAAAACCAACTGATAATCCAAATGAAAATACTGGTGCAATAAAACCGATTTTTATTTCTCTTTTAAGATGTTTACTTTGGATACCTATTTTAAAAATAAAAGTATTAATAAATTGTCTAACTGTATTATTTAATATATTGATTTTATTGATTTACCTCGAGTTGATCTTGCTAAAAACTTATACGGAATTGTACAAGATAAAACAACAATTAAAATATTAAAAAATACTCCAAAAGCTTTTGAATAAGAAATAAAAACTAATCCTAAGAAATCAAAGAAAACTGAGAATCCTTGAGAATAATCCTAGAACATATTTATTGTGGAATGAAATAATTATTTTAATTTTTATTTTTTCAAAAGAAATACTTCTGTATTTGTGAGCTGGTCAGAATTAATAATTGCCTTAGTTAATGCTAAAATATTATCACCAGTTCTTTGTAAAACTTCCATTGGGATAAAATCAATATTATCGTATTTAGTGTGGTAACGATATCCATTTACTACGTGTGCAAAATCCATTCCTGGAACATGTGCGAAATCTCTAAAGATTCGAAAATCCGTATCTGATGGAATTACACCAGAATGAAATATCTCTTCTGCAGCTACTTGTGCGCTTGGATGCGGAATTACTTTCGAATAAATCTAAAATGTATTATAATTAGTTAGACAATTATGATTCGATAGTGAAAATATTACATCAATCATCCATGGATGATTTGGACCGGTTTGAAACAGAATTTCTTTTCCGCCAGATCCGACAGATTCTAAATTTAGAAATGCTAAAAAGATTTATGCTTTAATAAAAAAAAAAAAAAATATATATGCAAAAGAAGCACCTTTAATATTTTTAGCCCAATCATGTTTTGTAATGAAACCATGACTGGCCTGCAATGGAGTCTCTTCAGCACCATTAAATAAGAATAAAATTGTATGTTTGTTTATATAATCTTGACGTGAAAGAACACGAAGAATTTCTAACATAACACAACAGCTAGCAGCATCATCACTAGCACCTTTTGTCAAAACCCAAGAAATTAATATTTAAAAGAAAGTATATTTTTTCAACTTTTTACCAGGGCTTCCAGCAACTGAATCAAAATGACAATTTAACATGAGCGTTTGATTTCCAATGCCAGCCTTTTCATGTGCTCCAATTAATTTAACTACAACATTTTGAACATTTCTATACATATTTGTCATTCCATGAGGTTTAAATCCTCCAAAATATCCACCAGACACAATCTTTGAAATATATTAATTTTTTTTAGTTTTAAATAATAAAAAATTTATAATTTAAAAACCTGAACATCAAATTCAATTTTTTGATTTTCATGTGCTAACTGCTGAATAAAAGATATTTCTCGTTTTAAAAAATCAACTGCAAGAATTTCATTAGCATAAGATCCAGTTGGACGATTTCCAAAATCATTTAATATTTTAAGGTCATGCCAAGCACGTTCTGATATAAATGCTTCCGGGAATTTTGCCTGGAAACAAAATTCTCAATATAAAAAACCAATCTTGAGTTAATGCTGTATATTTTACTTGATCAATATTTAATAATGGTGTTGGTAATTTCATTAATAAGTGATAGGAAATGGAACCTAAGCCTATGATAAATCCTAGTCCAAACAAACCCCAATATGAAGATATATTATGTACAGTTTGTTTAGAATAATCTGTAATATTAATGGGTAAATTAGGTAATGTTCGAGCATAAATATAATTTAAATTGTTAATATCATTACCTAAATCAGGATCCAAAACTTTCTGGTAATTTTTTTTACGCTTGCTTTCCTAAAATATAAATTATGAGAAAACATAAAAACTTATGAAATTGTTTTTTTCTAATTACCTGGAACATTATGATTGTTCGGTTTTTCGATTTTAATTTGATCGAAAACTTTATTAAATACAAGAGGTTATTTTTTTATTATTAGCAACGTCATTTGATCAGCTGATAAAAATGTAAACAAAGGGTGCGTTCGGTATTATTATGAATATAAAAGCCGGCAATTATTTTATATTCCGAAATAATTAAAATACAAATATTTACAAGATCACTAAAGATTCGTAATGTTTTTTCAATAAAACATTTTTTTTATTAATGATTAGGGGATTGCTGATGTAGATTTAAATATGGTATCAATTTGATATCAAATCTAATTCTAATTGAAAAAATATCATCTAAACTGAATTTCTACTTCAATTAAAAAATTTGTTCCATAGTTTCTCACCAAAATTTTATTTATATTTTATTTCAACAATACATTTATGGAATAAAGTTTTATTATAATTTTTTTTATAGAATACTGTTTCACATTTTCATAAACTTTTTCTACATTATATAATTTTTATTATTATTTATATATAAGAAAATAAGCAAATAATAATACATATAAAATTAATTGTAAATTTTAATAATAAGCTGATTGAAGGAAAATATATTGATTTTTTTTTGTAAGAAAATATAATATAATATAAAAAGTAGACTAACATTGGAAAAAATGTATTTTTAAAATTTTTAAATATTTTTTGCAAAATTACCATAAAAAATAAAATGTTGTTTGTAAATCTAATGAATAATAATTATATTATATTTTGATTATTTATAAATAAATGTTGAAAAATATTTTTTAATTAATTATCTTATAGTTTATGTATATTGTGTGTTTCATTCTTTTGTTTTTTTTTTTATTTTCTAAGAAAAAAAATAAAGAAATAAAAATGTTTTCGATTTAATAATGAATTTTTCTTTGTATGGAGAATGGAAATTTGGTTTTTTCCCATCTTATGAAATGGATGAATCTGGTCTGAATAATAGTTTTTTTTTGTTTATTTATTAAAGTTGGCACAATATTTTTGCTCCTCAGTTTAAAAAAACTAACATTATTTTCTTAATTAAATCAAATAAAATTTTAAATTAAAAATAATAATTTTGTATCTGACTGAAAATTAATTTGAAACCGTAGATCGAAAATTTCTTTGTTTTGTCTATAAATTGCTCTAAAGTCTAGATTAAATATAATAATAATATATTATTTTCTACGAACTATTATTGGTTTGTTTTTATCTTTATTTTTTTTTTTGTTAATTTAATGTAAAAATTTAAACAGCATCAGTAGGACTTTGAAATTCTGATAGTGCATGAACAGGATTTTGAACCTTCTTTTGTGATCCTTTACGTACTTTGGCACGTACTTCTTCTGGTTTCTCGGGACGTACAAGTGGTTTCTTTTCTGGTGCTTTCATTTTCCAAACAACAATTGGTGACTACAGAAAATAATTTTTTTTTATTAGCTTGTATTAAATAATGAAATGACATGTGTGGAAAAATTGGCTAATCATGCATTATTTTCATGTATGTAATTAAATCAAAACAGCAAAACTAGATTGAAAAGAATTAAATTCGAACAAATAAAAAATGTTTTTTTTAAGAAAATACGGGGAAAAATTCAACACCTATTTGAAAATATAAAAGATATATTGAAATTATTAAATGAGAAATATTTCACGATTTGAAAAGTCTATTTACAATATTTTAAATCTGAGATAATGAAAATTTAAAAGTTGAATACATCTTTCTACATCTTTTATTATGAATCATTTAGAAGATTAAAAAAGAGAAAAATCTCATCAATAATAATAATAATTTCATGCATTTAATTTAGAAAATAGAATCAATAATTTTTTAGTTTCAGTTCCTAACATAAAATACTTACGGTAGTCTAAAAAAATTTTTTTTTTCCACAATATGAAGAGAAATGCATTAAATTAAATTTTGGATAGAATCAATTTGGCTTTGTTTTTTTTGTTGTAAATATTTTTAAAATAAAATAATAAAAATTTTAAAATGCCAATTAAAAATCAATAATTATATAAAATCAAAAAAATTAAAATAAATTATATTTTTATATGAAATGAAAAAATGTCTTACAGCAACAGTTCCTTGACGAGTATATTTGGTTGATGCAACATATGAATATTTAACCGTTAATACAACAGCATTCATTAAATTTTTAGCAGCTTGTATAAGTGATGTTGCACTATCCAACTAGAAAATATATAAAACGAGAAAAAAACAAAATGAAACAATATGAAGAAATTTTGAATAAACCTTACACATACACCAGATACAATCAATTCACCACTTATATTTTGTACATCTGCTTTAACTTTTGATGTTATTTGAATTTGATGACAATATAAATTAATACGTTGTAGATATGCAAGTAAATCTTTTTTGGTACTACTTTCTGGACATTGTTCAGCAATTTCACGTGTTAATTTATCTAATTTTTGTCCAGCTTCTGATATTTTTTTTGCCGCATTTATAACATCCATTGTTGTTTTCAATGGACCACGACCACTAAAATTTTTCATAAAAAATAGTTTAATTTATCTTCATTTCTAACTTTTTCAATAACTAACCGTGTAAAATCAGTCATTTCCATCATAATCATGCACATATGTTTAGCCAAAAATATTATATCATTCCCAGTATCGTCCCATTTTGCAACTTCAGAATCAAATGTTAATTTTTCACGACGGAATAATTCAACTTGTTGTGCAATCTTTTGTTTATCCTCTTCATTCATTTTACGCATTGCTTCCTAAATATTCAAGAAAAATAAAATAATTAAAATTGAATAAAATTCATTTTGTATTTTAGAAAATCAATCGTTTTAGTACCCGAGCAGTTGTTATGCCACTGATATCTGGATATTCATCAACACTTGGATCTCCAGTATGTGCACTTGCTATTTCATGAAAAAAGATTTTAAAAAAAATATCATAAACAAAATTAATTATTTAAAGTAAAAATTTAAAAATAAGTTTTTCAGCAAATTTAAAACAATTGGTGTGATTTTGAAAATAATTTTTAAATTTAAAACCATTATTATGATTAAAAAATACGAATTAAATGAAAAGCTAAGGATCTAGATCTGTTTCTAATTACAACAAATAATTTGTTTCCTTTTTGTTCCGTTAATGGTTTCAGTATTTCAGTTTTTCTGTTTTTAAAATTTTAATTGCATAGGAAATGTAGTTTGTAATGGATTCATTGGTATTTCTTACTTATAAAATAATAGGTTGAAAGATTTGTTATTGATTAAAAACCTTTGTCAAATTCAAATAAAAAATCTTTTAAAGAAACGATTTTCCAAAAATTTGAATGCATCAACACGGTTTGTGTTTTAATATTTTTTGTTTATAATATTAGCGAAAAATTAAAAGTACAAAAAATGTATTGCTTAAAAACTAAACCCATTTCCATTTTTCCATCACCAAAATTTAAAAGGACAAAATAAAAATATTTTGAAAAGCATGCAATGTATGTTATTTAAGGAAAAAACCATTCGAAAAAAAGCATTACATCGACTGCGTGTTTCCAATGTCATGTCTTCAACCGGTTCAAATTCAGTATCAGTATCCAAATCTTCCGAACTCTGTGAACACACAAAAACACACAAAGCTAAAATAAGAATAAAAAACTTTTAAGCTTACGTTTGGTGTTTGTTTCATTTTTGTTCTTTTGCACATCCAATACAATATCCTCTGGATCTAATTCATCATCACCCTTTTTTCATTAATTTAAATAATTTATATCATTTCATTTTAAATGTAAGTAAAAAAATTTAAAACAGGAAATTGAATTGATAAAAATAATAATTAACGGAAGTTTCGATATTTCAATTTTTGGCCAAAAATTGAATTCGAGAATTTTAGCGTAATAAATTTCAATTCGATTTTCTGGATTGTTTTTCTTTACTTTTGGATGAACATGATGTATGGAATATTTTATAAAAATTAGTATTGTTACTGCGTATAGATTACTTACCCTATTCATGAGAACAGCACGACGAATTTCTCTAACACCATCATATACAAGTCTTGAAGCATCAATGAAATCATTTTCATCAACATCTTTTGGTGAATTAGAAGAAAGCGCTTCAACAGCAACGTCAACACGTTGTGCAAATTTCGACATAACTAGAAGCAAAAAGATAATTTTATTTTATATACATATTAATTAAAATTTATATATTAATTTACCTTGATCTCGTAGAACTTTCACAGCTTCTAAGACTCGTTTAGTATAAATACATGGTTCATAATTATCCATTTCAGCTTCAACAACATTACAAACACGTGCAGAACGTCCTTGTATTGCACCAGCTGTATTACGTAAATCTTGGGCGTCACCCTCTTGTAATGCCAAAACACATTTATTAACGTCTTCAAGGATATGATTTTCTATTAATAAGGTAAAATTATTATTATTTGTAGTTTTAAAAATAAATTTTTTAGTGATTTTAATAAATACCAGAAACAGCCAAGAAATCATCAATTGTTGTAATATCATCAACAGCTTCTGTTAAAATTCTAACTTGATTTTCCCATGCTTGACGGTATGCTTCCATATTTTCTTGTGCAACTTTTGAATTAGGTCTGGCAGCTAATATAAGTGCTGCATTTATAACTTGTGGACACATTGTTTCAATTTGTGCCGCTGCATAACGTACCATTTTAACGCCATCTTCATTATTTGACATACTACATACAAGATTTGCAACTTCAACCAATTTTTCAGCATGTTTTGTAAATATTTCAGCTTTTTCAAGTACTTTCTTCTCATTTCCGGTTTGTGCTGCATCAATTAAATCCAATAATGGTATGGTTGTATCCAAAAATGAATCAGATACATGATCAACAACAGCTTTACGTAATTGACGACGTAAATCTCGTGTTTTACGACACATATTATCAATAGCCCGTTCAAGTCCTGGTGTTTGATCTTTTTGTCCCATCTAATTATGCAAAATTTATGAATAATTAAAATAAAAACATACCATTATTAAATACCAAAAAAAAAATTAAAAAATAAAACGCAAATCAAAAACTAACACAAAAATTTAGGTTTTTAGTTTGTTTTTTAGCGAATAGATTGTGAAAAATATTTGCCTAGAAATTTTATTCAAATATTAATAAAGATTGTGTCCTAACATTTATAAAACGAGCAGTAATACATTTTCTATAAAAAGAAAGTCTAATTTAATTGAATTAAATTTTAATTAAATAAATAATGAATTGCGAGATAAGGAAAGAAAACCGGGTGTGTGCGAATTAATGGTTTTGTTTGATTATGGAATTTTATTCTTACAGTTTATGAAAAGCTTGTGTTTATGCATAGAAAATCGAATAACAAATTTGAAAGATAATGTTGTTATTAGTTTGTTTGTTAAGTAGATTAATGCATTTAGAAATATCAACAATTAATAGACAAGAAGTGTTGTGTTGTTTTTGTAATAAGTTTAAATAGCAGGCAATTAGCTTTTCAGTTTGAAACACAAATTCAAATACAAAAAAAAAAAAAATTTATGAAAATTCTAAATACTTTTTTGAGAATGTGAATTTTTAAAAAAGAGTTAAGTAGGATGATAATACAAATCAATTTATTAGTTGATAAAGTTTTTAAATGATGCACTTGCGTTAGTTTAACAATAAAAAAACGGTTGAAAATCACTGATGGTTAAAACCAGTATTTACCCGCTTATGTCCTTTCTTCGACCGACACTACAGAAATTTAATATAAAATAATAAATTTTATTTTCTGATAAAATATTTACGAGAAATTTTGGCCACAATTGTTTCTATTCATTGAAAATTTCTATTAATCCGTTTTCTTTAAAGACCGATAAAATATGCACTTGATTTAGAAAACTTTTGTGGCCAAGTCCTCGTTGATAATCCTAAGATATTGAAACATTTTAATTAAATTAAAAGTATCAAAAATAAACTACTTACATTTGACATGTATTCTGACAACAGATCTTGAAGTGCTTGTCTAACCGCATTACATTCAGCAACGATTCTTTCACGACGTTCATCTCTAGTACAATCAGCATCAGCCATCAAAGCTGCAGCACTTATAATACTTTCTAAACGTTCTTCCAAAGATGGTCTTGATCTTACTTCATTGTAGGCCAAAGGATCTATTATTATACCCTCCTGTAAATTTTATAATTAAATAAATTTGATAGTTTCATTACTTTTAATCAAAACTTACATCAAAGTCATCAAGCGCGGCAGCTAATTCTCCTGCACCGTTATACATATCAGTTGGTGCAGATGGTCTTCCTTGTGCAACATCACTTATTGTATTTACAGCCTCACATACTTGTTTTAATACACAATCTCTATTGACTTTGGCCAAATCTAATTCTGGATGACGAACATAAACCTAAATGGAATTTTTTTTAATAAATTAATCTGTAAACAATTTTTAATTATTTTGTGAAAATTACTTTCGAAGCAGTCAAAAGCATTGTTGAATGTTTTTTTAGAACAGCTCTGGCAGCTGCTAAATCATCACGTAATTGTGGGTCTTTAAGTTCTTGTTGTCTTTTAGCGGCTTGTTTGATCAGTTCATTTGCATTTCTACCGAATTGCTGAAATTTCATTTTGATTTAATATATGGCTATATGTATGATTTTTCTTAAAACAGAAGTACAATTTTAACTTACTCTCATATTATTCAGTAGTTCATCTTGACTGGATGCATTTCTCAGTTTATCCAAATCGTCTTCAACAACATGCAAACTTTTTAATAATAAGTGAACATCCACCATATCAGCTAAAATAAGTAAACGTGTGACAGCAGAAAGCAAATTTCTGGCTGCTCTGACCATATTTCCGCGTTTCAAAGAACTGCAAGGATCTTCTGCAAATTCTCTAGCAGCAACACTCATTGCAGAACCTGGAAACAAATTATTTTGTTAAACATTGTTTCAAATTTTTTATATATAAAAGTATTGAGCCAATTTAATAAAAATGCTACCTGTTTTTCTGACTTCATCTACGGCAGCTAGCATTTCTTGAGTGATGTCCGGATTTTCGTAAGCGATTTGTTCGCCACGCTCAATAAAATTTTCAGTTGCCTTTTCAACAGCTGCTACGAGAGCACTTGCTCTCTTTGATTTGCCTTAAAATAATAAAAAGTGTTGTTTAATGCATTTAATTGTTATTAAGTTTTTTTCTCAGAAAAAAAAATGATGACTAATCGACATCATTTTGACATTTCGGCATACCTTTCTTTTTCTTGCTTGGACCTTTAGTATTTACAAGAGTAGTTACTTGCAAAACCAAAGGCTCTAGAGTCTTTTCAACCGACATAGTACGAATTTCTAAATTTTTCGGATCCCATTTCAGGGCCAACTGCCCAAAATCGGTTAAAGTTCCCATTGTCTTTAAGTAAGTAAAATTAAAACAGTAAACTTATTACTCCCAATAAATCGTTTTTACTCAAAAACTTGGAAAAGATGCGAAACTAAAACAAGAATTTTTATAGTCTAATAATTCCTTTTTACACGAAAAACTTTGAATTTCTCAAAAACAAATCTTATTACTTAGTGAATATCCCTTTTTTTTCTTCGTTAGATCTCTTAATTATTTATTTTATATTGATTATTTTCTCACAAGAACAAGGTGTAACTTTTTTCTTTGATTTACTTTTTCTTTTATAAAATGTTCACACTGTTGCCAAGTCTTTTAAGAAAAGTCATAACAGTTGAAGGCAAACATTGTAGATGGTAGTCATATTTACAACGGTTCAAAACTCTGTTTGTAGATGTCACTGTTATAAATTTCAATTTATCATAAATTTGACGGATGAATATTAACTTTTAAATGGCTGCTGGAAATGATTTTTGTCATAGGTAGTAAATATGTAAAGAACTAAAATGGATATAGATATATTTATAAACACTTGAATTAATTTATTTTCTAGACTTAAAAATATGTTTCAATCTTTAATATTGATTGATCCAAAAAATTGTGAAACTAAAAGAGTTTTCCAAAGCAATGCTATAATCAAACGAGAAATTTTGACACAATTGAAAAATTATTCTAAAATAATTCATCCCTTTAGTGTTTTACGGTATTATTTATGGAATATTTCAATAATTCAATAATTCTTGACCCTGTGTACTGAATTATCGCTAGTATAGAATAGGATTTTTATTTTAGATTCTCATGGGAATTAATTATGACAGTAACATTTTTAATTGGATTCATTATTATACCATACTCTTCAATATATATCTACCAGCGCTTTGATAAATACGAATATGAATATATGAAAATTTTATTGATTGGGATTGGTCAGTATATTATATAGCAACAAAAACTGATATTACCTATACATTATTAATGTACACAAAAATTATTTTTTTAAGACGGTATTTGTCTGATTGATATTGTTCTAAATTTTTGTACTGGATTTTATAATGAAAATACTAATAGTGTTGTATTGGAATGGAAAATAATTGCAATTCGTTATTTGAAATATTATTTCTGGATCGATTTATTAAGTTCTTTACCGGGAGGCGTTTTCTTTTGTAAAGTAAATAATAAAACATTTTTTTTTTAAAACAAAGATAAAGCAATAAGAAATTCTTTACATATCTCATATATTTTAGTCCTGCCACAATCATACAATTAGCTACTGTATTTTAAATAACAACAAATTTCATATTTCTTGTATTGCTGATACAATAGATATTTTATCAAATATTAAACTTCTTCGCCTTGCTACCTTCCTTAATTATTTAAACAAAATTTTATTACAATGTTGCAGTCTAAGTACGACTAGCTTGAAAATTATTAAGGTACAAAAATTCGAAATAATTCGAAAGAATAATTGCAAACGCTTATATTTTTCAGCTTTTTCTTATCTTTATATTAAGTTATCATTGGATATCATGTATGGAATTTTTAGTTGTTCGATTAGTACGAGGAACAGAACTGGATGTTAAAAAATTTAATGAAACATATTTATATGAAGAATATTCATGGACGTCTAAAATTTCATTTTGGAATGCAACTTCTTGTATAAAGTTATTTACAATTTTTATTTATTTTTCTAAAAAATAACAATAATTTCCAATTTTTCATATATAGTTGAAAAATATCTTCATTGTGCTCATAGAGCCACATATACATTATCACTTTTTGCTCATGATACACAATTATCAATTAATTATGAAGATGTTTTATTTTCTACACTTTTAATATTTATTGGATTTTATCTTAAAATATATTTTATGGCCAAAGTTTTAATGTTTATTAAAAATGTATTCTCTCCAGCAATAAAGGTAAAAACTTTATTAGTTGTGATAGTTTATATTTGGGTAATTTTATAATTTCTTAATTTAGTTTCATCATTCGCGAAACATGTTACAAGATTATATGAAATATAAACAATTACCAAAAACTATTCATCATAGACTTTTGAATTATTATGATTTTCGTTTACAAAGAAATTATTACAAAGAGAAAGAAATTTTAGGATTATTAGGCAAGCAGGTATGTATCTAATATATTTATAAGAAGAGTTATTTGCTTCAAATATCAGATCAATCTTTCTTTACATGAAATTATAAAGTTTTTTTCAATTAATATTTTTAGTTAAAACAAGAAATCATTTTACATACATGTTACCATCTCCTGGAATCAGCTACTATTTTCTCAGAAATTCCATCACATTTATTAAAACGTCTTGTATATTGTTTTCGTGCAGAAATTTATCTTCAAGATGACATAATTATAAAAGAAGGTAAAGAGGGAAAGGTAGACATTTGTTTTGAGTAATATTATTTATGAATTAAAAGTATAATGTTTTTACAAATTTATAGGAAATGTATTTTATAGAAACAGGATCAGTTGCTATTTATACAAATTCCGGCAGAGAATTGATTCATTTAGAAGACGGGGATTATTTTGGAGAAATGTCATTAGTTTTTGATGAAATAAAGGTTTGATATTTTCAATAAAATATTTAAATAATTTAATAATTTTAAATGTCTTACAGAGAACTGCAAATGTTGTTGCTGTTGAAACATGCAAACTGTATGTTTTAGGTAAGATTAAAATTTTCATTGGAAATCTCATATATTTACTTTCATATAGTATGTCTTTTAGATAAAAGTGATTTTTTAAATATTTTATCACCATATCCGAATATTGTAAGTAACATCAAAACGTTATTAGGATAATTTAAATTTTTTATTAACTTTATAAAATACGTTAATTATAATTAACACTATTTTGAGAGATGTGACGGATGAGGATAGGTAACATCTATGAAATGTGGGCTTAATGTACTCAATCAAATAAAACAAGGAATATAAATTAATAAAAAATGCGGTTAACTTTTTTATAATATTTATTTATTCTAATGATAAATTTCCTTTTTTATGCATTTGCATATAAATGTATTATTTGAAATTTTTGTTTTGTATAAAAAATTATAAATTTTAATTGTATATAAATAATTATTATTTTTATATAATTCAGTCTCGTTGGCTTACTAATTTTATTATTATTTTTTTCTTTACTTATAAACTAAAAAATGAATATTATTTATTATTTTCTTGCTTATCATAATTATAACTATTTTTTATTTATGCATTTAAAATAATAAAATCATGTACCCATTTATTTAGACAACATTCGTTATAAATATTATGTGAAAAAATGAATATTAATATTTTGTCTATTGAAGGATAGTTTTTATTCTTCAATAAAATGAAAAGGCTTTTGCATCTACATATACACTAACATTATTAAAATTTTAATCTATTTAAAAAATAAAATTTTTTATAGGATTTAAAAAACAAAAAAAATTTCTAAAATATTTACAGAATCTTTCTTCTTTTTTCTAGGAATTATTTATAAAGTTTGTAATTATTTCAATGTTTCATTCCTCCACGACGGTTTCTATGTCTATATAATGGGGAAAACTTAAATAATTACACAAAGATTGAATTTAATTTTTAACAAAAGTTATAAAAAACATAAACAGAACGAAAATTTAATCATAAAATAATTAAATTATTAACAAGATAGATACATTGCATAATTAAAAAATACGATTAAAAATAAGATATGGAAAATATAGAAAATGCCAATTAAAAGAAAAGAACAAAACTTTTTATTGTGAATTTTTATTAATAATATGTCGTGGCGTTAACGATAGTGGGAATGTATCTGGTGGTACTGCAACACATGCTGGATGTGGTTTAATTAATGATAAATCATTACTTGATACATTATACTTTTGTAGTATATTTGCTAACATTATAAAACTGAAACCACGTACTAAATTTTGTCCAATGCATGTACGTTTACCAATACTAAATGGTAAAAAATGTGGTATATTTTTTTTAACACGACAAAACATTTTCTTTTCCTTTATTATATTATTATTTTTATTATTTATTTCATTTTCAATACCAGAATCAGATGATTCTGATATTTTTCTTTCTGAATTAAATTGTTCTAATGTTATATATTCTAAAAATCTTTCTGGTTCAAATTTTTTTGGTTCTATCCAATATTTATCGCTTGTATTTAATTCATAATTATTTATAAAAACAATTGTACCTTTTGTAACACCATAACCACCTATACATGCATTTTCTGTAGCCACATGTGGTACAATTGGTGATGATGCATAACGTAATACTTCAAAAATGGTTGCAACTGTATATGGCATTTTTTCTGTATCACTTAATTGAATTTTATTTTTACCATTATTTGTTATTTTATCAACTTCTGTTTGTATTCTATTACCAATTTCTTGATTCTTTGCAATATAACTTAATGCAAGCATAACTAAATTACCAATTGCACTATGACCACCAATAAAATCTTCGAGCATATAAATAATAGTATCTCTTGTAACACTTGAATCTTCCATTAAACTTTTTAATAATGCATCAGTAAAATCTTTTTCTGGTTCATCTAAATTAATTTGTTGTTCACGATTATTTATAATACGACGTAATATAAATTCTCTTATTTCAGATGACCACATACCCAATTTATTTAAATGTATTTTATAAAATGGTGATAGCCATGGTAAAAAATCAAGTGCATAACCTTGATTAATTTCCCAAAATATTTCATCAAAATTTCTTACCATTTTTTGAAATTCTAATTCATTATAATCAAAACGTATTGAACACATATATTGACTAAACATATTTGCACATGTTTGCATTATAATTGGTTTCATATAATAATCCTTTCCCGGTATTATATTTTTTTCAAGATAATCCATAAATTCATTCATCTCAAAACTTCCAACATCACTCATTTTTGTATGATAAGATGAAAAATCTTTAGGTGAACAATGTTTTCTTGCAAGATTTCTACGTTTTTGTTGTAAATTTGACCAATCACAAAGTGCTAAAGCTAAAAATAAAGAAAAAAATGGTAAATTTTAAATTTCAATTTTAATTTGTAGTACAAAAGTATAAATTAAAACAACAAAAAAGAAACCATAAAAATATTGATGGTCATTCTTAAATAATAATGATAAAAAAAATATATAGTTATAATTCAAGGTTATATTTTGGCTTTTTTATTTTAAAAGGAGGAATATTTTATTAAACTCAATGTAATTAAAACATAAAACATAAAAATATGTTTAATATAATTTATGCATTTAAGTCTGTTTTACTTATTTTTTTAAAAGGAAAAAAAATGCATTTTAAAAACTGACATTTAAACATAAATAAATTATTAAGAGTCTGTTTCACTCTCAGCTACACAGAGTTTGTCCTTTAATTTAATCTGTTTCATCCCATTTTCCACTTTTGTTTTTCTTATTGAATTTTTATTTTTTGTTTCATTTTTATCCTTCCAGTTTTTTTTTCTGTATTATGATTACAAATACAAATTATTTAAAAATACGTAGGTATGTTTTTTTCTTTTCATCAATGATTTATGAATTTTTTATTCTGTTCTCTTATTTTTTATAAAGCACGAGATAATCTAATTCATTCTTTTTTTTATATTTTTTTCTCTTTTTACAATAAATACTACCGACTCAAATTTAATACTTTTTTTTCCTCTCTTCTTCTGTTTCTTCTACTTTTTTTTCTTTAATCAACCAAGAAAAGGAATAAAATAACATAAATACTGACTTTGTTTTTTATATGTAGTTTATTGTTCATGCGCGTACAGAAGATAAAAAAAATTAAACCATAAATACAATCATAAATATTATTAAAGGAAAGAAAAAAGAAGAAGAAGAAGAAAAAGATGAAAAGAAAAGAAGAAAAACAATGTTATCGTAACACGAAGATGTTGGATATGGTGGATAAAAACAAGTTTTTTTTCTGTTTTTTTTATTCGATTGACTCCACTGACCGTGAAAATCAACCAACGGACAACTTGGCTAACTGTGTGTTTACCGAGCGAAATTTGTTGTTATTATTTTTCTTTTTCTTATTTCACACAAATAACAACAATAAAAAAATTAAGAAGAAGAAAATAAATAGGGATATCTTTCACTACTTGCATATAGAGTTGTACATATTTTAATTGAGAATTCTAATATAAAAAAAAATCAATGTAGTAGTTACACAAACATAAAGTATTTCTTTTATCGTAAAAAATATTTCCAAAAACTGTCTTTTTTTATTTCTTATATCAACCAAATATTTGTATTTGCATTGAACGCATCAAAATCCATAAACATTTTTTTTTGTATTTTCTTTAAAAAATATTTGATAATTTTTTTCTATTGATGGTTGTTTTTTATTTTTGAAGAAGAAAAATGTGTGTGTGTTGTTGCATTTTATGAGAGAGTGAGAAAGGGAGAAGAAAGAAAAAGAGTTTAATAAAAATAGATTTTAATTTCACTTTCCATTTTTTTTTCTTCTTTAATTCAAATAAAACCTATTTTTATTAGGATTTGATAGATTTGAATCAATAAAGCTTGTTTCATTTTTTTAAAATGTTTATACAGAATTTTAATATTTTTATCTTTATAATAAATTATAATGTAAAGCCTTCCTCTCCCTACACAAATAATCTTCAAATGTTTTTCATGAAAATGTAGGTAAACATATGTATATGGGATCTGGGTATTTATTTATGAATAAAAATGTACAATAATTAAATTTATTTAAGGTAAGGTAAATTATTTAGAGTAGTATGTTTGTAACTAAAATTTAAAGATTTACTTTACAATTCTGATGATTATGAGGAATAAAAATCGGGGTTGTTTTGAAAGCGTTTCTAAAGTTGATAAAATCTCTCTTTTACATCTTGAATTTGATACGACACCGGTTTAAAATTATTTTGATGGTCAGGTTTTTATAACAACAATGTTTAGGCAAATTGGCTTCCTGAACTGGTATAAAACACGTGATGAAGATTTAAAACTGATCTTTCACTCTACTAGATTTTTCTTACTTCTTGATTATCAGTCTATAAATTCAAGTTTTCTCTAGAACAAGCTCACTAAAATTGTTCGTTTCTAACTTCAAAGAGATCGTGATAACATTTTCTCAAATAAGGAATTCTGGAATGAAGTTTTTCTTCCAATTTAAGAAAAAATTATATTTTTGCATTGGTTTTAATGTTGGCAGGAACTTTAATGCATTATATTTCTTTTAATCTTATTTTTTTATTCCTAACAGTGTAACATCTTTATTTGTTAATATTTTTTTTACTTAGGTTTTATTTCTTTTTTTACATTTTTATTTTCTCTACTAACATCTGCAAACACACACACAGTTGCATGAATTTTAATCGTATTATTATAACATTGATAAGATCAGTTCTTTTTCTCTTTTTGTTGAATGAATGTATAAGAAAGATTAACGTTTTTATAGTAAGAGAGTAGGTAAAGTTAATTTTATACACAAGATTTAGTTTTTCTTTCCTTTTTTTTGTAACAACGCCAACAACAACACTACTAATAACAATAATGAATTTAGTGTACATTTGTTTATTGTCGCTGTGTGTTTGAAGTAAATTAAACATAATTTTATGTATTAAATATTTATTAACTTTGTATTAAATGCAATTTTGTTTTTTGCGTTAAACTTCTGACGTATTAGAACAATAAAAATTGTCTGCGATTTATTCCAAAAATTGTCTGACTACAATAATAAGAAAAAAAAAATAAAAACAAAAGAATTGCATTTTCTCTTCTAATAAAAAATACTCTTGATAAGACAAAAATGTGCAAAAAATGGTAAAAAAGTGTGAAATATCTGGATGTATATAAAGTGCGTCAATTTATAATTTTTACAACTTTTTTATTATATGTTATATTGACGATCATCAAATTTATTTCTTTTAAAAAAGACACAAAGTTCTAAAGTTGTATAGTCCACACGTGCTACAGAAACGCTTAATTTTCAAAAAAAAAGCATTAAAAAAAAACACTAAAATCAATCTTTTTTTTTGGTCAGCAATTTAGGGGAATTTATCGCGCTATAATTTTGTGTGTGTGTTTTTTTTGCTTGAAATTAATTATGCGGCGTCTCTTTAAAGATTTTTTTCTTCTAGGCTTATTTTTATCTAAATCTGAAGAATTTATGTTTAATTTAATCAATAGAATTTTTTTTCTTAATTTTGATTTACGAAAAAATATTTTATTAAAATAACTTTTAAACTACAACAGCTTTTTCGTGAACTTCCACTTATTTATATAACGTTTTATAAATAATTTACAAAATTTAAAAAGGGAAAGAAATTGAGTTGTACTTACAATTATTTCTGTTTCCACCAAATAATTTATGAAATCTTAAAAAGTCTGGTCTTCCACCAAAATAACGACCATTTTGATTAAGAACTTCACGTATCAATTCTAAATTGTTCACAATTAAACATCTTGTTGTGCCCAATGTTAATGCATAAACATCACCAAATTTTTTAGATAATTCTGTAAATCCTTCAAATGGCACTTCATATTGCCCTAATAATGCTAGACTTCCTAATATTGGCCACGGTACAGGTCCTGGTGCTTGACAATACACTTTTTCATGTTTTACATTTTTATTAAATGAATTTATTTGTCCTTTAATTGTTGTTGTTGTTGTAGTTGTAGTTGAAGTTGTGGTTCGTAAAGGAATAACTCGTACTTTACGATACCATTCATATAAAACTTGTAAATAGCCAATTAATAGAATTAGCAAAATGATTCCAAATAATATTATTCCAAAAAAGGACATTTTTTTGGTTTTTAATTTTAAATCACTTTTTTAAAATTTAAAATAAAATAAAATTGTTTTAAAAAAAATTTCTTTTTGATTTTCTTCACGATTTTATTACATCAAAAAAAAAACGAAAAATCAAAAGGGCACAAATTATTTATTACAAAAAAAATATCTTCTTTGACAAAACTTTTATTTTGTATGTTTTTTTTGGAAAAAATTAGAAACACAAAAAAAAAACGAAACGAATTGAAAAAAATTAAAAAAATTTATTGTTAGTTTTTTTTCTCCTTTTTAAATAAATAATATTAAAAAAATAGAAGAAGAATATTTATAGATTCACACTTTCTTTCGTATATTGACAATTTTTGTAAAACAAAAATAACAATAAAAAACAAAACAAAACAAAACAAAACAGAAACAGAAACATGCAATAAACTTATCTGAAGGTATCAAAAACATATACTGAACGAATTTGGAACGAAACTAGCGTTTATATATGTGTCTCGGCAGGTTTTATAAAGATGGTTCTTTTTTTTTTAAATATATATGTAGGTAGATATGTATATATGTATATCTATAGATATCATGTATACGCGTATGTTTTTGCTTAAAGACGTATAAAGTACGTTTACGATTATTGAAAATTTTATTGATGCGGCCTCGCAACAATTTTACATTTTATAGATAAAAAAAAAAATGAACAAAAAGAAGGAAGATTTTTAATGAGAGAAAAAATATTACTTTTTTTTTGTGAGTATCTGTTTTTGTTGTTGTTTTCTTTGTATTTAAAAAATTTAAGAAAAAAAAAATCAAATGAAAAAATGTCTCCTACAATTTTCTTCAATTTTCTCATTTTCCTTTTACATTTTTTTTTGATGAAAATTTCATAAAATAATATAATAATTGTTTGAATAAATCAAACGAACACTACAGGAATAAAAATTTATAGCTATTACAGCATCACAACAACAACACACATCCAAATAACAACAACACTAAAAAAGAAGCAAAAGTTTATTCTACATAAACTTTAGTGTGTTCAACTTCGTTTTAATTTATTTATGAATATGAATACAACTTTTTTTCTTTCTTATATATTTTGTTCTTTCTTTCTCTGTTTTGTTGTTGTTGTTGTTGTTGTATTTTTAATAAAATGCATTTCATTATCATAATAACAAATAATATACGTTAAAATAAAAATAATAATAATAAACTATGAACGTATATGAAAAAGAAATTGGAGGGGAATTATTACCTTTTTATGTTTTGTGTGTTTGTGTGTGTGTGTGTTTTTGTGATATTTTAGACGCGAAATAAAAAAAAATTATCTATGCAAAAAAAAGCAACAACAACACCAAAAAAACGAAACGAAGAAGAAATTTAGGTGGTGGGAATTTATGCTGAGATGGACATTTTTTATATTATGAAAAAAGAGTTCTTTTTTTTTTGTTTTAATAGGATTATGATTTTTTTTTGTTTGTTTTTTTTTTCATTAAAACAAAATAAATAAATAAATAAAAGTGTTGATTATACAAGTTGTGGGCTTATTCGGCAAGAACAAAATAAAATAAACGAAAAAATAAAAAAATAACAACAAGTAGAATGAAGACAAAATAAAATGAAAAATACTTAAAATATAATTAAATTGTTTTATTTGCAAATAACAAAAGATTTGAGTAAGATGCAAACCCGGCAAATTTTTAAAAATATTTTTTTTTTTTTGTTTTGGCAATAATTTTTTTTTTGTTGTAAGGAAATATAATTTTCATTTTTTTTTGTTATCATTAATGACATTTATAGAAAATAACTCGTAATCTGAGATATGAATGTTAACATTTTCAATAACGAAATAAATAAATTTAAATTTTCGTATCTCACTTTTGTCTCAAGTTAATTTATTTTTATTTTTCTTTTAAATATTTGAATTTGATCTATTTCCTCGTTTCCTGCTAATTTACTTTTACAATAAAATTTTCTTATTAGACTTTTTTTATGTTTTCTTCTTCTTTTACAAATACAAAAGCAAAAATTTAAAAAAGAAAAACGAAAAAAGGAAAAAAAAAGAATGAAACAGAAAAAAAGAGTTTGTAAATTAATTTCAGTGTTTTTGTTTGGATATTAAATAAACTGGAATGAAATATAATACAAAACGCATGTGTGGGAAATGTATGCAGAGTGTGTTAAATTTTATTGGTGGGAATTGATGAGCTCGCATACCTGACTTGAAGTCGAATTATATATTTTTTTATTTTGTTCTGGTTTCTTTGTATCGATGACCAATCAAATTAATAAAGTAAAATTGATCATAAAATCCTTAATGGTAACTACCTAAATAAAATATACTCTAGCAACAAAAATCAAATACGAATTTGTATTTTATTGGAGACACGAAATTATCAACCAATTTCTGCTACAAAAACGTAACTACTATTTTCTAAAAATAAATTAAATTTTTTATTCAGTCTGTTTATCCCGAACCGATATAGCAATTGGTTGTGAGACTGAGAGATGCCACAGAATATATTATTATTCTTCTTTACCTTTCTTTATCAACTTATAAATAAAAATACAACAACAACAACTACAACAAAAAGAAGAAGAAGAAGAAGAAGTAAAAAAAAAATACAGAAGAAAAAAAAGAACTCATACAAGCAAAAACAGCACGTGGAGAAGAACCAAACCAATGTTTGTTGCTCAGAAATTTTCACAGAGTTCTGATCGTTGGTTGTGCTTTTACATTTTTCTGTATTTATTGTTGTTGTTATTATTTTTGATTTCTTCCAATTCAGTTTTTTTTCTTCTTCTTTTCTTGAATTTTTTTTGTTTGTTTGTATTTAAATATTCTTTTTTCGTGGATCGAGTTTATTTTTTCGGTAAGTTAAAATTATAAATATATTTTCTTATGAATCTTTATTTAATTTTTGTAAATCCCCATTTTTTTCTCTCTCTTACTCGTCTTTTTTATTTAACCTGAAATTCTGAAGAAAAATAGTTAGATACGCATTAGTTTTTCTATACCCCATTATTTGTACATAGGATTTTTTTTGTTAACTTGAATTTTCAGAAATTAAAAAACAATTTAACTTTAATTACTTCACCCAAAAAAAAAACTATACACAGATTTCATGGTTTTTGACCTTGATGAATATGGCGTATATTTGTTTTATTTGTTAGAATTATTTTCGTCCTTTTATTGTTCCTGGTGTAGTTTGAATAATGTCTTAAATAACCTTTAGCAGATACAAAGACAGACTAATAATTTAATTTGCGCTTAACAAAATTAAATTATAGTAAAAAATATACATCAGTATATATTTTTTATTATTAGTATTTTAAATATAAACCATAAACGAATGAATGTCCTAGAACTTGACCGAGAAATTTCTATGGTTAATGAATGTGGGTTTTTAATGTATAAAAAAAAGCCTTCAACTAGACCGTTTTTTTTTTATTTATGTACATACATTAATTGTACAGAAGAAAAGAATAAAAATAAAACAATATTTAAGTAAAATTGAAAAACAAAATGCATCAATATTTTTTTTCATTTATTATTAAAATTTTTTAATTTTTCTTTCTTCATATTTAAATGTGTTTATGGTTTAATTTTTTCTACTTAATGTAATGTATGCCTTTAATCTGTAATGTGTTCATACGTTTTATTATTAAAGAAATTAATTCATTTTAAAAATAGAAAACACATAAAAAATTATTAAATAATTAATTAATAGTTACATAAAATAATTAAATTAATTCTCTATTCTATAAGATACGTAAAATGATTTTAATTACTTTAATTTTATTGTTTCTTAGAAATTATATATTACTGTGACGATGAATTACATAAATTTTTAGAGTAATGTTTTTTATTTTATATTCTTTAATTAGCTTTCACCTTAAATATACTTTTCCTATAAATCACATAATTTTCATACAATTTCCCAACCTTCAAATTTTCAAATTAATTTTTAAAACGTTTAAACGAAAATTCAATTCGTCAAATTTTCATGACGCGTGTGTTTTTTGAGCTTCGTAATATAGGAAGTAATGGGCTAAGAAACATTTAATGAATTAGTTGGTTAATCATTATTTAAAAACAATTGTTTAGTTATGAAATTTTCAATTTTATCAAGTTTTTGAATATATAATTATGTGTAGTGGAAAATTACGGAAACTAGGATATTAATATTTAATTTAATTTTCTTATCACGATAAATTATTATAGAAAATTATTGTAAAAATATTAATCAAATTAGTAAAAAGCTTCTCGCTTAGAAAAATTAGTTAAAATAGTTAAATATATACAACAATAACAAAAAAAAAGTTGCTTATGTAATTTGCCATTTAAGTTTTCTTTATGTTATTTTAATATTTGGAGGTTTAATTTGGGTGAAGAGAAAAAAAAAACAAAATTGGACAGATTATTCAGGGTTTTCCTCCGGATATCCAATTTTTTTTTCTTTATTTTTAAACACGAAGCATATTTTTATTATGTCTGTCTATCGATCTAAACTATTTTTTTTTTTACTATTGTGCTTATTTGTTGTTAATGTTAAAGAAAAATAAATTTCTCATGAAAAAACATAATACAAAAATTTAAAAATTTTTCTTACACTAAAATAAATTAAATGAAAACTAAATTTAAAATTGTTTTTCGTTTCGATTTTTCATTAAAAAAATGAGGTTAAATTTACACAAAAAAAAAATGAAAGAATGAATAAGAAGAAGAAGAAAATTTTGTTTGCTTTTATTAAATTTAATTCACACATAACAAATTTCCGGTTGTGATATATAAATTCAAATATTATATGTGACGGCATTGGTAAAAAGGGGTATAAAGCAAACACTATATTTTTTTTATAAAGATTGAAGGAAAAGAAATAAAAAAAAACACAAAATGTTAACAAAAAAAAAAAAACAACAAAAAATCTTCAGACCAAAATCTTTAAATTTTTGTTTAGTGTTTTTTTCTTTACTTCCATTTTTCTGAATTAATAAAACTGGCATCCTTTTGCTTATCATTTTTATTAATATTATTATTGAGTATTTTATTATTATCAACTAAAGTAAACTTGGTCTTTTCGTTTGGGTATATTTTATCAATGTTAGACAGATTTTTTTGCAGACTCTTTTTTTTTTACTGATTGTGTTTTCTTTTCTGTGTCAAAAAATGAATAAAAAAAAACATATATATATAAATAAAAAGGGTCTTGTTTGGGCGCGTCATAAACTAAAACAGGTATATCCGACATAAAAAATTTTAAAGGAAGACTTTATCAGTTTCACATTGTGATTATTTAAAAAACGATGAAAACGTGTTAACAGAAAACAGATTTATTGAAATTAAAATATTGCGAAAAATTAAGTTTTTTTTTTATTTTTTATGTCAGGGATACATACACACGAGGGTCAATATTATTTTAGGATTTCTTATTTCTTTTATTCTTCTAGTTTAAAAAAAAAAATATATATATATATGTATATATATATATATATATATATATATATCAATAAAGTATATAACAGAAAATTCTGATGGGTAATCATAAATAAATTAGCACTAAAATAAAATATAAACGTCTTCAATGATTCATAAAAAAGAAGAAAAAATAATAATACTGTTTCTTTTGCGCGCTCTTTTAGCTTTCTCAAAGTCTCTGTTTATATTTAAATAATATGTTGGCTATTTTGCATCTGAGCTGAATACAAACAATAAATATAACGATACAACGATTAATCGAACGCATAAATTTTTGTTTCTTTTGTGAAAATATAAAATATTAAAACATTCGTTTGTATATAAATATTTTTAAAACAGAAAAAAACTATAGCGAATATTATGTATAATGGGTAACCTTGTTAAAGGCTGAGACTACCTTGAGGTTAAGATCTTGAGTATTATCTCACCTAATTTTTACTGCAATTTTTACACACTTTTTTTTCTTCGCTGTCATTGTTTAATGTAGTTCTGTTTTGTTCTGTTCTGTTTTTAGTTCTGCTGCTCTTAATGAAGCTAGCCAATTTTTTTAAATATAGTAAAAAAAAATTAATCATTAAATATTCGTTTTCTTTTTTTTTTTGCTTAAGTTTTTTTTTCTCTTTCAAAGAATTGGCGTAGATTCTGAATTAACTTACGCGATTACATAAGCGGCCGACCACAGATGTTTAATTTTTTTGTTCCTTTGATTTTTTTATGTTGTTGTATGATATCACGAAACACGAATAAATGGGTTGGGCTATTCTCAAAAAAAAAACAAAAAATGAGAATTGGCAGACAGCTTGTCCACAATTTTTTTTTTATTATTGTAGTTGTTGTTGGTGTTGTTTTTGTGTTTCGGCAATATAATTTAAAATTCCCTCTAACACCTCTAATAACAACAATCCAAATAATAATAACAACAACAACAAAAGACTAATAACCAAAATATAAATAAGACGAAAACTCTTTTTTTATCTGTTCAAATATGTTAATATTTTTATTGTTTTTTTTTTATTCGTCATCATTTTTTAGTAATAAAAAAATTCAATGTTATATATATTTTTTTATTCATTACAACAAATAAATTTAAAAAAAATTAATCAACATCAATAAAATCTATTTTAATGATTTTTATTAACAAAAAAAAATTGGTTTATCGTTAAAATGCACTTTCTTTCGGATTTTTTTTGGTGTGGCAACAGATTTGCATTTAGTTATTTCTATAACAAACACAAAACTAAAAAAAAAACTTCAGGTTTGTCGTTTTTCTTTCTTTCTTCTTCTTCATTTCTTTTTTTTTCAAAAATAATCAAACAAATAATAATTCAAAAATATATTTGTATAACATACAACAAAACAACAATTTATCGATTAATAAATTTATTCACTTTTATTATTCACATTTTCAGAAACTAGTTTCGTGAATATAAAACAGCTGTTTTAAATTATGCTTTACACTCATTATATAACACTTAGATCTGAATATATTTAATTATTTTGGTCGCTTATAACTTACTTGAAATATTAAAGAAACGAAATATTATAGATTTTTTCTTCTTCTTCTTCTTCTTATTCTTCTTCTTCATTTTCTTGTTACTAGAAGAAGAACTAAAAAAAACTGAAATGAAATGAAATTTTTAGACTTGTACTTTTATATCGATAAAAATTTTATAAATTAGCATTAACGAGCTTCCCATCAAAATATAAATATAACAACCGAGAAAAAAAAAACCAAAAACCAAGAACTAAAACGAACACCAAATTGTATAAATAAAAATAAAGTAGAAACAACTTTTTTTTATGGATAAAAATAGGGACTATGAGATGAATAAAAAATCGGGTTTGAACATTTTTTTTCTTTAGTGCCAGATTTGTACAAGATAAAAAATATAAAAAAAAATTTACATAGGCTTATGATCAAGTCTATATATAAAAATACAAGTAATTTAATATAAAATTGTTCTATGATTCCAGGAAATAAAATTATCTGGGAAAACCATAGACATTTATTTAGTTTTTGCTTTTTTAAATGACACAAAAAAAAAAAAATAAAAAATATTTGTAAGCGCAAAATATTTTTCATAATCGAAAGGAAAAGACATAAAAAAAAGACATTTTTAATCTCTTTGGTGGCCAGAGAAGAGAAAAGGAATAAGAAGAGGAATTGAGATGAAAAACGATGAAATTAAAAAAAAACCTGTCCAACCAAAAATTTATAATTTTAATCACGATATGCAAGAAATTTTTCGAGAAAAATTTTTCATTTGGAAGCAACGTAAAAAAAAAGACTAAAACACAAAAACATGACACAATAATTGCAGTTAGAGTAATTGCATCCATCGCGGTTAAATATTCAGTTTTCATTTATATTTTTCTTGTCATCGGGATGATGACGATTATTATCTTTTATACACAAAGTTTTAATTAAAAAGCAACAATTTTTTTTGTGCGTTGGAAAATTTATTCTTTTTAAAGAAGAAAAAAAAGTTGTAAAAAAAAAGGAAAGCTTCATACTTGTAATTATTTATTTTGATTTTATTTTGTAAAAACAAAAAAAAATGAATAACCAGAATAAATTATATGCGTTCATATGACACGAAAAACGAAAAACATAAAAGCAGTGTGGGAAAATGTCCTCGTTTCCTGGATTTATTTTTTCTGGTGAAATTAAATTCCATTTCAATAAAAAAATATAATTAATTAACGAAACAAGTTTTAATTTATTTTTCTCTCTACACAGAAAGAAATACACAACTTGAATTAAATAGTAGATTATAAATGGATTTATACTGATCTAAAAGAATTTCACGCAATAAATCAAATTGTTTTTTAATAAAAAAAAATCAACAAAAAAAAATTAAATATAAAACTAAATTAAATTTCCATTATTGGTTATTCCCGAAAAAGAGAAAAAAAAGTTCCTAACCACAATATAGAAGATCAGAAGAATAAAATCCCAATATTTCATTTATTAATAAAAATGATTTGCAAATTGTATAAATTTATTGAACAGGAACCACAAATACATTTAACTTTAAAGTCTAGTCTTAACTCACGTGGGCTTAATTTTTGTTATTATTATAATTAATTTTAAGAATTCAAATATAAGTTACGTTCTATCTATAATAAACTTTGGTAATTGCCATGCTAATGAGTTTATGACAGGGTTCTATACGTGTAAATATTATGAATTAATAATAATTCAATTGGCTAATTTTTTAAATCACTATTTTTAAATGTGTTGTGCATATTTTCAAAATTTCAATTATTATTATTTATAGTTGTTGTTAATGTTTGAAAAAAAAATAAAGGTGATGACCTTATGACCTTCTCCCTATATGTTTACGGAAGAGGATAACATTTTATATTATTCTTCGATATGAGTTTTTCTGCTTTTTTTTTGTTGGAGTTAAAAATAAGCATACCTACTCGTATTTTATGAGTAGGAAATAAATTGTTTAAAGTTAGATAAAAACGTGTGCAATTTCTAACGTTTTTTTTTCATTCTTTTCCTCAAAAAGAAAATGAAAGAAAAGAAACAAAAAAAAGAAAGAAAGAAGGGGAAAAAGAGTTGACATTGAAAAGTTGATCTTGTAAATTAAGCGCGCATTAAAAGGAAAAGAAAAAAAAAATAAAATAAAATGAAGATAAACTTTGATTCCAGAAATTATTTTTAGTTCTCACAAAACCTTACAGCATCCATACCATATGTGTTTTGTATGAAGGTGCATAATATTATTTCATTATCATCGTAAAAATATAAAATTCAATTTCATGTGTGATCTGAGTTCATGTTCATTAAATATATATACGACTTTTTTTCTTTCTTTTTTTTCTTTCTTTCTTTCTTTCTTTCTTTCTTTCTTTCTTTCTTTCTTTCTTTCTTTCTTTCTTTCTTTCTTTCTTTCTTTCTTTCTTTTTTTTTTCTTTCTTTCTTTTTTATAAAAAAAATGATATAACATATTCCATAAGAGAGAGAATAATAATGTCTCAGTGTTCGAGTTTTTTTATAAATTCACTTACACCAAATATGTGTATTTACTTTCATTAGCAGAGTTCCGTAATTGATTGTCTATATATTATATATTTATACAGTCATATGCACCATATGTGTGTGTATGTGTATGTTTATGTTGTGTGTTGATATGTTTATATGTTGCGCTGTCATATGAATAAAAAAAAGTCCCAGAGGCAAAAAAAAAAGAAATGAAAAGAAAAAAAAATTCTTTGATTTGACTCTCCAAAAACCACCACCTCTTTTCCCCTCTTTTTTCATATAAATATATTTATAATTCTTCTTCTTGATTTTACGGTCGTTGCTTTGCCAACTTGTTTCAAAGTTATGAGTCAAGTTCAAGGTTTTCAGAAAAAAAAAAGAAAAAAAGAAAAAAGAAACGAGAAATTATATTTTCATTCACAATGAATTATATTTGTATATTGATTTAATTTTTATTATAATTGATTATGATTTTATATTGATTGTATTTGTTTTCCTAAATAATGATTTTTGATTAGATTATTAATTTTTTATTTTTAAAAATAAATATAAGAAAACAAAAAAAAACTAAAGGAAATTTTTTTATTCATTTGGAAAAATGTATAAAAATAAAATAGGAATGAATTTATGTGAAATGAGGTTAATTTATTCATAAAATTTTATGATTGAATGATTTTAGTTTTTATCGTTTTGAATGAAAAATGAAAGAAAATTGAATTTTTTATACAAAAATGGAAAGTGAACGAAATTCTTTTTGGAAAATCTTTAGTTTTTCTTCTCATTTGAATTTTCCTCTTAATGGTCTACCTGTGGGCTTGGCTCTCACCTTCATTTGTGTGCGCTTCTATTGTTGTTGTAGATAGGAGACAGATATTAAATTTATATTGTGAACCAACTGAATTGAATAACAACAACAACAACAAACACAAAACTTTACATAATAAATAAATTTTATTTGCTAAAAAAACAAAAAAAAACACAGAAATAAGAAAGAAGAAGAAGAAAAAAAGAAGAAGAACCTGATGAAGAAATAAACACGTTTATTTTTTAGTCACGGATAATGGATTCCGTTACGTGAAATGACTTAGAAAGTTCTTTCCGTGATTCTGAGTAGAATAAAATTTCTTTTTAAATAAAAAAAATCTTTGATTATATTTTTTCTTTCTAATTATGTATGCTTATTTTTTTGTAGTTGCACTTTTTTTTTTGTTGTAATATATATGTATATTTTACTATTAGTTTCCTATTATTATTGTTAAAGCAAAAAGAAGAGCAAGAAGAACAAGTAGAAGAGGTAGGAAGAAGACAGAAATATCAAATGAAACTGAGGAAATATTGCCGTATAAAAAAAATATAAATAAATTTCATTTATTAATTCACTTTCTTCGACATGAAAATAAAATGACGCAATTAAAGTTGAAATTTTTTTTTTGTAAAAAAAAAAGAAGCTGGTAAACAACAACAACAACAAAATAAATAAATAAAAATCTCGATAAAAAAAATATGGTGTCCCACTTTGAAATTGAATATTATAAAATGTCTCTTGATTTAGTTAACCATCAACATACTTCCGTATTTTTTTCTTGGAAGAATTCCACTTTATTTTCTGTTCTTTCTTTCTTTCTTTTTCTTCTTTTTCTTTTACTTGTTTTTTTGTGCATTGCGTTCCTCCATAATAATAATGTTTTTTTTTTGAATAATATATTGTTGTTTTTTATTTTTTGTTTTTTCACTGTTTTTGGAAATGATAATGTCTTTTAATACTTCTGGATAAAAAAGAAAGAAAAAAAAAGTAGATTCAGACGCCATTTGATTTATATTCCGACAATTTGATATATTTGGCCTGTATACTTTCTTATATTCATAAGAATTTGTTTTCTCTTGTTTGTTATTTTGTTTTTTTTTTTATTTTATTCGTCTGCGTTTTTTTTTTTTTGTTTTTGTATTTTTCCTCTGGTTTTAAATGTATGCAGTTACAAATACAAATAATTAATGCCTCTTTTTTTCTTCTGTGTTTTATAAATATTTTGTAATGTTTCTGCCGACTCATCTGTCATTACATTTATTTATATTTATAAATTATTTGTAATAATAATGTACATTGTATACTATTTTCTTTTTTTTTTACTTCTTTTCAATTCAAGTCATGATTTTTTTTAGGAATAGTTTTATTTTTCTTACCATTATTTTTTTTTCTTTTCATAGAATTTGTAATTTCATAAGTAAAAATGTGTGTAGTAATTATAAATTTTTTATATTAGGATATGTAGGTAACATATACGTCAATTTATTAAATGATTCAACATTTGTTATTATTTAATAAATTGATTTCTCTTAAAACTCTTTTTATAATTTAGAACAAAAATATTGCAATAATCTGATTTTAGTTAATTACAGATAAATACAATTAAGAGTGTAAAGCCCTTCATCCGATTTTGCGGAAATTGAATGAGTCAATTGTAATTGTTATAATCTTCACTTTATTCAAAAAAAGAATTTGCAAAAGTTCAAATGAGGTTAAAAACAAAAAAAAAAGGAATCAATGGCGCCAATTAAATTACTGTTTTGTATTTCATTCTCGTGGCAATAAACTTAAATATTAAGAATATTTTTTGTCATTAAAGGGGAAACAACGTCACAATCGTATGATTAATTTTAATTAGAACAACGTACCCATAACGGAAACATGTTTTTACCAAAGTTAAAGGAATGCTCAATTCAATTAATTCAAATCACTTTCCACATTATCGGAATGAAAATAAAACGCAATAACCCATTTTTTTGTTTTTTATTAATTCAGTCTTTTTATTTAAATTTTTATTTATAAAATGTTTTTGGCAAAATTACGGTACTTTTGTTAACACCCATTAAACAATGATATGGTGATATGATTTTCTTTTTCTTTCTCTCTTGCATAAAATGTGATGCGCGCATACAATCAGTATTTTTCTAGAACCCATCAGCGACTTAATATTGAAAGCACCAAAAAAAAAACAACAACAACAACCAGAAAAGATTTTATGTAATTTTAAAAATATTCGTTGTATTTTTTTTTCTATCGACTAACGGTTTTTTCATTAAAAAAAAAACAAAAATTCTTTTAATTTTTTTTTTCATTCATTTTTTAAAAAGAAAGGTTTTGTTTATGCTTTTAACGTTGTGAACTAAAATTCCTTCAAGAAGAATTAATAAAATTATTCAGAGGTATTTCAGAGCACAGGCTTTTTTTTTTTTTAATGAAAAACAAAAAAAAATAATTTCATTTTCACCACGTGAATGACACCACGTCCACGTGCTCCACTTATCCGCTCTTTTGGAATGCAGTTATATTTTTTTTTTTTGGTTAAAACTAAGGTGCCGTTCTAATTATGATAAACAATATGGTTGACTGACATTTTTGTCAGTTTATAGATAAAAAAAATTTCTCATCCAATTAAATCCAAACTATTATAATTCCAATAAAATTCAATTAAATTTCAATTAATTAGACAATTTATTACATATACAAATTGAATTATGAATGGAGGGGAAAACAATTTCAAATTTAATTAAAATAGTGTCCAATCCAATCAAATCACTTACCTACCTTTACCTTACCTACATTTTTACATATCATTAAATGATCTCGTCAAGTCAGTCTTATTTTATATCTTCTCTTATTAAGTTTACCTTAATAAAATAAAAATAAAAAACTATCTAAACTAAACAGAAAATTAAAACTATTTTTTTTCTACACAATTTTCCAATCTAAAAAGTAAAAAAAAAAAGAATAAAAAAAATACAAACAAAAATATCTTTTCGCTTTCTTTATTTTTACTTTCATTAATCATCTCAAATCAAGGCGACATAAAGTGTAAGTTAAAACATATCTTTTTCTTTAAAAAAAATATTATGAATTCCATAAAAAAGATTGATACAATAGAAAAGGCGCATCATAAAAAAAAATTTACTGAAATAAAATGTCTTGATTTTTTTGTGCCTTTGTACAGTTTTCATTCGTTTTTATTTTTTTTTTTTTGTAAATCAGTTTTGTATTTTTTTTTATATAATAGATAGAATGATGAAGCGAGAGGTGAGAGTGACTCTCTCTTTCTCCGTTAAAGCAGTCCAAGTTCAAAAAAAAAAAAACAAAAACATCTTCCACTTTTTATGTCGATGTCGAAGTAACGGTAAAAATTTTATATACGCGTTTATTTTATTTATTTTTTTTTTTATATATTTTTTGACGTTTGTTGTTTGCGGAATTTTTTCGTTTATTTTTTTTTTGTCTTTGTTTTTGGTTAAACTTTCGGTAAATTATTTTATCGCTTATAGTTTTGATTTTAAAGATTTTTTGTTTGGTTTGTGCGGTTTTATTATTTAATTGCTTATTTTATGTAATATAATATTTTGTAAATAAGGTAAATAATAATGGTGAGTTTCGTGAACAAAATTTCTTACTACTATTAGGAAGTAATTTGAGAATGAAATTATAATTACAAATGAAAATCCTATAAAACGTTTCGTCTAAGGAAAACGAGAAAAAAATACGCAAAAATTTTTTTTAGCAAAAATTCCGATCTTGAACTGCTTAGTAATTCATTTACGGTGTTTTTTTTTTATTATACGATACGCGATAACGGGAAATTTCACTGCAAATTAATGAATAAAAACAAATAAAAAATAAAAGGAAAAATGTAAACAAAATTTTTATAGTAAAAAAATAGCATTCTTATTTTTTATTATTAATATTTTTATGTCGTTTGAAAGTTAATTCATTATGAATCTGGTCATGTAGGGATGATGAGAGAACGAAAATTATTATCTGCTGAATTTTATGTAAGATATCATAATTTCTGACTTTAAATTCGTATTTTTAAAATTTTAATAGAAAATAAAAAATTGCGAAATCTTTTAATATTTTACGACTATAATTTACTATACTTGAAATGATTTTCAATATCGATAATAGATTGAATTTGTATTTATTCCACCCCTGAATTAGTTTAATGAACATCATAAATACGTTATCGCATATCATTACTTCAAATCGATCAATATAACGGATAAAATCAAATGAAGTTTTTTTTTATTAAAAGCGAGCATAAAATCAATTTTTTATTCTATTATTATTTAGATTTGACCTGAAATAATAATGTTAAAGTTTTCATATAGTTGTTAGTAATCTTATGCAATTCACTCCATGATTAATTCCATTAGAATTTTATTCTAAATAGCACAAATAACGGAACCTTTTTTTTGTAGTTCACATTTATGTATTTTATTTTATACTTATGCACATTATTTAAAGTTTGGTTGTTTTTTTTTGTCTCGACCTAGAATATCACACACAAAAAATAAGAAATCACAATAGATTTTTTGGTTTCTTTTGCATTATTCTAGAAAATGATTTAGTTATGTATATCCGGAATTAGTTTTTTATAATTGTAGAATTCATATTTTTCTTTAATTAAAAAAGTATTACGTACATAATTTTCAAGAAATTTATAAATATTTTCAATTGATTTTGTTTTTGTTTTAATATGAATTTCATTAAAACTTTTTATCTGTGCATGGTGGAGACGCCTTGTTTGTTGTTGTTTTATTTTATTTATTTTTTGATATTTTTTGACATTGGGAAATTTTTCTTCAACAAAATTTCAAATTATTCTAAAATAAATAAATATATATTTAGCAGATATTTTTTGATTCTAATAAATAAAAATTTAAACGAAACAACAATTCATTAGAACTGAAATTTTACTTATTATTCACAATTTGGAATAATAAAGAAAATTCAATAGCGAGAAGAAAACAAACAACCCAAAAATCAGTTAATTTAAGAATTGAAATTTGCATTAGAAAATGACCATCAAAAAAATCATAATAAAAAATTGCGATTGATTCTTAACGATTTATCTTAAGAAAACACGAAAAAAATAATAAAGAGAATCAAAAATTTAAAATTGTTTAATTGAAGAATATAGGCCAAGGTTACCAAACATACATTATCATTTTTTGTTCAATATCAAAAGGATAAACATTTCTTTGACAAAAAACAACATCAAATTCAAATTCAAGGTTAATAAACATAGATATATTTTTTTTTACTTGAATTTCCATAAAATTTAGACCTCTTCCTTGATTAAATAAATTCCCGTAAGTTATGGACTATATATTGGATTTTAAGACATATACTGTTTACATTGTTCATCTTGAGTATAAATTTAGTATATAGGCATACATATTATATAAGGCTTTGTCTAGTATTTTGTATTTTGTAGGTCAAGATCATTGTTGTTGTAAAATTAACATAAATTTAACTTTTTTTTTGTAAATAATTTTTTTGTTATGCCAAAAAACACAATATTTTCAATGTTTCAAATTTAATCGTCAAAATTTTGTATACAAAATTTTAAATCGATAATAAAGAACATTTTTGTTTTTTTTTTGTAGTTTTGAGCTGTTTTGTGTAAAAAGAAAAGAATTAACAAAAAAGAATCGATAAAAATTTAAAATAAAAGTAATAACAAAAAATACCTTAATGCGCCAAAATATAGACTAAACAAAAATATTCGCAGTGATGATTGCTTGCATTGCGGCGCGCAAGCGTCAGAATGATTGAACTTTTAATTTTCTTTTTTTACTTTTTTTTTGAGAAATTTTTGACAAAATTCAGCAGTTTAGTTATGCATTTTTACTTAAAGAGTTAACGGAAAAAATGTCCTTCAGTAAATTTGAATAAATTCTGAATTATTATTTATTTTTCGGATCGGATGAACTAGTTTTATGAAAATAAGAATTTTTATAATTATTATAATCATTCTTGTTCTATAAAATAATAATTGTATGTTCTAGACATTTCTGTGATTAATTTATTCATAACTCTTAATAAATTGTAGTTTTCAGGTGACGATTAAAAATAAATCTATTTAAATAATGACCGTTTAATGCGGATTTTCATTTATTATAAAGCCAACTCACTAATACACGCAACGTAATTGTAATAAAGTAATTCCTAAACAGAAATTTACTCTACATTTAACACGGAAAAACTATGTAGTGAATTTTATTATCATTTTGATTTGTATAAATAATGGTTAGTGTATTTGTGTGTGTGTATGTACATTTGTCCTATAAATGGAATAACGTTATAGTTTTACTACAAAAAAAATACTCCAAAAACTAAAGTTATTATTTTGATATTAAATTGTAATCTCGAAATCGTTCCTTATACATAGTTACATTGGTATAGGCAGACTTTTCCTATATATGTATATACATTCCACCTTCTAAGCTACTACTATAAACCCAAAATTATTTTCAAATTAGACATCAAATCAATAATCATATATATAAAATATTAAGGATGTTTTTTTATTTGTTTCTTTTTTGTATTCCTTGCTATATATAAAAACGAATATGGGTACAAATAAATAGGAATTGTGTTTTGTCGCTTTGACTCAGACTTTATATAGAAAATACATAATCATAAATAATTTATTTATATAAATCAATTTTCTTATTCGACATCCTTTATATTATTTTTTATTGCAGTCAAAATCAAAAGTCAAATAGTGTTAAATTAAAACCGAAGAGGAAACAACATTTTTTTTTTTTCATAGTAGTGTTAGTTTATTTTGCCATTTCCACGGGAACTTTTGTTTATTTTTTTAAATAATTAAATGACGGGTTTCACAACAATTAAAAGTAAAATTATGTAACAACGATATTCCAGTAATTCTATAATGTGAGATACAGGATATACAAATTTATTTTCAAAGGCCACTTAATATAGTTTTGTGAAATCCGACCCGACATTGAAGATTCTAATTTGTTTTTTCTTATCTTTTTGATGATTCAGCTTCTAATATTTTTTTTTCTTTAAGTATACAAATTGAAAAACATAAAAATAAATTTATTAATGTTATAGCATTGACGCACCATAAAAGTTATTAGTATTCAAAGGCTTTATATAAAAGTGCTTCATAAAAAAGTGCGTTTTTGTGGTATTATTTAATAAACGGATTAAAATTAATTCTTTTTTAATGTGGGATTGTTGAATACATGAAATAAGTGTGTTTCGATTAAATTTAATTCATTGTTTATTATGAAAAAATCTAAGCTTTTTAAAACAACATTAATTTCGTAAAAATTAAATTATTTAAAAACTATTAAAAATTGTTATTTAAAATCTAATGTATTTTTGTTTCTAAAAATAATTAATTTTTTTTAATCATTTATGACGATGTACATGTTTTTAGCTTATCCGTTATATAAAAATAAAATTATTACTTTAAAGATTTCAAATCTATTAAAGTCTAATAGTAGAAAAAAAACTATTTTGAATTAAAACATTTCCATTTTAAAAAAATAAAGGAAATAAGAAAAAAAAAATAATTCTAAATGGCAACTAATTATAATTGGTCATTATACTTCTTCTAATTTTATTACTGTGTTATGTTTTTAATATCTTCAGAGGTCTTTAAAATTATATTCATAGGTTGAAGTTCGATTATTGGATCATCTTAATAACTTATTTATTTTAAACGCTCGTAACCAACATTTTCGAGCTTAGATATCAATACATACTTAAATCTTCTTAAGCATTTACACACTTCAATTATTTTACTTAGATTATAATCACAATAAGAAATAATTAATCTAACCTGTGAACGATTAAAGTCAACAATAATAAAGATTTAATCTTTATATCAGATATATTTAAATATTGTTATATTGATTTAAGTTTTAGGTGTACCGTTGGTTCTTGTGAAGGTCAAATTTGTATTATAATGTATATTATAATTCTTTAATCTAAAGTGAAATGAAAAAGTTGAAACAAACGAATTATACGAAAATCTTCACTTAACATTCAACAGCAAAAAAAAAAAAAATTAATAAAACCAAATAAATAAATAATTAAATTTTTTTTTGTTTACAATAACAAAAAAAAAACACAAGTAAGAATGATTCTTAATTTGGTGAAAATACAGATTTAAAGTACAGATTTATCGTTTACTTTGTACCTTATGTAGTTAACATACACTATTTAAGTCAGTACATCGAAATTCTTCTTTTATTCTTGTGTACATTAAAAGAACAACGAAAAAAAAAAAAAAAATAAAACTGTGTATACGGTTTCTCATTTACACTAAATTACAATAAATCATTTATTTATTTTATTTATACATTATTAATGTGTCTCTAGACTAGAGAGTGAGAATAATAATAATAAAAAAAAAGGAAAAGAAGTTTGATTTGATTTAATCAATGGGGAACATAGTCAACGTTAAAAAAGTTTTATAATAAAAAGTGATAGATATTTTTTTAGTCTTTTTTTTTATTTAAAAAAGAATGGAAATCTATGATTTTTCAATTAATTTAATCCTTTTTGTTTTTCTTTTGTTTCGAAATTAAAAGTGTCCTTTTTTAAACTACGAGTGGGTGAACTAACATGACCTATGATTTAACACCTACCTATCTTTAATAATAGATATTTATTAAATGAAAAGAAACGAAACAAAAAACACAAAAACCTAAAAATTTGAATAAACGACAAATCGACTGATTTAATTTTTTTGTTTCTTTATTATTCATTCTTGAGTTCAATTTTTATATGTTTCATTTTTTGATTCTCTTGTTTTGAATCATTCCACTTCCATATTAACTGGAAGTGTACGCGCACTCTACACGCACTCTCAGTTTTCGTTTTTTTTTTAGTCAAAAATATATAAAAAAACAAGAAAAAATAAACTCAACTCAAACATAAAAATCCATAGGTTTCTCGCGATAACAATCCAATCAATTTTAGTTTTACTTGAATAATGTTCGGTGTTGTGTGATTTCACTTATTTCCTTATTATTTAATTTTTTTCTACTTTCGTCATAATATTTATATTTTATTCTTATTCTTATTCCAACAATTTGTGTTTTTTTTATTATTTCTTTCATTTCACTTTTCTCCTTTTTAGTTTATGTTTTTCTTTCATTTGCTAAAAGAGTAAAAAAAAGTAACAAAAAATAAAGAAGAAATGTCCTTAAACAGTGAACAGTATATAAATTCTCAGTATGAAGAATTATTTGGATTGAAAAATTTTTGGATAAGACAAGAACAATTATTAGATGAAAGTTTTTTTATATTTAACGATTGGAAAATGTGGATTCTATACATTTTATTATTAATTGGATGTTACCTAATTTACTGGATGATGTTTGTACCAATGAATTGGATAAGAGTAAGTTTTTTTTTTAATTTTTTTTTTTAAATTTCTGTTTAAAATTTTCTGTTAAATATATATTATTAGTTTTTTAATTTAAAAATTTGTATTGAAAAAAATAAAAACTTTAAACTTTTGGAACCTTATTATTTTCTTGTTTTCAACACTAAAATAATTAAATAATTTTTATATTTGGCAAAAAAATAATAAAAGAGCGTCCACACACAATCGAAAAATAAAACCACAAAAAGTAATAATATAACAAAATTACTAATTTGATAAGATAAATAATCATAAATCAATATTTAATGTTTTAACCTGCCTGAATGGTTTTTTGTGTGTGTGTTTTTTTAGGTTTGTTACGAAATAAAAATAAATTCATTTAATCGAATTTTGTTTATTGTTTTTGATTTTATTTTTTAATTTAGGATTTTTCTGACGTTGGATTTAAATTTGAAAATTCAAGTAAAAAATCTTCAAAAAAGGAAACAATCAATAGATTACGACGTTTACGTAAAAATGGTGAAAAACTTCCACCACCTTTTCCAAATGGTTGGTTTGGTATTTTGGAATCTGATAAATTAAAACCAGGACATGCTATTAATATTGATTGCTTAGGTAAAATTAAATAATATATAATTTTATTCATTATGTATTTTCTATAAACGAAAAAATAAATATCCAAATGGAATATAATATTATTATAATTTTATAAGTCAAAGAAAAGTTCAAGCTCCGTTTGATAGAAATAAAATAATAACAGGGGTTTTTTTTTGAATTTCTTTAATAGTAGATATCGTGTCTAAATGACCTTTAGTAAAGGTAGTTGATATGGGCACACATTTAGATAATCAAATCAAATTTATACTTAGAAATAGAAATCTATACGTAATTTATAGTCATGAACTTAATAATTTTTAGGACAAAATTTAGCTGTTTTCCGTACGGAGAAGGGTGAAGTTCACGTACTTGATGCTTATTGTCCACATTTAGGTACGTCATACAGATTTATTTAAGCTTTCTTTATTTTTATTTGTATTTAATTACTATTAATGACACAATCAAATTTTGTTTACCTTAAAGATTTAGTTTTTTTAAGAAACATTTATTCTTTTAAACCCTTGTTTTATGAATTTAGGCGCAAATTTAGGTATCGGAGGTATAGTTAGAGATGATTGTATTGAATGTCCATTTCATCATTGGGCATTTCGTGGAAGTGATGGAAAATGTGTAAATGTACCGTATAGCACAAATGGTACAATACCAAAATCAGCAAATGTTAAACATTGGACATCATGTGAAATGAACGGTGAAATATTTATATGGCATAATGTCGATAATGACACACCTTGGGAAATACCAAAAGTAAAGGAAATTTATTCTGGTGAATGGGTTTATCATGGTAGAAATGAATTTTTAGTCGCTTGCCATATTCAGGTATAATTTTAAATGTTACGAAAAACTCATTATTTATTTTTTTTTCTAAATCAAAATATTGGTTTTTTGTCGTTATCAAAAATAGGAAATACCAGAAAATGGAGCTGACACAGCACATTTAAATGCAGTTCATGGTTCAAATATGTTAACCGGTAATGATCTTAGTAATTCTCGAGCTTCTTGGGCTAGCTTTGCAACACATATTTGGCAAGCAAAGTAAGTAAAAAAAATTTTTTTTATTATTTTGTTTTGTAAAAATTTGGAAAAATATTAATTATTGTTTTTTCATAATCAGATGGCAGTCATTTGTAGATATAAATTTACCTTATATTGCTAATATGACACTTAAACATTCAATCAGATTATTTAATAAATTAGAAATTTGTACAATCAGTGTTGAGACAAAACAAGTAAGTGATAAGATAACACAATTATCTTTTGTTATTTCTGTTAATGGAATATGTTTTGTTTTCTTTTTATTAATTTTAAATTTCTTTTTCAAATTTTTATTTCTGATTTATATCAAAAAACAAACAGATTGGTCCAGGATACGTTCAATTATATATGGAAACATCGTTAGGCTCAATGATTGTTATACAAACCGTTACACCAATTGAACCATTATTACAAAAAGTTATTCATAGATTTTATGGACCAAAATTATTAGCATGGTTTCTAAAATTTATTATTTTGGGTGAAAGTATTATGGTAAGAAATTTTTAATTAATTCAAACCCATTTTTTTTAATTGAAACAAAAAACGAACAACAATTTTCCATTTAAAATTTGTTTTATTTTTAAACGATTTTGTATGACGTCTTTGTTCGCCCGCTTTTTCTTTATTAAGAATTTAATAGAAAAATGAAGCTTAATGTAGGAGCTAAATATGTAAATAAATTTTTCTTTTTTTTTATTAAAGGAAAATTGTAATTTCATTTTTATTATACTAAAAAAAAAAACTTTGTTAAACAATCTCTTTGTTTCGGTTATACCAAAAATTTCCATTTCTTCTTTTAATTGGTTTTTTTCTTTCTTTTCTTTTTTTAAATAGTTTGAACGTGATATGATGATTTGGAATAATAAAATTTATATTGATTCACCATGCTTAATGAAAGAAGATAAATTAATCAAATCTTATCGTTCGTGGTATGAACAATTTTATTCTGAAAATAGTTTAACATTTTCAATGGCAAAAGAATCATTGAATTGGTAGTTTTATTTTTCTCCTCTAAAAACATTTTTTCTTTCAATTTAATCCATATTTTTAGTTTTTAGATTTTATTAGTTTCAATGAAATTTAGTTTATAAAATAATAATAATAATAATAATTATTTTTGATAAGAAAATAGATGTTTTATTGAAATAAAAAATTCAAAATAAGACTTTCAAAATTATTTTTTCCAATTAATTATTCCATATTAAATTGGGTGTGTTTCACGTTTGAGCCAATCACTGGTAACTTGATCACCCTCCTTTTCAAGAATTGGTAAAAGCGTTTCACGAACACGTTGATGGTAATTATTTAATGATGATTTCTAAATATAAAATTATTAACAATTAAAATATTATTTTTATTAAATAATTATTACCTCATGTTCTGTTAAAAGAGAAACATCAATCATTTTTGTTTGTATTGGACACATAGTAATTGTATGGAATGTTAATGCACCACGCCCAGCAAAATCTTTTTCTAGTTTAGCTGGAACAATTTGTACAATATCCTCAATACGAATACCAAACTTTCCATCCTCATAATATCCTGGTTCTATGAAAAATAAAATTGAATTATTATTAATGAAATGATCCTTCCGAATTTTACTGTTGAGAAGTATGTAAATATAAGATAAAAGCTAATTTATTTTTTGTTAGTCAAAAGAATACTAACCATTTGAAACAAACATATTTTCTTGAAGACCGGGATCATCGGGCATTAAACGAATTCCAATACCCATAGGACCTTCGTGAACACATAAGAAATGTCCAACACCATGTCCTGTACCATGACGATAATCCAGTCCAACATCCCATAAATATTTTCTAGCCAATGTATCAAGTACTTGACCCTTTAAAAAAATATATTTTAAAAAAATTTTAAATTTTAATTTAACGTTTTATTTATTTACTTTGACTTTGTTTGGAAATACTGTAGTACCTAAGGCAATTTGACCTTTTAATACACGTGTGTAACAGTCCATTTCAAATGCTGTTGGAGTACCAAAATGCATTGTTCTTGTTACATCAGTTGTACCATCCCTAAAAAATATATAATGAAATTCAGAAAAATGTTCAATTAAAAGAAAATTTCTATAATTACAAATACTGTGCTCCGGAGTCACACAAATAAATATCATTATTTGTAATTGTCCGATTTGTATCTGGTAGTGGATTATAATGAATAATAGAACCGTTAGGACCTGAACCATTTATTGTTGTGAAACTGAGTCCCATAAATTTTTCTCTTTTTCTAAATTATATAACATTAGAATTTCATAAGGAATCAAATAAAAACATAAAATAAATCATACTTTCTAAATTCTTCAAGTTTATCACCACCAGATATTTCATCAACATGAACACCATTTTTAATTGAATCCTCAAGCCATGCAAAATATTGGCATAAAGCAACGCCATCTCTAATATGACTATTTATAAAACCGGCAGCTTCTACTTCATTTTTAATTGCTTTCATAAGTGCAATTGGTGTTATCTAATAATAGAAAAATAACAAATATTATTTATTTCTAACGGTTCCAAAAAAATTATATTTAATTCCCTTACTTTTTGTAAACGTTTACGCTTAGGAATAAGGGCAGTTAATGCGAAACTGGATCCTTTACTTATCCATACTTTTTTTTGGGTAGTTTGGACCTGAAATTGTAAAAAAAGTAATATTATACAAAATTTTTAGTGTTATAAATTTCACATGAACTTACAAGTTCTGTTAAAACAGTCTTCACTTCTCCATATTTTTTAATAATTACAGTTACATTATTTGTTTGAAAATGTTCATTTATATCTTCTGGTAATTTTGTATCATTAATAAAAAAATATAAATCATTTGGTGTAATTATAACATAAGAAAAAAACACCGGATTATAATTAATGTCACTTCCTCTCAAGTTTAAAAACCCTAAAAAAATAAATTCGACATACAATTTTTTTTGGAAAAAATCAGTTTTTTTAAGAACACGTGAACTGATTTTAATGAAATTTTGGGATTAGTGTTTTATTGATCCAGAATAGAATTGTATTGATTTTGGGAGGGGATCAGGACGCGGGGTGGAGCACCTGGCATACACATTTTTTGGAATAAATCCGTTTTTCGAGGAATGCGTAAACCGATTTTAATGAAATTTTGGGATTAGTATTTTATTATATTAAATGATGGTTCCATGGAGAGGTTTTCAGAACTTGGGTATATTGTTATCCAATCGTGTTAAATGCTGATAATACTATCGCATAACATTCGACGAAGCATACAACCATACTTGCCTGTCGTTTTTATCTTATCTTACTGAAAATTTTTATATTATAAAATATTTACATGCAACTTCATCCAAATTAGTAATGACCAGAATATCAGAACACTTGTCATTCATTTCTTTTCTGATTTCAGTTAATTTATCAAAAATTGTTTTTCCAGTATATTCCGTACTTAATGTGATGACTTTATTGGACGTTATTGGAGATTGATTATTCCAAATTAAATCTATTAGATTTTGTTCCAATGGAATTAAAGAGTTTTCTACAAAAACAAAATTGGATTATTAATTTATTCTATTTAAATTATTGCAAATTGTAAATAACCGTTGCTTTCTAGTTCAGTTTGTAAATCATCCCAAATACTGAAAGGTACTAAATTTGGGTCGGCTCCAACTTTTGAATTTTTTGCAATATTTTCATTCATCCATGTTGCAATATCTAATGTTGTTGGTAGACCTATAACATATTATTCTCTTGTAATTTATCATTTGATTAAAAAAATCGATTAATATTAACCATCTTTCATTAAAGTCCAATTAGAATCCATTTGTTGTGAAGCTTGTTGGTAATAACGACCATCAGTCCATAAAAGTGCATTAGTTTGAGTAATTACAGCAGTACCAGCTGATCCATCAAACCCAGTTATGAAAGCTCTTCGTTGATCATGATCACAAATATATTCACTTTGATGTGAATCATTTGACGGAACTATATAGGCGTCTATATTTCCACCATTATTTGGCAGTTCACGCATTAATCCACGTAAAGCAGCTAAAAATTCTGCAGTTGGTTTCATTTTATATCTAAAATTTAATTTTAAAACAGAAAAGCATGTAAAACTTTGTAAATCGCAAGTAATTTACACATAAATTTAATGAAAAAATATAATTTCTATGAAAACTAGAAATTTCATTTTTCATTAAGTTTTTTATCCAAATAAATAAATAATTGTGATTATACATAATTATGATGACAATAATAAGTATTAAATGACTGACCGAAATAAAAATTAAATTATGATTCTTACAATGAACAATTGGTTCTATTTTGATGCACTGATATCGACAGTCTGAACTTCGATAATAAACTGAAGTTTAAATGATAGATTTTTTTTGATAAGCAATTTATATTCATTATATGGCCCAAATTAATTAAACCACAATCACGAAATTATTTTTATTCAGATAAGCAAAAAGATAAAAATGATGACAATAACAATTTTTCTCGTGACTGAATTAATTTAATATTATTTAGCTAAAACATTTTATTTCTGTAATTACTAACAAAATACTAATTTATGTAATTTAGATATTGTATGTAAGCATAGGTAACTATATGTATATATTTAGATTATACTAAAATTTTATACTTACATTACTAGCAATTTAACAATTCTTTAACATTTATTTTTTTTACCTTTTAAAAACATATGTTGTTGACGTTCAAGTTATTAGAACATTTTTTTAGCGTTTTTCTGACAAATCTTGAATGTTTTTGTAGCGTTTGGGTATATTTCTTTACTACAATTTTCTTGCAACGGTTTTTGTCAGGAAATTTTCATTTGGCAAATTTAGTTAGGAAAATTATTCGTTATTAAGCGAATAAATATTAAAGAAATTTAATTTTTTTAAATTACTCCAGGGATTCTTAACTACGTCGGTGCAAATAAACAATAAATTGTTAATTTATTCTTATTTATTACGTATATATTGCATTGTAAAAAAAAAAATATACCAAAAAAACTACATATACTATTTTTAAATGTTGCATATTATATATTAAAATGTTTACTATTCATTTATCATAATAATCACATTAAATATATCAATTGTACTAGCGAATTCAATTTCGCCAATAGAATTGTACTAGCGAATTCAATTTGTATCAACAAATCAACGAATGTGATAGTAGTTCAATGAATCCTTTTTAAATTTTCTGATGTTATTTCTTGTAAACTATGTTCAGAATATATAACACCCAAGCTATCTCTGTCTAATCTTAAGTTACAAGCACTTAATCCATTAATAGTTTTAAAAGCTTCCATATTATTAATCTCTTTTTTAAATGGTTATGAGTACATATATTAAAAACACAAGCATTGTCAAAATCAAAAATGTTTTTCTAATATTCTGTATTGTGTTATATTAATGTAAGATTAAACAAACGACAACTATCTTTTTCTATATTTTAATAATTTAATTTTTATTCAAATATTTAAAATCAAATTTCTAATACGTAATACTTAACATTCAATTTACAATTTAATTTACCTTTCATACGCTTTAATAATAAGCGTCTAGTTAATAATTATCTAATTATCTATTTATGATATAATTTTGATATATAAATAACATTTAAGCATTCATAAGAAATTTAAAATTTTGTTTCATATGTTTTATTATTTTTACTTCTCCTCATATATACATAATTAATTTTTTATTTATTTTTATAGTTATTTCTATATATTTAACATTCAATAAAGGCAATATTTTGTAACAAATGATAAATCACATGTTTTAAGTATAAGGTATTAACTCTAATTTTTTGTTGAACATATTGGCTGAGTTTCTTTTATAAGCCAATTGTATAAATCCAGAAGTTTATGTTGTTTTAAAATAACACCTAAAGTGTCTCTAACACGATAGTGATAATTATTTAAATAGGAAACCTTAGAATTTTTTTTTGTTATTAAATATTTATCAAGATTATTATTGTAATATAATTTACTTCTTCTTTAGTCAGTAGATTAGTATCGATTAGTTTTGTTTGTATTGGAGCTAATGTAATGTCATAAAATGTAAGTGCACCCTTCCCAGAGAAATTATGTAACACATCATTAGCTTTTACTATTTGAATAACATCTTCAATACGTATTCCAAATTCTCCATCTTCATAATAACCAGGTTCTTAAAATTTTTCATTAATAGAAATATTTTTTCTTGATTTGATTAGAAATGTTTTATTTATGTAAATACCATTTGAAGTGAACATATTTTCTAGTGCACCAGGAATAGAATTTTGGGATCCAGTTGAAAAAGATGGTGGATATTCATGGACGCTTAAAAAATGGCCTACACCGTGTCCCGAACCATGCCCATAGTCTAAACCGACATCCCACAATGATTTTCTGGCCAATGCATCAAATGCTGATCCCTATAAAATCAAAGGTAAAATTAAATACAAAACTTCTATGTTTAAATTAATAATATAAATAACTGGTGCTTTTGTTGGAAAAATTGCTGATCCAACTGATATAAATCCTTTTAAAACTCTAGTAAAACATTCCTTTTGAAAATCGGTTGGTATACCCAAATGAATTGTTCTGGTTATATCCGTTGTACCATCTCTATTTAAATTTTAAATAAAATAAAATTAGATATATAAGTTCTAATCATTCCTTTTATATTTACAAATATTGACCACCAGAATCTACTAAATAAATTTCATCTCTCGTTATTAATTTGTCAGTGTCAGATGAAGATGAATAATGAACTATTGCCGAATTTGATCCAAATGCACTAATTGTGGTAAAACTAACTCCTTTATAATTTTCCTGTAAACTAAATTCGGTAAAATAATTAATATAATTAATTATGAATGAAAATACTATTAAACACCTTCTAAACTCTTCTAATTTTGCAGCTCCTGAAACTTCGGTAATATTTCCACAATCAACATTTGTTTCCAACCAAAATAAATAGCTTATCAAAGCTATTCCATCTCTAATATGTGCTTTTCTCATACCCTCAGCTTCAACATCATTTTTAACACATTTTAATAAAGCAGTTGGACTATATACCTGTATTAATCTATTTTTAGGTATTGTTGAATAAATTACCGCACTAGCCATTGTTGAAATTAATATTTTACTCGTTGAATTTAAAATCTGTGAAGAAAGGAGATTATAACATTTTTAATTACAAAACTTGAAAATATATAAATACTAATTCATTAATGCCATTTAACACATCATCATATTCGTTAATATTCACTTCAACTTGTTCATTTTCAAAATGTTGTAAAATTTCATTACTTATTTGAGTATTATTTATGTATAAAAATATCTCATTCTGTGTTAGAATAATGTAAGAATAAAATACTGGATTTGATTGTATATCAGATCCACGTAAATTTAATAACCCTGTGAACAAAAAAAATGTCTATAGTTTTTAATACATAATACAATTTTTAATATCATTTTTATTTTCATGTTAAAATAAATATATAATAATTACAAGCAATTTCATATAAATCTGTTATAACTATAGATTCTGCACCATGTTTTATTATTTCTTCACGAATTATATTTATTTTTTTTTCTACAATTTGTCCTATATGTAAAGTAAACAATATTAAAAAATTATACATAGTAAATTAGAATTGGTATAGAATAAAAATTTGTGTTTATTCATATACCTGTGTATTTAATATCAAGTGGATAAATTCTATTAAAATTTATTTCAGGTTGATCTTTCCAAACAATGTCAACTAAATTTCGTTTAGTGCTAACCAATTTATGTCCATTAGCTTCAAGTTTATTTGATAGTCGTTCATAAATTGAAGATGACATTAAAAATGGATCTGTACCAACTCGTGAATTAGGTAATAATATTGATTTTAACCAATCTTCCTGATTTGGTGTTTCTGGTTCACCTTTTTTCGGATTATAAACATGAGAAAAAACAATTGATTTTTAATTGATAATACAAATATAGAAAATATTTACCCTCTTTCATTAAAGTCCAAAATTCTGTATCAATTTGCATTTCAGCTTGAAGATAATATCTTGAGTCTGTCCATATTGCAGCTCTACCTACACGTACAAATATTATCTGTATTTACTTTTTAAATTTTATAATGAAAAATGAACAATCAAATATCCTTATACCTTGTGAAATTATGCCAATTCCATTTGAACCAGTAAATCCACTTACAAAAGTTAATCTACTATCATGTTTAGATATGTATTCACTCTTAAATAAAAATATAAGAATTATGTTATTGAAATTATTATTTTTTATAACAAAAATTATTTCACCTGATGAGCATCAACAGATGTTATTATATAAGCTTGAATTTCACAATCACGCATTAATTTACGTATTTCACCTAAAATTTCTCCTATTGTTTTAGGTTCTTCTGGTCGAATATATTCATCATTATCATGATCATCTAATAAAGCACTATAAGAATAAGTAGAAAATACAGAAAATTTAAATATTTTATGAAAATAATAGTCATAATATAATGTATAAAATTTGATCCCTTTTTTTATATAGATGGGTACATATTAACATATCTACATTTATATAAGTTGCGTTTTTTGGAACTTATTCTGTGCAATCTAAAGCAAACAATTTATGAAACATTTCAAGATTTATTAATAAGAATTATATAATTCACCTACTAAAACTAATAATAGAGAGTTTGTAATCATCAATTATTCTAATTAAAAGTTTATTTCTTTATCATAACCCTTAAGAAGTGGATGACTAAAAAAATACAACCATTATCATTGTATTAATTGTGTGTACATAATAATACTAATAATTGAAAGAATGTTATAATATGTTATGTTATGTGTTATGTATACACAATATTATCTATATAAATGCGTATGTAAGGTAAAACATATACCTATACTTATATACATATTCTAACTTAGTAACTAAATAAGAATTATATTATTGATTAAGAATTATCATAAAATTCCAATGTTTATATTATTAGCATATTGAATTATAATAATTAATTTAAGTTATCCAATAAGTATAATGTAATTCTTCCAGATAAAAAAAAATTATTATATAATTATTTAAGTAATCCGATCTGTTTAATTACTTTTCTTTAAATATCAAAACACAAAATAAAAAAATGCATTGAAATGAGGAGACAAAAAAAACCATAAAATTTTTTTTTTAAAGAAATGAATTTTTTTTAAATAAATAGTTAATCAGAGATTATTGATTTTTTTTTTGTAGAATATAAAAACTAAGTTATTTGAAGATTTTATTTATTTAAAAAAACATAATAAATTGTACAGCTATTAAAGTGGTGAAATGAAAATTGATTTTTAAAAATGATTACAGAAAACTTAAACAATTGCAGTTGTAATTTAGAAAAATTTTCTGAGAATAAAACATATGAAGTGTGTTTGTTTTTTTCTGCACCGATAAATCTTTGAATTAAATTAAATCCATTTTATGTGGAAAATTTTCTATAAAATAAAACTTATTAGTTTTGGTTTTATTACAAATTTGTGTAAATACAGATATATAATTTTCATTCAAGCCAATATTGTAAAGTCAATTATAGATAATCGAAAGATAATGAAATTAAATTATATATACTGAAGACGTTTCTAAGACGTCTTAAAACATATTTATATTAGAAAACCGTAATACACTGTTTATATTCTAGCTAGAAAATATAAATATATAATTGGAACAATTTATCGTCTGTCTTTTAAAAATTATTATTATTTATTTATTCTTTGAAAAAAAAAAATAGAAAACTATTAAACTAATTTTTATTATTGAAAAAAAATTAATATTCGTTTTAAAACTTCAGCTTTAAATTTTGTAAAGTAAACTAACTTGAATTTTACACAATCTCTATTGTCTCTCTAATTTAGGGAAAAACCAACATTTTTTATTTTTAGTAATTAAATTATTAAAACTAACACAACAGACACTGCTAATGTACATCCAACGGTTATTATTAGAAATAATGATGTTGCCATAATAATTCTTGTATTTTTTTTCATTATTATTTAACGGAATATTGACAATTGAAAATCACAAATAAAATATGACAAGAAATTAATATGTTAGTTTTTAAACAAATAACAAATTCAAAAATTACACAACTCAACACAAAACTGTCTTATTCGCGGTTTCTTTATTTATTTATTGTATGATGACCATACCGAACAACGTTTAAATTCATACTAAAAAAAACTACAGACTAATTTAATAAAAAAAATATCCAGTAAAAGATAAAATGCATATTTCGTTAAGTTTATCGCCTGAAGATCGAGGCCATCGTATATGATCAAATTCATTATTTTAAAATTCAACATAAAATATACAAAAAAATATCGTAAAAACACAAAAAAAAAATGTTGTAAAATTGTCAATAAACGGATTTCATATTTCATAATTTTGTGCTTTAAAGAAAATAATTGATTGATTAAATAAATTTTTATCATCAGAATAAACACCTGATTAATTTTATACACGGTTTGTCTATAAGTAATTAAATAATTGATTATTTTATTTTTATGTTAAAGAAAGAATTTATTCTTTATTTCTTGTTTTAAGATGAATAAAAAAAAAAATACAAAATTTAAAATTTGATAAAGATTCTTTATTCTTTCATAACTTCTGTAATTTAATTCAAATCAAAAAATCTTTTATTGCAATTGACACTTAATCCTTTTTCTCTATAAAAATATTTTAAATGTTCTTTTTTTTCTAATTTAATCTATTTTTAATATTTTGGTCGCTGGTGTGAAATGTTTGAACCCTGTTTAATTCTACTGTTCGATATAACAACCGGTTTCTATTTTATCGGTTTTTATTATATATTTTTTTTTTATTTTCTTCATCTTAAGCTTCTCTAAGATGATTTTTTAACGCATTTAATTTTTTATTTTATGATTACGATAATAAACTTTAAAATTCAATTTTAACAAACAGAAATAATCAAATTCGTTTTATTATGTTGAATAAAATCACATATTATCGCTGTTTTTTTATAGTCTTCGTCTTAAAGCTGGAATCACGTGGAGACACTGTCACTTCAGTTTAAACAATTGGGGACATTATTCTTTTACCCATGAATGGTGGAGATTTATAAAACATCAATATTTGATGAGGTTAGATTGAATGAGGCAATTTATGTTTTGTCCAACTTTAATTTAAAATTACTATTTTCAGTTTTTCATTTAATTTAATTGAAAAACAAAATATTATGATTTTATAAGTGATGTAATTCGTCTTTGTTTCCATTTACATTTATTTTTATATTACGTTTTGAATTTACATTAAAATTGTTGAAATTATGCTAAAATAGATTTTCTTTGTTTGGTTGTGAAAAACTATGGAAGAAAAAAAATCACGTGTCCTTAATATAAATAACGGATGTAATGAAAACGTTCTTATTCCTATATACTTTCTTACCACGTGACATGTTAAGTAATATTTTCTTAAATTATACCTTAAAACAAAAGAACAGTCATATGTGAAGTCTAGTGGTTTTGTAGTGGAATGGTACTTCATCTCATGTTTTTACATTTATTTGTACGTTTCTATTGTCTTATAAAAGTTTCATTTTAAAAATATTTCTTGTTATTTTTAGTAAAAAACGAATACACAATAAAAAAATTTTTTTTTCTAACCTTTTGGTAAAAGGGAATTTAAAATTCTCTTTTGTAATTGTCACGATCTAAATAAATTCATTACAATTCGTCGTTGTATGGTCGTCGGTGTGGTTTTTACAGGTGACTTTGTTTATTACTCATGGCGTTTTGATATGGTCATTAAAAATTTTTGAAAGACTTTTTGGGTAAGAAACGTTCAGTATAAATACCTGTTTTTTCTTATATCAGATACATCTTATCTGTTTCCATAATTCAAAGGTTCTATTGTTTATAATGAGGTTGTATTTAGGTTTTATTTTATGTATAAAGGATGTAGGATATATTTTGTAGAAAGGATAAGGCATCATCAATATATAGGATATATATAGGAATGAGATACCTTAAGAAATTTAATGAGTAATTATCAAATTTTGTGTTTTCAATTTCACCGTGTTGTTGTTATTTTTGCATACAAAATTCGTTATTTTTCTTCTTTATTTTTATCGAAATTAGCAGATCAAAAAATGCTGATCTAATCAATCGCAAAATAAACAGAACAAAGTAAAACAAAAAAAAAACACAAATTATAATCATTTTCATTAATTAATCATTATTTTTTAGTTGTTTGTGTGGCGAAACATAAAAAAAAAAGAAATCATTATTAAAAAAATTTAGTCTGATCTGATTTTACTATATTTTTTTTAACGGTTCAGTAAAATGTCACGTGCTTGTGTGGGCTTGTATATATTTTGTTGTTGTAGTTGTCATCACCACTACATATATATTTTTGCATTCATCAGTTTGATATTTATTTGTATTTGTTTTTATATATTTCGCTCCTTTTTTCCAATGAAAATATATGTAATATTATATTATATACTAAATAATTTAGTACACAAATACATATACATATATGTAGGTAATATCATTTCTTTATATGTATTTATAGCATATATTATATACCTTTAACAACATTTTATTTATTTATTTATTTTTTGTTTTTCCATTTCTTTATTTTTTTGGATGAAAAATATAAGAAATATACAAAAACGACAAAAGCAACAAAAACAACAACAATAATAAAATATTATGTATGTGTATTAGCGTGTGTGTGTATGTTATGTAGTAGGATTCTAAATAATATCAAAAATTTGTATATAAAATAATAACAAAAACAACAAAATAAAAAAGAAGAAGAAAGAAGACTATCTACCAATACACGCACTTCCGGAAGCATGCGCGAAAGAAAATTTTTCATTGTTGTATAGTGAAATTATTAAAAGAAAATTTTATTATCTCTAACAAAATAAAAATAATCAAACATCAATAATAGTGAATTCATTGATGAAAAATACTATAATTTTTATTATGTTTGACTCATATCACAATCATAACATTCGTATTTATTTTTCAATTGCAGTGGAGACGCCAAGTAGTCCGGTTGAAATTGAATGGTTGTGCGTTTTTTGTTTTCTTTTTCGTTTTTGAAAAAGAAAAATCACAAAATCATAAACATTAAAAAGACGTCAAATGAAGAATAAGAAATAAAAAACAAAAACAAAAGAAAATAATTCGTTTAATTAAAAAAAATTAAAAAAAATTTTAAAAAAAAAAATTCGTAAATTTTGTTCAAGATTCAAGATTTTTTTTTTTTATTAAAAAAGTGGAAGTGTGTTATTTTTTAATTATTTTTTCTAATTATTGCTAATAAATTATAAATGAAATTTTTTTTTTTAAAAAACGAAAACAAATAAACAAAAAAATAAAACAAACCTAAATTTTTTATGCATTAGTGGACCCATACTTAAATTTTGTTTATTTTTTTTTTAAATCAACAAAACGCTTACATTTGACGTAATTATTTAATTAATAATTTAAATGGCCTAATGTGAGTGTTGGATACGTGTGCAAAAATTCGTTTTGTTGTTGTTGTATTTAAATAAAAAAAAAGAAACAAAATAGAAAATACAAAAACAAACAAATATCAGTGTTGTAATTGTTATTATCATTATTATTTATTTATTGATAAAATAGTTTAATAAAAATAGTTTCATTAATCAACTAGTCGATATAGTCTGGATAGTTTGTATATGGCTTTATATAAAACAAATACATTATGTATAGTAATAGGTAATTAAATAGCTGTAGGTTTACAATACACATATACATTTCAATTGGTTATTTACGAGTTTGGTTTTGTTTTTTTTATACGCAGATAAATATATAGACTATTGAAGAAGTAAATAAATGAATTAATTTTTAATCCAAAAATAAACAATTAAATGAAAATTTATATCCGTTAATATCAAGATTGATTTTCTAAGAAATTCAAACTTAATTAAATATTTAAGGCGAAAAGAAAGAAAATTATTCATTTGTTTACATTTAATAACATTTTTTGATAAGAAAAAAAAAATTAAATATAATGTGAAAGCAACTTTTGAAACTTGTTGAAGACACACACACACACGCATACACAGGACACATATTTCTGTATATAAATATTATTATCAATAAAATAACATGAGATAAAAATCTTTTTTCGAATGATTTTAGCTGATTTACATTTTTACACATTTTATATGTATATTCTCAACTGAACTGAATCTAAAAACAAGTACATATTTTATATGCTTTTTAGAAAAATATTCACTAAATTTTTGTGGGCTGTAGTGGAAATGAATAGGAAATTAAAAATCATGAAGAAAACTTAACATATTTATTTTATGTATTTGTGGTAAACCGAAAATTTATGAAAATATTTTATTAAATAAATATATTTTGAAAATATTTCGTTATTTATAGAAAATTTTAAATTTATTGTCGGTTGATAAAAAGTTATTTTTTGGTGAAATTAGTTTAATTGTTTAAAGTGAAAATTAGTTGATTATTTTGACAAAAGAAAATTAGTGTACTTACATTAAGCAATCATCCTTCGCTCTTTGGACTTTTAGTTTTCTGACAACAAAACAAACAAAAAACAAATAAAAAACAAACAAAACAAGTAAAATAAATATTGGAATATTTTCGTTACAAATTATATTGATAATAAAAGTTGAATTCAGCAATTATTTGAACTAAATTAAATCAATCGTTTCAGATAAACCTTAAATACATTAAACTTTCGTCAAGTTTAAAACTAAAAATATTGAACTCATAATAAAATTTCAACATACATACAATTCAAATAGTTTATATTATCCAAAAAGAAAAATTATAATTATTGCGGTCAAACCAAAACTTTGGGCGAATTATTGTAGGTAAAAGTTTTCAAAACAAAATTTCTAAACTAAATTGTAATTAAACAGTTTTTACTGGATCTGGATGATTACTTTTGTACAATTATATTTGGTTTAGTTTCTTTTCTAGTCACATTTTATAAATGTTTTGATCATCAAACTTTGTTTATACTTTATTTTCTGGTTAAATTTGTTAAATTGGTTAAATAGGTTGAATTAAACTAGGAAAATATTTTCATGCGTTTTTGTTTAGATGAAGAAGATGAAGAATGAATTAATGTTTTGATTTAGATTTTAAATTGCTGAATTTAAATTTAAAAACTTGAAACAAATAATTTGATCTTTTAAAAAAAAAATTAACTTTAAACTTTGTTAACCAAAAAAATTACATTAATAATTTTTTTTGTTCTCCATTTATTTATAAATAAAGAAAAAAAAATTAAAACTTTTTTTGCTTGCTATTTTCAAAAGATGCTCTTGAAATTTTTGAAAATTTTTATTTATAAATTTAGAATCAAGAAGCAATTTAAATTGAATTTCAAGATGAAACTATAAAATATCAAATAAAATATAAAACAGAAAAAACACATTATAAAATTGGTTGCCGTTGGCTGAACTGAATAAAAATGTCTGACTGTCAGTCATAAGGTCATGAGTTCAAAAATTCCTTTTGGCTGTTAGAAGAAAAAGTAAATAAATTTATTTGTTTCTTTTTATTTCATTGAAAAGTAATCAAATAATAGACACCCTAGACACGCATATTCTAAATAAAATGCAGAATAATATAATATTGATTCTATTTGATTTAAAAGAAACCAATCAAATCAATTTCTCCACATTTAAATATTAATAATTTATAAAGTTTAACATCGCTTTATGTTATGATGATTTAGAGACAACCATAAAATTTTCAACATAAAAACATATTCTTTCATTTTTACTAAAGGCACTTCACTTCATTTTTATAAAGTTTCATGTTTTTCCTTTAGGTTTTTATTCCGTTGTTTTTTGTTGTTTTTCTTCTTTTTTTTTGTCCATACTTAGATTCTTTTCATTTTCTTTATAAGAAAAATATTATTTTTATGATATAAGAAAAAAAAGAGAAGAATAAAACAAAGAACAAAAAGAAGAGAGACAGAAAGTAAAAAGCTTTTCATATGATACACTTTATAACCAATTCTACTAAACCATCAGCTGTACGCTGTACCTAAATATAATTTTAACTTTTTATTTTTATTTTCTTTTTGGTTACTTTTTTTTCTATTTATGTTACCTGTCTAAAAATTGTGTACAAGAAAAAAAGAATAACAGAAGACAGAAGAAAGAAAGAAAAACAGAATTTCTCTCATATATGAATTTTTCTTGTTGACTTTTTTTTCTGCCTTTCACCTGAAATGATTTTTTTATATTTTTTTTAAATAATCAAAATAAACAACAGTAAAAATGCTTTAAAAAATTTTCTTCAATTTCTTCTTTATTTTTTGCCTTTTATGTTGGTGGTTCATTTACCCAAATACCAAATGATTTATGAAACTTTTCTGTGAATTTTTCCCAAATAAAAAAAACAAAAGGAAAAATAAAAAACGAATTTTCATTAAATGGGAAAAAGACAGACACACACACAGATAGAACAATTACACTAATTGGTAGACAAATACTGGCGGCAAATATTATTAATTAATTGAATAGGAAAAAACAAAATCTAAATTTATTTCCTTAGGGAAAAATATTTTTCCGTTTTACTTTTTTTGTTGTATTTTTTTATCTGCTTTTTCTGTTTTGTATGTTTTTTCAAAATCAATTAGAAGGAAATCAAAAGTCATTAGTCAGTGTGATGTGAACCTTCTTCTTTTATTAATTTTATATAACTGGGTGAGGTGACGTTCATGACGTCAATATACATACGTTAAATTTTTAATTATATTTTACTTTATAAAAAAAAACACCTTAAAAATATTGATAATTAAAATGTCAATCTTTTTTTACCCTCTCTCTATCTCAATAGTCTCTTTTTCTCACTGACACACATGTATGGAGTTAAATAAATAATATACGTGAATTTTTACCTCCATGGGTTAGATTAAATTTATGTAGAGACAACAATATTATTTTATACAGAAATGAGTTTTTCTTTAATAAAATTAAATTGAAAAATTAAAAAAAAAAAAGAAGAAAAATTAATTTTAAAAATAAACAATTATAAAATTTTTGTATGAAAAAATGGGTGCTAATTCATCAAGAAATGATGTCAGTTTACTCTCAGATGAGGATGGTAAGTTATTTTTTTTCATTCTATTTATTTTTTAAAACAATTGTACTTCAATTCTTTTGTTATTCTTTTATTCCACAAACCTCTACATATGTATAAATACATAAATTTATATTCAACAAGTTATAACTTTTATATACTGTTTTGAATAGATAAATTATACTTTCATACATATTCGATTTAACATTCTAAGAAAGTTCTTTTGAGATATAATACAACTTCATTCTTCTTATTCTTTAGCATTTTTTTTTTGGCATTAACAATAAATATGAGATGTTCATAAAATGTAACTTATAATTGAATAAGATTGAGATACACTTGTAGAGAACGAACATTTATTACAAAAAAAAACCAAATTCATGTCGTATGAATTAAATTTGAGGTTTATTTTCCTTTTCTTCTTTGTGTTATAATGAAAATATATTCGTTTTGATTTTCTTTCGATTATTTTCACATAAAGAGAAAAAACTATTTATTTTTATTCAATTAAATTAACCACATTTTCAATTGACTTCTTTTTTTTGTTGAAGATGTTCGTTGTTATTTCTTAATTCATTTAAAATTTGTTTCATTAAAAGTTTTAAGATTCTTGAAAGGAATAATTTTCTCTCTCTTGTTACAATTTTTTTTAACAATTTTGTGCGAAATAACAAGAAATTTTATTATTCCAAACATAAGAAAGATTTCATATCTTTTTAAATCATAACAATATACGTCTTTTTGGTTTATTTGTTTGGCCCTGTTTGTTTATAAACAAATAAAAAACTTAACCAAATATATTCAAATTTAGAAAAATTAATTCAATTTAGGACTCGAAACTTTTTCTCTTACTTTTGTTTTTGTTTTTTTTCTTCTTATAGTCAAAAAACATATATATAAAATTTACTTTAAACTTAAGATGAATTATGTACTTCTTCTTCTTCTTTTTTCTTTTGTTGTGATAAAGAAAAGATTTAAATGTTGAATATTATTTTCATATGGTAAAAAACATAAAACGGAAAAATAAAAGAAAAACAAGAAGAAAATTTAATCTAAAAATTTCTAAATAAAAGAAAAAAAAATAAAATAAAAGTATTAAAAAAAAAAAAAGAAAAATCAAATTTCCTTTTGTTTTTCAGTTAACTTTGATCACTTTCAAATACTTCGGGCAATTGGAAAGGGAAGTTTTGGAAAGGTAAGCACATCTCATACTTTACTTTCTTATTTTTTTATTATTATTATTTTTCTGTTGTTGTTGTTGTTGTTGTTGCTGTTTTTGTTTCACATAAATTTTAATTTCTTGCAGCTAAAAATCAAGAACCAAAAATAAAAAAAAGCAATTTAATTTTTATAATTAACTTTTAGTATTTTTAATTTATGGTAAAATTGAAGAAACAAAAAATAATTTTTGCCTTTCATCTTCATCTTCTTCTTTTTCTTCCTCTATTTTTTTCTTCTTCTTTTTAGTTGATCTTATGATAATAATATTGATTTTATTACTCATGAAAATTGAACATTGATTTATTTAATTTTTATGAAGTGTATTTATGAAGTGGTTTACAGACAGACAAACAAACCGAAAGAAAAAAATAATTGAGGATACAAAAAAAAAAGTACGTTTCCATTATTAATTAGCACGTCAATCAATATTTTATTATTTTCCTTTTATAAATAATACTAAATGTTGGATTTGTTATGAATTGAAGAATTGAGATTAGATTTTGATACAATATCATAATAATACTCTAGAAAATTGCCTTTTATGATTATTATTGAACGAAAAATATCAAAAGTAATTGAATTATTCCGTTTAAATATGAAATATTTGATTCATAACAATAATTTTGTATTATCGTTTAACATTAACCTATTTTGTAGGTAAAACTGTACGATGAATAATGGGAAATTAAAATGAATAGATTGTGTAGTTTTACGGTTGCAAAAAAACGTAAGTTCTGTAAAACTTTTTTATTTTAATCAAAGTTTATTGAAATGACTTTTAAATAAATCCATTGACTCAATTTTATAATGTGTATTTTTCATTTTCGTTCAGAGATCAAATAAAATAATCTCTTCTTCTGTAAAGCGGTTTACATTTACAAAGAAAAAAAAAAGTTTGAAAATGTAGTGAACTATTTTTGAAGGATTTTAAAATTTTGTTCTTATGTCTGCCAAAGAAAATGCTTGAGTTATTTAGTTTTTATTTGAATTTATTTAAACTTTTCCATTTTTGCATTTATTTTTTTTTTTACTAAGAATTAGTTTTCTGCGTCTAAATATGAGTCTGCAAATAATTTATAAATAGAATTTATGGATTTTATTATAAAATATTAGTTGAATATTTAAATATTTAAACACACATATTTGATCTTATTATGAATAGAGAAAATGTTATTTAACAAATAATATTTTTCCATTATTTAGTTTAAATAATTTTGCAAATAATGAAATTATTTGAGTTAAAAATTTATTTTATAAATGTTTATTAAAATTCTTGAACTCAGGAATATTTTCATTGGTATAAAGGTGTGGGTTCACAGAATTATTTTTAATGGGTACGGGAGCAGATGCATTTTTTCGAGTGTAGATTCTAAATTGATGTTCTCGAATGTATATATCCTAAATTGGGTATCCGACAGCTATGATTAAATATAATGATTATGATAATTAAGCAAAATAAAATTTTAATGTGTTAAATATTTATTTAATTTTCATTACAAAATTATTATTCAAGAAGTTTATTTTAAGAAACTTACATACAACACAAAATATTATTATTATTGAATCATTTTAAATAACAATGTAACATGTAGTTAATGTGTGATTTTTTATTTTCTTCTCTTATTCTTTTAATAATAAAAACAGAATTTTTGTTTAAAAAAAATATTAACAAATATTTACATACATATTTAATTGTTGATTTTCTTTAATTTCCATTTCACATTAAAATAGTTATAAATATTTTTATTAAACAAAAAATTTACGTTAACTATAATTAATATTATAAATAATTGAGCGTAATATTTTACTGTTTTAAATTTTTTTTTAATATTTTCATTTCCAAAATAAACAATATTTTCCAATTTTGTTTATTCAACTTGATTTTGTAGAAATATATTCCTGTTGGTATAATTATTTTGATTATACTTGTTTTTAATGTCACATATTTTCAAAATTATTATTGAAATTCGTTATATAAATTTAATATAAAAAACAACTATAAACGTTGTAATTTTGTTTTAACTGTGATTTATATTAATCTGATTTTAAACCTGTGATAGTGTTTATTTTTCAGTCAATGTTCATTTTCAATTATTAATGGGACTAATAAGGTGTATGATGTTTAATCTCAATTATTTCTTTATTTACATTAAATATTAAAATAAATACAGACAGATTTAAAATCTATAATTTCGTCTTTTCCTTTGTACAAATAATAAAAAATGAAAAATTATATTTTGAGATAAGTTAACTTATGTTTATGAAATTTCTAATTGAATTATTTTCAAAAAAAAAAAAAAAAACAAAATAATAAATGAAAAATATTTAAAATTCTTTAAATATATATTTTTTTATAAATCTGAAATTCAATATTATTTGAGATTGTTTTTTTTCTTTATTCTAATTTTCTCTGTTTTTTTTTTGTATATAAAGAACAAGGTTTTGCCGCATTCCTAATATTAATATCAATACAAAGAAATTCCAATTGGGAGAAAAACAATTTTGATTTTATTTTTTATGTTTTGTTATTTCACGATGTTATGCTAAGATATTTTTCTAAACAGAATATTAGGGCCGTAACAATATTTACAAACACAATTTCATTACAAACCACAATTTCATATTATTAATTTTTTTCATATTGACACGATAAAATTATTAAACAAAATTAAATTAACATCACATCAACTAACATATAGTACGTGATATCATAGACTAAATATATTTAGCCATGGCGATATTCAAAAATTTGTATTGTTTATTATTCGTTATACGGATAATGCATTTAAGTATTCATTAGTCCTAATTACTTATCAGATTTGTACCAAAAATTATGACCAATAGCAATAATAAACATAAAAATAAGATGATCTAAATCTGTCCATTCTTTTTATATAAATAATACAATATTACACACCTACGTCACTGATATAATTTCATTTTATCAGATTATGTCACTTTTAGAATATATAAATTTTGTCCATACCTAAATATAAGGTTCATTTTATATCTAATACGATCTAATTTGCACCATCACTGGATACATACCATATTTAGTTTATTTTGAAAATGGCGTAGACGAAATGTTTTAAAACTACATTAATTTATATTTTTACTATAAAATATATTTTCAACTTTCAGACAGGTTTACTTTTAACATATAAAAAAACGTTCTCCTTTTTTTTAGATGAAAATCGAAAAGTGAAAAAATGGCATAAAAATATTAATGAATTTATTGACAAAATAAAATAATAATAACAGCACCAACAAAAATTATGTTAATTTATTAAAAATACAAAAATAAAAGTAAAAAAAACTTTACAATTTAGTAAAACATAAAATTTAATGACTAAAAAAAAAAATTTTATGTGTTTTTTTTCTGAAAGCAAAAAAAAAAAAGAATAAACGAAAGAGAAAGGTAAGGAAAAAATAAACGCTAAAAATTGAGTGACACGAAGCAAATACATTTATCAAAGATTAAAGTATTATATTATCCTGAAAATGTTGAAAGGAAAACGAAATGAAAACTTTAGAAAATATATTCTATAATATTTTTTTATATAGAAATAGGCAAATACGAATAGTATAATCTTAAAAAGCTCTCTTCTATATACTCTTCTCTTACCCCTTTTAACTATATTTTTGTCTTGTTCTTGTACTTACATTTTATTATAAAGAAGTGGATCTAAGAATTGACTATTTTTCGTCTTATGTTTGCTCTGAAATAAAAGAAATAAAAATTGACTTTATCTTTTTGTGTTTATCTTAGTCTGAGTACAATAAAAACAAACACATTTATACTCACATTTACTATGCACTTTTCTTCAATTGGACCAGAATCGGAAAGTTTACATTTTGAAACATTGAATATATTTTCTGAAATAATTAAGTTTTATTAAAATGAAAACAGAATTTTTTAAAATATTTTCAAATAATTTCTTATTCAAGAATTACATTTCATATGAATTTAAACGGAAGCATCCATATCTGAGAAAAAAAATGCGAAGAAGAAAAATGTGAAAAATCTCATCTTCAAATCTCGATCGAATTGTGAATTTTTATCAAGTTAGAAAAATATTAGTGTTACTTTTTTCCATTTTTTTCCCTACAAAATGATGAATATTCTGAACGTTGAATAAAATAATTTTCTATAATAATATTTTTTCTAAAGATGTTAAGAAAACATTTTGAAATTTTTCTCTTTCCTTTTTTCTCCTTTTTCTTTTTTGTTATTTTTATTCCAAAAAATATATTTTAACTTTACTTTTTTTTCCTACTTTTTTTCTATGAATGAAAATTATGAGAATATATTTTGAGCCTGTAGGTTTTTCTATATAAGTTTTGTATAAGATTCAATGTAGGTATATGAAATGAAAGAAAATATAGTCTGTTTTTAAAGGAAAGTAATATTCATTCAAAATATAAAGTTTTATATTTTTTAGTAGAGAAAAAATTCAACAGAAAAGCTTCAAAATCATTTTAATTAATTCACTCTTATAGTTTTGTATAATTAAGAATTAATTTTAAAGTGAAATTGAATTTCAGATCAAAGATAATTTAATAATTAAACATTTACATAAATAAAAAATTATTTAAAGCAACCAATATGAGATTCACCGGTTGAAACATTAGTTTATTTATATTTTGTAATTAAACTAAGCATAAGCGTATTGCTATTAAAATTACATTTTAATTAATCATTCTTAAGACTACACTTGTATATACTTAATTACATTAAAAATAATTTCATTTGTAGAACATATGAATTAGTTAAGCATATAGATATGACCTAATAGTGTTAAAGAAGAATTGAGAACAATTTATATTCAATTATTACCCCATGTATATTTAGAACTAGTTAACCAAAAATTAAAAATTCGTAATAATTTTTGAATCATCGTACAATCATTATTGATTATGAATTCAAAAATAAATATTACATAATTGCTTCGGTAAATAATAAAGTAATTGCTTCAAAATATAGTTTCCAAACCAATGAAATTTTGTTATAAAATAGTTTTTAGTTTTGTTTTTGAAAATTTAACAATTCATAAATTACGTATCCATTTTCATATTTAGGTTTTAATGAAGAAATTTTGCATTCATAAATAATGTAATTGTATAAAAACATTTCTGACAATAATTTCTGTATTTCTTTATGTAATTTAAAATTTTTCGAAATAAAATTTAAAATTTTCTGAACGTCTAGTTTTTTCTCTAAAATATTCTTAAAATATTGCTTTTTTATTTTCTGTCAATTTTAAACGTTAAATATAAATATCGACTCTATTTTCACGAAAAAAAAAACTTTATTAGAAACTTTTAATAAAGTAATCTGTGTACGGAATTTTATTATTAATACTTTCAGTTTAATCCTGTATAGTCAGCCTATTACAGAGGTCTATTTGTTTATGTAAAATATTCTGAGAATACAATAATTATTCTGTTCCTATTTTAGCATTTAGGTTAAATACATAAGAAGTAAAATTATATAGAACTGATGAACACAAGACAACAACTGATATATACAACGACAAGATAAAGGAGCGTTAGGGGGATTCTTTTCTATTGAATTTTGCGTTGAATTATGTTTTATACTTGAAGGAAGAAGAGTTTATAATTGATATATAGATATAAACACGACATATGAAAATATTTCTTTCTTGAATAAATGACTTTTTGAAATTAGTAAAAAGATTGTCAGGTACTTAAAAGTAGAGCCTAATAATTCATTATATATTAGCTTGCATCATCAGACATATAGGAAATATAAAGATGATATATAAGTAAACACATTGATTGTGTAATCTAATATTTTGATTTATCAATTACCAATTAATTACATTCCTTATTACATTATTAATAACTACAATGTACATAAAAGCAATAATGTAAAATAATTAAAAATAAAATCTCTTTACTTAGTTTTTACCTTTAATTAAAGATATCTGATTAATTTACTATAACACCAGATAAACTAAGTCACAGAAACTTGTCACGATAGATAGGTACGATTGTTAATATGCATGAGATGAACCTTAGTAAATAAGTAGAACACTAAACAACATGCATGATTCTATATATATGTATATCGATTTATTTTTTCAAAATAGAATTATACCAGAAATTATTGTTTGATTAGTATGTTGATAACATTTTTGGCTAAACAAACCAATTTCAAGATTTCAATAAACAACAACAAGTTTTATTAACAAACGAATCATGAAATGAAAGTAATCAAAATACGATTTTATTTTAAATATTTTTTTATTGATAAATAAGGCTTATATTGTTGTTATATTTATGAGAGATTACATATATAAGTTTGGGTTAAAGGTTAATCTTTTATTCATTCTATATAAATAATTATATATTTTGAATGATTAAACCATATACCTACATTATTTGGAATTAAATCATTTTTAATAGATTTTCATCGATTTCTTTTTTTCCTTTCACAAATCACACACGACTCTCATCTATTGGGATCCGTGTTCAAACCACGGCGTAGTAGAAATAATGGTTCGGATTCTATTATAATAGTTAATCAATGTCTTAAATGACACACAACTTTCTATCGTTTGTTTTAAATAGGAAACATTTTCATTTAATAATGAATTAAACAGAATTACGTCAACAAGTAGAATTAAAATAGTCTAATTAAAATGTATAAAAGAGTGATTAACTATTTGAAAGTTTTACAAGATAATAAACTGAATATTTTAATTGTTTACATTCAAAAGTGTGATGTGAAATTTTCATTTTACAATTACGTTATGTACGTGTTAATTACTGATTAATATCAAATATGTAGAAAACAATAAATGGCTCTCATTACAAAAATACTTTAAATTTAATTTATTTATATCTATTCAAGAATTTTAATTTTTTGTTTGTCTTTTTTTTCCGTTTGAAAATTTAATTTGTGTTTTTGTTTCTCTTTTTGTCAATCGTGGAAAAATATTAATAGATTGTTTTGTTATGTTTTTTTGTTTTCTGGTTAGAATTCTATTTAGATAACAGTCGGTTATTTAAAGGACATTGATAAAATTTACACACAGCATCAAATATTTTTGTTGTTTTACATTTAGAGAAAAAATTTTCAAAAACATAAAGAGAAAACATTACAGAATTTCTTGTATTCTATTCATTTCAATATTTCCTTATTTAATTGTACTGAAAGGACTTTTATAAATGTTTTTGTCATTGACAGTAAAACAAGAAAAGGTAAACAAGTGAAAGAAAAAACAATATTTAAATATACTATTTTCTTTTTTCTTTTTTTCAGAGAGAAAACAGAAAAAGTGAAAACAGGTTTACATAATTCAAAAAATAAATAATTATACTTACCTAATTGCCCATGAAAATATATAGAAATGAAATTATTATTTACACATATTTATATATTTTCATATACAAAGTCTTGGAGGAGGAGGTGAAGGAAAGAATAAAAAAACGTTTTGTTAAAACGACAAGGTTGTATATTATTGGACGTTTTACTATTTAGTACTTATTAAATACTCAATTACATACAATTTTATATATTAACTATTTTTCCATGTTTTACTTTTTAATTTTTTTTGTATTTCGTGTTTTTCCTGTATACAATTTATCTCTGTAGTGAGACAGAGAAAAATGTTATTAATCACTACCAGCACTACTAACTATTCAAAGGGAAAAAGCTCAATAAGAAAAATACTGAAAATAATGGGAGGAAAATTAAAATAAATTTATATTCGAGATGAATTTATGGGTTATGAAAAGATTTTTATGATTAACTTTTTGTTTTTTTTTTCTAATTAAAAACCAACAACAAAACACATAAAAAAAAGAAAAGGACATTAAAACTAAAGTGCTTAGTTTTTCATATCTGTGTCTCTTTGATGTTTTTTTTATACCATTAATTTAGTTCATGTGAACCGTGAACAGGATTTTTTTTTCATGCTAATTAAAAGTACAAAAAATAAAGAAGGATATCAAAGACGAGGAACTTCATTTTCTTCAGAGAGAAAATTTACCTCTGATATTTTTTCAAAATTTAAAGCAGATAAAAATTGGAAAAAAATCCTAAAGAAATAAAATTAATTGTTAATTTGAACAAACATCCAATTTGAATTTAATAATTGAATACAAAAGATGAGTTTGTAATTCTTATGAAAATATTTTTGATAATTTGATAACAAAAAGAAAGAAAGAAGGAAAATCAATTTAAAGTTTTCATGATTAAAGTATTTAAATATTTTATATGAACGCAATAATTGTTACCAAAGAAAATTGTATTTCTTTAGGTATTGTTGTTTATTAAAATTACCAAATTTCTCAATTTCTCTCTGTATTTAATATTTTTTATAAAAACTTAATGAGAATATTTTACAAATTTAAAGAATTATTCTAAAACTTATTTTGTATTCTAGACAAAATATGTACAATGAAGTGGTAAGAAAATACATGATGTAATATGACAGTGACAGTATTATTAGTTTCGAAACTATTTTTTCTTTAACTTCTTAACTATGTTTTTACAATTGAAAAAATCTTAGACAACAAACTTTTAAATGAGTTTCGTTATGCTTTCTTTTTTTTTGTTCATGTTTCTTCTCTTTGTTTCTTATGAAACTCATTTTGAATTTAAATTTATTTTTCTTCTTCTATTTCTTATCTATTTTCAATGATTAAAAATAGGATTTCAGGTGTCTTTCCTATATAGTCTCAATGGTTGTGTTTTGAACTTTAACATTTTAAAATGAAGTCTTATAATAAATATTTATATTACTGCCCTGAAGGTTAAAAATCATAAACAAAACATAACTTCTTTGTTAAGATTAATAGAGCGAAATATAAACTGAACATTTTTATTGTAAAATTAATTTCTCTAATTTATTTAGAGAAGCACAAAATTGATCGTTTAGAATAATTAAACTCAGTGCATGAGCTTTGAGCTCCTTCTATTGAAATGTTTTTGTGAAATTTAATTAAATTAATAAAAAAAAATTGTTCTTATTTTCTTCAATCACAAAAGGAAAACAACATAAAAATATGCAAAAATGTTTATCAGGCATTTTTTTGACAATGTACATTATTATTTTATTCAGGTTCTTTAGAGGAAGAACACAAAAAGAATGAAAACAATATTTTTAATTAAATGAAAAGAAAAGGAAAAAAGGAATAATGGAAAAACAAGAAAATAATAAAAGAAAAACCATTATGAATTATAAAAACCACATAATGCAGGTTATTTTTTTTTTCATCTTTAAATTCGAAACAGACCCAGGTACAAGAGACTTTAATTTCGTGTAAAATTAAACACATAGAAAAAAAAAATAAAAAGAATAAAAACAAAAGAGAGAAAAAAAATCATAAGAAAAAAACAGAAGTAGGAATGTGTGCAAATAAAAAAAAAGGTTTAATTTGATTTTTCTTTTTCTTATTCATCTTGTTTATATTTTTTTATATTATTGCCACCCTCTATATATGGCTCTTAACACCACCCCAAAAAACAAAAACAACAAACAAAGAAAGAAAACGAGAAAATGAAAAATAAAACAAAAAAATGTGTTTTGCCCTCATACTCGCTTAATAAATAAATATTGTCAACGACATGTTTGGGATAGTATCTCTTTAATACTCCCCAATGCGATTGAATATCCGAACGTTAAGTGTTCAAAGTATACCATGTACCTATATAAATGTAAATGTTGGATGCTGGTTTTTAAGTTTAACACAATGCATTATACAATGAAGGGAATCATTTATTTAATAGTTCATTTTTAACAATTACAGACATACACTGATAAAACAATTGTAAATGCAAATTTCAAAAGTACTCAACCTAAATCTAACTAAATCAAGACCATAGAAACAGGTGAACATTTCAATTGTTCCCAGTTTTACAAGTTTTTTTATTTACAATTTAGTGTAATGTAATGTTTATCCAAGAATAAAAGCTTACATTTATAAAAGTTTATGTATTCACAACTAATTTAGTTAGTGGTTAAACATTCTCTTATTTTATGGAAACTTCCATTTTCCCATTTTCCTTTAACTTATATAAAAGAATTTTCCCCACTTGTATTTTTTTTTCTTAAAAAAAACATCAACATGAAATATTATTGTTATTGAAGCATTAAATAAATGGCGATTTTTGCTTACAGAAATATAAAACTGCTTTTTAGTAATTTCAAATAGAGTTTAATGCAATTATAAAATTAATTATTTTTTTGTTTTGTAAATAAATTGGATTTTTTACAATAAGAACAAACATTAATTATATGCGTGTTTTGACACAATACGATTTGGTAGAGTTAATTATTAAATAAAATCATAGATATATTATCGTATTTATTTACACGTGTATTTATATTTTATACTTAGATGTGACATTTTTTTTTTGCTTCGAAATTGAAAAGCAAAAGAAAAATACAACAAATAAACAAAAAAATTAGAATTATGGTAACTATGGTAACTCTTATGATATTATTTTCATTAGAATTATATTTTTGTTTATTTTTTCTTAGAAAATTATGTTTTTATTGAAGAAAATGATTGATTTTTATTTTCCGGAAAAACTATAAGAAAAAAAAAATTTTCTTTTATTTTTTGTGGGGGAAAAATGTGAAATATAGGAGACGGGTATCAATCCTAATATATACTGTATTGTATTGAACTCTATTGCTCTATTGCTTTTTTATCTTTCTCTTTCTCTTCATCGAATTTTTCTAAAGAAATTCCACAATTCAATTCGTTCAAAGTTAATAAGAAAAAAAAAAATTGTAAGCTTTTCTTTGATTGTGTTTTTTTTTTCGTCTTCTATATATTTTGATGTATGCGTGAATATGGGTACATGTTGATTTGTTAAGATGAATAACAAAAAAAAAGAAAATCTAATTTACACGAAAATTCAGAGGAAAAAATATATAATCAAAAAACATAGAATTTCTTTGGAAGAGATTTACTGGTTATTTTTTTCAGTGATTATTTTTTTTTCTTTTTTTGAATTATAAAAAAACGCGCTTTTCTATAACAACAATAATAAATAAAAAGTTGAATTGCTAATTTAAAATCACTTTTATTATAAAGATTTTGATTTAAATAAATAATTAACTCAATTTAAAAACTCAAAAAAAAAAGCGCACAAATAAGAAACATAATTAAATTTTAAGTAATAAAAAAAATCTTTCATTGAAAACCATAGAGAAAAGAAAGAAAAAATAAGAATACTTGAAAGTTCAAACTTATCAGATAAAATGTAGAAATTTTTCTGTCTGTATTTGAGAAAGTTTATATCAATGGAAAATTTGTTTCATTTTATTGTTCAAATTTAATTTTTAAACCGCATAAAAAGAATAAAAATGACATAAATATATCAACAGACAATTTAAAGAAAAGCCACAATAATTTTTTACATTTCTTAAAAAACAAAACACAAAATAAAGGAGTTGAATATGATGAGAGTTTGTGATTAGTCTTACTTTATTATTTATTAAATACAAAAATTTGTTTAATTTTAAAGTAAAAGCAAAGCGTGTCATGTTCATCATACGAATATTTTATAAAGTAATTTATTTATCCAGTAGAATATTTCAAGATCTAAGTAAAGGTACAAATCTCCAATTAATACTTGGATAAATCAATCTCAATTAGGAAGAAAGCAAATGGGTTTTCCTATTAATCAAAAAATAAAACAATTGCTTTTTTTAAAATTCTGTAATATTTTTTACACAAATGCAAATATAAATACAGCGGAAATCATTTATACGCCACAAAATTTATTTGTATACAAATTTCCATATTTTAAAAACAGATGAAAAACATATTTTCAATTTTTTTTTTGCTACCTTTTTACTTTCTTTTATTTCTATAAAAACAAAATATTCGCGTGAGTTTTCTCAATTTTTCATAATTTTTTTTTATGTTCTGGAATAAGAAAATAAATTCTAAAATATGCGCGCGGTCATACATACACACATATATACAACAAATCATAATAATCAAAATGAGAAAACATAATAATAAATTATGAAAGAAAAGTATTTTTCTTCGTTGCTCTTAACTTTTTTTTATTATTCTTTTATTTCTAAGACTAAATATTGTTTTCTAAAGAGACAAAAAGACAGGAAAATCACTTTTTCATATTTTATGATTTTTTGTTTTGTTTTCTCTTTTATTTGATTTAAGAAGAAAAAGTGTAATCGTGGAAATTAATAATCAAATTTTTAGTCTAGGATATTATTTTCTTCATTCGCGGAATAAATAAATATGCATTGTGCTTAATTTTCTTCTTCATTATTTTAATATGTTCGTGAAAATACATGAAAATCGTATTGGATATATATATATATATATACTGTAATCTTTGTTAGTACATGGAAATTTACATAATTTATTGAAGTGATGAAACAAAAATACTAAAAAAAAATGACAACGCGTTACTTTATTTATTTATTATTTGTGTTCGATATGATTTGACAAAAAAAAGTAACAATATGAAATTCTCTTTTAGAATAATCCTTTTTAAAGAATCGTGAATAAATAAATAAATAAAAAATTTTCCTTTTTAAATTTTGAAAAAAAGTTCCCATATTTATTTTTTTTATAAAAATTTCATTATTATTATTTTATTCTTAATGGTTTCATCTTTTATTACATATTATATTACATTATTAGTTGAACTTTTAGTATAAAATATAATTGGTTGTGTGGGTGAGATAAAGGGGATGTATATAGACGTATATTATATAGCGTGACTAACTTATATTTGGTGGTGCCTGGATTCAAATCCCAGAGGTGTAAGTATAGTTATTTTTTGTTTATGTGTGTGGGTGTGTGTGTATCTATCTAACACAACGATGTTTATGTTATTTCAAAAGCAGAATATTTAAATACTTTAAACTATAAAACAAAAATAACTAAATAAATACAGCACAGCTACAACAAAAGAAAAAAAAACATTATAAATGTTGAATAAAGTAAAAATAGAATATAAAATAATTTGCATTTGTATAACAGTGGAAATAAAAGTGTATTAATAATGAGAATATGACGTATACATTTATTTAATAATTTAATAAAATCATAACCATGGAAATGGATTATTATCTCAAAATATAAATATAAATATAAACATTGAGGGAGAGAGGTAAAATGAATCAAAGGATTAAAAATTACATTTTGTTTTTCTGTTTTTTTTTATCTTCGAATAAAATGAAAAATAATAAAAAGAAGAAGTAAAAAAAGTTGAAAGGAAATGAATCACTTTCCTTTATACTTCCCTAGCTATAATACTTTGTCGTGTCAAATGGTTGGACATATAAAAAGGGATTTTGAAAATAAGTCTACTATAATTTTACTCTTATTTATTTATGTTATATACTCCTGTACGTAGTACATACATTATATTATTATTATTATTATTATTATATTTTTATTTTTCTTTGTCAAAAAAAGACACATAACCAATATACCTACATTACTAATGCAAAGTATATAGGTGTACAGTACATGTACATAGTACATATATGCATGTGTTCGTATGCGTATTTATAAGAAAAAAAAATTGATATCATAAAATATGGTAAACATAACACGTTTTCCTTATACTAAATAATGTATATTTGTTAACTTTACATTTGTCTTTTATAACCAAATTACAACAAAACTCTAATAATAATAATAATATATAAACAACAATAATAATTTTAATAATAACGTAAATGAAGAAAAAAAGATTGAAATTGATACGAGTGACTTTGGATAATAGAGAAATACATTTTCTTCCTTTATTTTTTTCTATATATAAAATGATACGCTCTTTTGTTCTGTTTTAATGTAAGAGAATATACTTGAGAATTGTATATTTAATAAAATATGTAACTTTCTCTTCCTTTCTTTTTTTCTTTTTCTTATAAACAACATATACGAATACAACAACATAAACGAAGCAAAATTTGTTTATAAATACACACAGTAATATAGCGTATAATTTCTTGTGTTTCTGCTTATGAAATTAAAAACACAAGAAAAAAAACCAGAAGAAAAAGATGTGGAAGGAGTAGAAAGAAGGAGAAGGAGGAGGAGAAAAAAAAATCTGAACAAAAGCTCATTGTTTAATAAATAAACCTTAAGAAGAGTAGGCAAGAAAAAAGTGTGCGAATTAAGAACGACGATTCATTAATTTTGTCGTCAATCAGCCTATCAAACAACAGAAATAAAAAAAGAAACATTGTCGATGATATTTGAGAAGCTCAGTTAGTCAAATCGATAAAAAGAATTATGTTTTATTTATTTTTTTGTTCAACAAACAAAACTTTTTGGATTTGAGCTTTGACGTAAATTAATTGAATTTGAAAAAAATATATAATTTGGTTGAATTTTTCATCCTGTAATTTTTAAACATTTTTTTTATAAAAAAACACAAACGCTGTTTTACATTTTTTTTTCTTTATGATTTCATTATTGACTGAGCGAATTGATACGATTTTAGTTGTTAAATTAATTATATTCTCATATGCTCTGTTATGACGGTTTAATAAATGACAAGTCAATTTGCTGTCTGTTTCAATAAAAGGCACAAGTTCATATCTAAACCATAAACACGATACATTAGAAAACGAATATAGAATGTAGAATCGCTTTAATGTTTATTTCAAATATTATGTCATATGTTTTGGATAGATAAGAATTGATCATCTAATTTTATTATAATCTAATTTGATATAATATAAAATTCACATTAATTTGTATTTTCAAATGTTGATATTTCTCTGTTTTTTATTATGAAAACTAATGATGATGATGATGATGATGATGATGATGATCAAAAACATCATAATATCCTTTAATATCTTATTTTTCTTCTTGATTAAATTCATGTTTTTTTCCTTTCTTTTATTTATTTAAGCTAAGACAGATTATTTCGAATCTGTTTTTTTAATAGGATTTTTATATGGTTTGTAGTATTAATTCCGAATTAATAAGTCAATAGTTGATGCTGTGTAAATTTAAATGAAATCAAAAAAAAATATTAAAGAATCAGAATCACTATATCCTTGAAAAGTACGTTGCGATTGCTCTAATAATTTATTGAATAATTATTAATTAAAGTTTCTAATTAGTTGATGCAGGTTTCATAACAAGTTTGTGTGACTCTTAATTGATTAAAATAATAGAATAAAATGTGAAAGAGCGTAATAAATATTAAAATTTCACTTAAAATTGTACCCATAGCTATAATGTATTAATCGATGTTGTTTGTTGTTACTACTTTTACATATTAAACAAACATAAATATATAATATGAATATTATGCTAATTAAATCGAATTTAATAATTAAATATAAATTTGAATAATGCGGTTTTGTGCTTTTCCTCATGCGACATAAAAACAGTAACTAAAAATTTTATGAAACACAAATTACAAGAAATTTATGTATATTTTATTTGATAGGAATTTAATTATTGTTGTTACTAATTACAATTAAAATTCGAGTATCAATATTCATTAATTTTATATAAATTTCACAAATAAATTGTTCTGAAGTGTGTTCTAGTAGTAGATTTAAGTGTTGTATTTTATAGATGATTATATCAAATATGTGTATTTATTTTATGAAAAATTTAAGACAAAATATAAATTAAAATCGATAACAGAAAGAATTGTGTAATGTGATAATATATAGATAAGTACAAAGTTAATTCAGTAAAAGAAGAAAAAGTGTGTGGGCTACTAAAATATATAAGACAAGACATGCTCTTTAAGTTTATGAAAGAATTATAAAGTCAGAAAAATTTTATTCTTAATTCTTATATATTTTTCTTTTTTCTTATCTCTTTTCTTTCCTGTTGGCATAAGAAATGAAGGATAGAACAAAAAAAATTATTCATTAAATTGTCAAAATTTACTCTGCTCCAGCCTACATTAAAAAAATGTCAAATATATTGTCAAAAATAAAATTTGATTCATATAATTATTTATCTTTAAGGATATAAAAGTCAATGAATAAAAAGAAAAAAAAAGTGATCCCTGGATGAATTTAACGTAAAATAATTAACGCATTGTCTTTTGTTCTTCAAACTCTTTTTTTTAATGATAAAATGAACTTTGTTAATATTTCTTTGAAATCGCGGAAATTAATTAAAATGACATCCCACCGGTATTCATGCTTAGTGCGTCATCAGAATTTTTTTTTGTTGGATGCATCCATAAGAAAAGAAAACGAGAACTAAAGTTTTATGTAAAGTTCAAACGGATAAAGGATGCGGACTATTAGGCGGGAGAGAAATAAAAAAAATATATAAAAGAGAGCTTTTGAAAAAGAAATAAATAACATCAAAATTAATAATGATGTCACATCAATTTTCTTCTTATATTGTATTTATAGACAAAACCTTACGTTTGTTGTCTTTTAAGGCGCCAGTAATCTTTGTCGGTATAATACCAGTATTTTTTTTCCTCTTCTAGAATATTCTACAATTTTTTTATTTGTTTTATTTTTTGGTTTCGTTTGTGAAGTTTTAAGGTGAATCACTCTTGTGTTTATTTATTTACTAAAAATAAAAAAATAGAAAATTCTGTCATATATTTGATCCTTATGGGATTAGATTATTTCAATAATTTTGTTTGTATATATTTTATTTTTAATTATTATTTTTCTGCTTATAAAGGAGAATATGGAAAACATAAATTAATGAGGGTTTTTCTTACCGTATATCCTTAATTTATTAATTGGGTGTAAAATTTGAATTAGATTTCTTAATGATATTCTAAGTATATATATGTACAAGTAAGTAGACAACAAGAATAGGGTTATATTTTGTATATAAAAAGTACCAGTGACAACAACATACAAAATAATAAAGAATATATTTATGCATAATTATAATAAAAAAAATATATATTAAAATATAAGGGAACAATATTTAAGTATGTTTTTTTTACTTTAATGGTTATGAGAATAAGTGCACAGTACACTTACTAATTAGTTAAGTAGGTTCAGACAACATTATATAGGTATATAACAAGAGATTGTTTTATATGTATCTACTTTTACATATTTTTTGTTCTTTAAACCTGAAATATTATTATTTTACATGAATGAATTTCTGTCGGTTGTTGTTGGTGTTGTTGCATGAGAAAGACAAATTGAAAATAGAGAAGCGAGTTGTCATTAAATTTCTTGAGTGTGAGTAATATAACTACGTGTTTTTTTATAAAATAAAAATTAATCTACTTTCATAATTTAAACCTTTTTAAAATAATATTTCTCATTAGAAGACGAAAATTAAAGTGTTTCGTTTTTTCAATTTTAAATTGTCATGCTGTGAATATATTTTGAAAGGTCAAAATTTTAATTTAAACAAAACAAAAGGAAAGAATTACTGTATGCATTATAAGAAATTTTTTTCATATTTTATTAGACTAACAGAGGTTGTTTTGTTTATATCACACGCAAAATATTTAACTAATAAAATATTTATTTAAATTCACATTTTTTAATTAAAGCTTTTCATAAATTAATAATGGTATTAACAACAATTAACAAATAATATAAAAGTAGTAAAGTTAATTATACAATATGTTTTCGTTATAAACATAAGATTATCTATAATTATTTGGCTGTAGGTATAAATGCGTACTTTTATCAGAGTGTCTTTAATGTAAATATAAATAATTTTCAGGAATTTTTTACGCATTATTTCAACAAAATTTTTCATTATTGCCAGAATTCATCAAGCTTTTCAACATAAATAAACAAATATTTTGAGCAAACAAAAAAAATTGTTATTCAGTGTAGATGTTTTCTTTATTTATAATTTTTGAATTTATCTGTTAAATAAGAATTAAATTTTCCATATAATTTATTAATGTAGTACACTTTTTTTTCTAATCTATATAGTGAGGATGTTTAAGGAAAGAATTAAAAAACAAAAAAGAGTCAACCCATTTATCCTTTCCTAATAAATATCATAGTTAAATTACCATTGACTTCGTGTAATATAATTTCAATTTTTACAATTCCAACATAATAAAAATCTATTTTTAAATTTTTATTTGAATTGTATACAAACACCTGCATCTATACAAACATATCCATACACACTTATAAACATTGATACATACATACAGATACCGATGTTCATATATGTAATATTGTATCCTTTTTATATGCCTACGGGTACATTCTTAACATATAAATATATTATATGGCCTAAGGAATACTAAAATGAGCTTTTTATTACATTTTTTTTAAATGAAAATTTGTGTAAATAATTTAACGAAAAAAAAGCCCCCCAAAAAAAAATTAAATTTAATTAAATTTTATTTAACTTCTGTATTTTATTGTCAATAACACACTGTAATTTTTTTGTAATTTGTAACCTGTACTTATTTACTTGTCTCTTATTTTTAATAATTAGCTTAACCATCCAAATTATTTATATAAATTCTTCCTTTGGAATTCAGGAAAAAGCAACAGATATTTTCTAGAACATGGTGAATTTTGTAATTTAAAATTAGGCCGTAATTTTGAATATATTGTTTCATTTTGAGTGACATTGAGTGAGCTAGTTTTAAAGTTATTTGGCAAAATAGATTTTTTAATTCTGGTTGCTGCTGAATGAAATCTGAACTTTCAATAATATAATTGATTAATATTTCGATGCTAAAATAAACCCAGTGTTAAAAAGTTTAAATTTAGAACATCTACAAGAAGTATTTCTTATACACCCACAATTATTTGATCCTTTTACATTTATCGAATTTCAATTAAGTTCAATTATTTACGTTCTTTTTTTTAACCCATTTTTTTATTCATTTTGATTTAATATCCTGTTGTTGAATTTATTTTTGGTTGTTATTTATTTTTAATTGTTTTCAAACAAATAAAAAAGGTATATTAAAGGGGATCCACTTATGAATCTTTTCCAAAAGTTTTTCTCTTCTCTCTTTATATTCTTATTTTTTCTTAAGATTTTTAAAGGATATTAAAAATTATTATGTAAAATCCTTTAAGTTAAGAGATAACTAAAAAATATAAATTTATCGTATATAAACATTAAATCTATACGTACGTCAATCTCTAAATATTTTTTTTTATTGCCGCACTCAAGTATTTCTTTCATCTATATAAGCTTTTGGGGGTAATCAATTATTTACGATATTATATTGGTTGTTAAGTGGAACATATTTATAAGACAAGAATTGGAGGAATAAGAAAGAAAAGAACGAAAAAGAAAAATAAAAAATTGAAAGAAAAGAACGAGGGAAAAAAATATCCTTGAAATTTTTTATATTCAAGTTTAACAGAAAATTGTGAACAAAAAAATATACAAGATTTTTTTCATTAAAACATAGAAAGAAAATAAAAATGAAGGAATGGAGAGAAAAAAAAACTAAGTGTTGTTCTAAATTGTTAAAAAGAAAGTTGAATGTACGTAAATAAATAAAGAAACTCTATGATTTATGTCTAATTCACCTGAAAATGTGTTCACATAAACAAACGATTAGTATAAAATAATTTCTTAAACGTAAATAAAAAAAATTTTATATTATTTATTTACGGATTTATGACAAATACAAATGAAAATTGAAAATGTTATTTTAGTACATTGAACTTAAGAGTTTCACCTTATTTTAATAAAATAAATTATTAATACAAATATCGTGGATCCCATTTTTTTTAAATCGTATTAGATCGAACAATACTGATTATAACTTGACTGTAGTGAATGAAGCTTTATACTTTAAAATTTTCATTTCAAGTCTTTATATATTTTTCCTTTTAAAATTTCTTTTTTATGTATAAAGAGATTTTGTAAATTTAAAATCCCTCAACAGTGTTTCCAAGAGACGACATCAACAAAAATGACGCAATAAGATCAATTTTTTATCATTTTATTATTTTGGTATTTAATTTCTAGAAAATTCGTTATGTAATTAAATTTATAACGTTGAATTAAGTTTGTGGTCACATTTTATTTATTTGTTGTTTATGGGTTAAAACCAGAAGAATTTTCTAATTAAAACAAATAATACGATTATTTTTCATAGTAAATATTTTTCTACATAAAATATATTTCTATTTTTTATTATCCCTTTCTTTCTCTCTCTGTCTGTCTTTATCTTTCTCTATATATATGCTTAAGGATTAATGATGGTGTAATTTTTAAATTGAAAGGATTTACTTCAAATAGTATTATTTTAGTTACAAATTAAATGTTTTATGTATTCAATGTTTTAGATTTTCTACTCAGCTGATATTGAATTTAATGTTAATATTTTTTCTATTTGAACACTTCATGAACGTTCAAATAGTTTAAGCTGGAGTTTTTAATTAGAAGAAATATACGATTGGACTTTGTATAAATAATTATTAACTTAATTTGCTTTTTGTTTTGTATTTAGTCACTAAGCAAAACAAAGAAAAACTACCGGAATAGTGGAGAAAGATTGACAAAATAAAATTCTTAATTATAAACGACTTCTCATCTAACGAATAATTTTCTTTTTCGCTTCGATTAAATTAACGTTGAAATATAACAATTTAAATTAAAACAAAATTGCCTGAAAATAATTTATTTTAATTAAAAACAAATAACAAAATATTGAATTTTGTTTATCAATTTTTTCGATTTTTATTTTATTTTTTTGCATAGATAATTTGTAATCCATTTTATGAATCAATCAAACTTTATCGATTTCATATCCTTCGGTATTTAACTAACACACACAAAATACATACATCGACATACAAACATAAGAAAATATTCAATATTCACTTTTTTCATTATAACATTTTTTTCCAATTTCCGTTTCATTCCGATTTTGTACAAAAAAAAGAAGAAGAAGAAAACGTCTTAATTTAAAAATGAACCATCGATATAGATTTTCATATATCTTTACAGGTATATCTTTCTGTATTATGTCTAGTAATAATCAATTGGGGTTTTTCATTTTCAAAGAATATATTTTTTGTTATAACAACAACAACAACAGCAAATATGTACTTTGTATAAAAATAATAATAATAATAATAATTTAATCTAAAAGGTATACAGAACAGAACACATATCCAGACAGATAAAAAAAAAATTGAAATATTTAGGTACATACTTCAAGAAAGTACGTGCTTCAATATTCTTTTCCTGGAAACATAGTTTTTTTTCCCTTCCAATTTTACTTTTTTTTTCTTCAAAGCCATCAAAAATGAAAATGAAAATGAAAAAAAATAATTATATAATTTGACATTTACATTTATTTGTAAAATATGAAAGTACATAGTGTCGTTTGTTTTTCCCCATATCATCTCATCTTAATAAAATAAAAACAAAAACAATTTTTTTCTTACACCAAACAAGTAAAGGAAACATTTGAAAATTCTATGACGTGATTTAGATTTTTCTTTTTGTTTCAACTGAAATAATACTGACTTATTAATTCCTTGTATAAATAATAAAAACAAAAACATTGTGTCACAGATTCTTAAAGAAAATCTAAAAGGAAATTTGTAGGTGACAGTTTTATATTTAGATAAACTGTTTATTATCATTGTCAAAGTCAAAGAAAAAAAGAAAGGAAAATATTTTAAAAATTTATATAAAATTTAAATTTACTTCATGAAGAAGAAAGAACTTTAATCAGGTGACATTCTGCCTGTTAAAGTTAAACTTGTACCTAATATAATATTTGACATACAAACATTTTGCTTAGAATTATTTTTTTCATACATTTGAGAATTGAAACATCAGTACAATTTCACAGAAATTGTTAATGTATTTGTATAAATATAATATCATAACTCAAATATTGTATTCCTTTGGGAATAGTTTTTTTTTATTGGCTGGGTTTTGGAATTATTGCTAATGTTGAATAAGTTAAATCATAATTATTATCTATTACATTCACTACATTTATTCTCATTACAACTGATAAATGTAGTTTGCATATTTTGCATTATTATGATTTGGTACAATCTTTTTTCTACAGATTACATTATTATGAGGCATTGATGGAATCGTTTTTGACTTCCTTTTTTTATAAGCATTATCTTATCTTCTTAATTTTTTAATGGTCACTAAGGTGACGCAATTACAAGAAAGAAAATATATATGGGATATAATTAAAGACTATGGCCTGGCCGTGAGCAAAAATTATTTGTTTGTCTTATAATTAAAATTTCATTTTGATTTTCTTCTCTTTTCGTTTCGTTTTCTTGTTGTTGTTATAATAAGAAGCTTGACAAATCAAGATGAGGGTTTTTTTAAGTACAATATAAAAAAAAACCCTTTTTTAATGATTTCAATTAGTTAACGCTTTGGCATTTGAATATTCAAATAATAATATTGTTAAATATTTTATCTATATTTATGTGAACTTAGAAACATAAATGAACATAAATTTGGAAATTTCTTTCTTTCATCTTTGTATGAATTCTAAAACCGAAAAAAAAATTTTTTGTATATTTTTTAATATTAAAGAATCTATCTATCTTTGTCAATTTGTTGGTAAAAGAAATAATTCTTGGTATTTTATTACATTATATTTTTTTCCTACTGCTTCTTCTTATTATTCCAATATAACATTCTTGTTTTTCTATTGAGTTTGGTATATTGTTCTTTCTTTCGTTTTTTTCTTCTTCGCTCTGAGAGTAAATTGTTTAATAGGAATTTATAAAAGAATGGAGGAGAGAAAAAAATAAATATAAAAGTAATATAGTACACTTTTTATGTATATATAAAAATAAACAACAAAACGAGAAGGAAAGTAAAGCTTTATATATGACGATGAACCGATGAACATGAGAGCGATCTACTTGATTAGCATAAAATCCACATATAATTTTTTTTTTGGGTTTATTTTGTACTCATGTTGTTTGATTTGAAATATCTATTCTTAAATACGAATAAATATAGTTAACACCTCATCAACATTGTAAGGGTTTTTTATTTATTACGCACGCAGTCAGATATACATAGGACGAATAAATTGACTTTTTACCGTTTAAAATCTAAATCTAAAAATATTTTCCTATATCAACAATTACTGTATTCTTTTTCTATTTTAATAAACGTTAGACCTATAATTATTTAATTAATTTTTAGTTTATGTGTTGTAAAAGTGAAATTAAATCAATCAATATAAAAATCCAAATATAGAAAATATTTTAAACAATAATGAATTTGATTAAATTGTTTCAGTTTCATTATTTGAAATTTCAACATAAGAAACCAAAATTTATTTTAAATGTAAATTGTAATGTATATGAAAATGTAAATTTCTTATATACGAGTATATACTTAGAAGCACAAAAGCTTTGTCTTTTAGAATTACAATTGTCGTTTATCACCTGTAAAAAAACATTTATATTGCCAAACCCAGACTTAGACATTCCCTTTTATTTGAAATTGATTCCGAATATTTTTCTTTTCTAATGTAAAAAGGGGGGGGGGGGGAAGTGAACAGAAGGACACACAACAATTTAATAAATCAATCGATTGAGAAAAAAAGGCAAATTTCGTATTAATTAAATATAAAAGATTAAGATGGATTACAATGCGATTTGTAATTTTACTTAATTGTCTTAGAAAGCAATAAAATTTCAACAAAAAAAAATTATCCCTTTTGATTTCAAAAATCAGGAGGAAATAATGTAAATTAAAAAAAAAGCTTTCCTTTAAAACGGTTTTTTTGATTTATTATTAAATAAATGATTTTTTTTTAATTCTAAAAGCCACTCGATAACTAATAAACTAAATTCATTTGATATTTGGAAAATAAATTAAAATTTAGATCTTTGAAGAATTTTGTAAATTACAACATTCGTTCTTGTTTTTATTCCTGCGTCTTTATCTTCAATTAAAAATGTTTAATTAGATTTCGTGTTAATTCTATCAAAATAATTATTTTTAGGAAAAACAAACTAAAAAAGTTTTTTCAAATAGTAAGTTTATTTTAACAGAAAAAATAATAAAATGGCCGGATCGAAGTAAAAATGCATGTGAAGGTGGTTCAGAACCTACATTAAAAATAGTAGGTATCGGGGTAGTGGGTTGGTATAACATAAAATGAAAGTTCACTTGTGAGTCAAGAACAAAATCACAAAAAAAAACAATAATGTAATTATATTTTTCGAAATTCTGAGAAACTAAAGTTTTATAAAGATTTCATGAAAATTAAGAAATTTTATGATCGTACATTTTAATGATTATCAAAATTTATGTACTTAGCTAACAATATTTACCAATTCATTTCCAAAGTTTAACATAAAATTGATGTCAAATATCAAGACGAACGAATAATTATTCGAAGAAATATTTTATGTTCTTTAACTTTCAATATTCAATCGAAAAAGAAATAATTCTAGTACCAATAAAATTCATGTTTATATTTTTATTTTTAGAGAATTTGGCTGAAGCCTCTATTTGCTTTACTCTTATAAAATCTTTTCTCTTACATTAATTAAATTGACATCGGAACCTTAAATAATTCTAATCAAATAAACTTTTTAATAAACAAAATTTATTTTTCTTCTGTTTCATTATTTCGATAGATTTTTGTATTTTTTTTAAAAAAAATATAAAAAATTATAGTTTGAAAAAAAAAAATTTCCATAGCAACCGAGTATTTTTTGATCAATATTTTTTAAAAACCGAATTCAGAATATGTTACCACAAAACAATTTGCTTTTAAGACTTGAGATAATTTCTTTGAAATTATTATTTTCAATAGAATTTTCTTCTGTTGTTCCTTCATTAATATATTAATATATTAATCCATTTCTTATTATTTCCCATTCATTTTCATTGATCGAATTGAATTGCCTTATAGATATAAAATAATTTCATAAATAAATGATGATTTTCTCAACTAATTAAATCGATGACTGAAAATTTGAAAAACCTATTTATTATGAATCCATAGATTTTCCTTTCATCTTTTAGTTAGCTATTTAGTTATGCTTATTAACCATTATTTCTACCACGCTGAGGTTTAAACCCGGGACCCTATTTGATGAGTGGGGTGTACTCTGTTTCATCTTTCAATTTTATCTATGTTGTATTTTCAATTTTGTATTTTTTATTCTGAACGTGACATATTTACTTTTTAATATTTCGAATAATATTATTAGTAAACTAACGCGCAGATATAAAATAAAAGCAAAAAAAAAAATTATAAAATATTCATAAACACAACAAAACACAAAGTTACATTTTATAGAAGCAATTTTTGCTAGAAAAACGAGAAAATTTTCCATTTAAAAATGGAAAAACAAAAAATAAGAACAAAAATTATTTATTATTTTCTTTCTTTTATGTTGGAAGTAAAAAACGGAACCAAAATATGAAAAAAAATGTATGAAAATCGAATAAAGTCCTTATGAATTAATCAAAATGTCAACCTGCTGTCAATTCAGATGTCAATTTTTATATAATAACGAATCAAATTTTTTTTCTCTCTCGTTTTATATAAATTCTTTTTTAACACAAGGTCAAGAATAATAGAATAGAATATATGTACCAGAAAAAAAAAACTTATCAATTTTTAAATTATTTTATATTTTGTACATGGATCCCTAACACAATAATGTAAAATTTTCAAATTGTCCAAATATCATCTTCACTGAAAAACGAGAAATAAAAGAAAATGAATTAAATATGCGGTAAAAAAAAAAGCTTTATATTTATAAACACAAAAATTTAACAATTGAGAAATTAATGGGTATAGGTAAAAGAAATACTAAATATAGTCACATACCGACAGAATAAATATGGGTATCTAAATCAACTGATGAAGGTACATAACATAACATATTTTTCTTTCTTTCTGCTTTATTGTAAATTATTTTATTTGTACAGACAAACATGGAAACCTAAAAAATCCGTCTACAAAATAAAGATGTTGATAAAAAGGTTCATTACAGGGGCAAATTTTGTACATTCAATTATTTTTTTTTCTTATATAGAAAATTTGAAAAGTTACCATAGGAACTTTAAGCCCTTAATTAATTTTAATTCATTAAAAATTTTAATCTTCAAATTATAAAATTCCGTTGAAACTCGTCAAAAATCATATTTATGAAGATTACGGTGTTCGCCTCTGTTAAATAAAATATAGCTTCTTATTCGTATCGTAAAAGATCTACATTATTATTTTCTGAATATAAAATTAATTTTCTCAAATTGTAAAATAAAATAACAATAGGCAAAAAATATAGAACAGAAATGAAAAAATAAAGAAGAAAAAAAGTTGTTTGTTTGTTTGTTTGTTTGTTTATTTGTTCGTTTATTTTCTTTTATTAAAAAATAATAACAGTGTTTCTTTTTAATATTTTTTTTTTCTAGGTTTGCATTGTACAGAAACGAGACACAGGACATTTATATGCTATGAAATATGTTAGTAGAGGTGATTGTGCTGGTCGTGGAGCATTGGGTGGTGTACTTAAAGAAGTTGAACTTTTAGCATCACTTGAACATCCATTTTTAGTCAATTTATGGTTTTCATTTCAAGGTTAGAAAATTTTCTCTTCTCTTTTTGTTTTGTTTTGTTTTGTATTGTTTTTAAATGTTAAATTAGGCATGTCGTAATATAAATAAATTAAATGTTTAAGAAAAAGTTCTTTTGTTTTACTTTTTTAATTTTTGTTTTGATCAAAATAAAAACAAAAATGTAAGAAGACGAAAAAAACCATAAAAAATCAATAGAATTTAGTTTGTGATTTCCGTTTGTTAAAGTTTCTTATATAAAGTTTTGTTTTTTTATTTTATTCTGAAATAGGAAAATTCTATTGATTATATTAGATTTGATAAAACACCAAAATATTGAATTTAAAACGGAAATAGTGATGAGTTATTTAAGTAGCCGAAAGGAACTTAAAAAAAACTAGAAAAATAATAAAATAATTTTTGTTTTGATTTTTCTTTGTCGAAATTTTGAATTTAATAAAACTTTTCTCTTTTCAAAAAATTTGCTTTTTTGTTTTGTTCTGTCATTTTTCTAAAAAAGTATTTTTCAATATCAAAAGTCAACCTTTTCATTTTCCATTTGTTTGTGTCCGATACAATTTTCATTATCTTTCTTTTACATTGTTGGTTATACGAGACCTCTAATTGTTTCCCAGTTTTCTTTTATTCATTTTTCTTTTTTTTTTTGCTTTTTATTTTATTTTCATTTTTATATGTTTACAAAAGATTTTAAATAAAGATTTAGAAAAAATATATAGAAAACGAGAACGTGAAAAGCCTTAAAGATTAAGAAATTTTTTAGATTATTGTCGATTTTTTTTTGTTCATTCTTTGAAGAAATATTTGGGGAAAAAAAAAGAGATAATAAAAAACATGAATATAAAAGGGAAAAAAGAGTATATATGTAACTAGTCCCCAACTCCGCACATAACAATTTTATTAATTCTTATATATTTTCAATTTCAATCAACTTGAAAGGTTTTTCATATTCTCATTATTTCTTTTTTCTTTTCTTAAGAAAAAAATTAAATTTAAAAATTGAATAAAAAATAGAAACGGAAAAATGATTCTGAAAAAGTGAAACCACAAAACAAAACATAATTTTAATCTTTTTTACTAATATTAAAACTTTAAGTTTATTGTTTCTATAAAAGAATAAAATGCATTTACAAGAAACAAAACGTGTAGCATCGTTTATTTTTATAAAAGGCTAAAAAACAAAGAGAACAATAAGAATTATATATGAGAGAAAATACAATGAGACAGCTTTATTATATTTATATTTTGATTGTTTTCCTTTTTCCGTTTTTCTTTTGTTTTTCTCTAGATGAAGAAGATCTTTTTATGGTCTGTGATCTGTTAGCGGGTGGTGATTTAAGATATCATTTACAACAGCAAGTAAGTACTCTATACTATATATATATATATACTATATATATATATATATATATATATATATATATATATATATATATATATATAAACACATGCAGATGTACATAATATATATATATATATTTATACAGACAATATAATTAAGAGAGAAGACAAAAAGATAAAAAAATTATAATGAGTCTGGACTTTAATAAAAATGGTGTCATAATTGCAATAAACAGTCACTTTATATAAAAAATGGGGGGAATAAAAGATTAAAATCTGTCTATACAATATACCACTTGTATTTATTTATCATCATAAATTAACTTTCTTATGAGTTGATGGTTGTTGGTATAATAAGAGTAGGACTAATAAATATATACATATAAGAAACATTATTATTTTCTCTTGATGACAACAAATTTTCTACATATTATCTTTTCTCAGGTGGAGTTTACTGATGAAAGTGTTGCCTTATTAATATGCGAACTAGGTTCAGCATTGGATTATCTACAGACGCAAAAAATACTACACAGGTAATTTAATTAATTTATGTCTTGAGTTTTGTTTTTATAAAAAACGGTATATAAGTATAATCTTCATATTCTTTAGCCAAAAAAAAAATATAATTTTTTCTTTTTTTTTTTGCTTTTCTTCTTTCCTTTGGTTTAAAAATTATATATTATTTGCATAAATTTAAATAAGGAATTGCCTTTGCTCGAGGTCAAATGGTTTCTTTTTTTTTTCTTCATATAATATATAAAATGGAGTTTGAGGTTTTAGGATTAAATTGTTAAATAAAACAGTTCAATTTGTTATATGAGAATATTTTAAAAAGGGACTCATATCAACTCATAAATAAAATACTTGCGTTAAATTTTGATTGGTTTTTTTAAGTTTATGATAAAAAAAAGAAAATAAATAATAGAGGATGGTTTGTTTAAACCTACAAAATTGCATATTTTTCTTTTCTTTAATAATCCACTATGTTAGACAACTCTAAAGTTTGTTTTTGTAAACGAATTTGTTTGTCTAATTTAGAGATAATTAATAATATTGAATAGATCAAATAATTATAATTGTATACGCATAATCTTTGTGATATAATTAATAAATGAACCAGCAATAATGACGTTAATATGAAATAGAAATTTTCAAATGAAAATTTACGAAAATTAATTAATCGATAGCTATGTGTAGACAAATATGTTTCTAATAAATCGTTTCAAGAAATAGATTATTAAGAATTATTTGATCGGGGAATTTAAATAAATTAAAAATATTGTTCTTGTGTTGACTATAAAAACATTTACCTTTTTTCTGTTTACACAAAAACCCTTTTAATATAAATGTACCAATTTGAATTGTGTTAAGATTTTAATATACTAAAGTGTGCAGTAATTAAATAGTTTTTATCCAAAAAAAAATTGTTTGTCGTTATAAAGTTTTATCACAAAATACAGAAAAAAACAAAACTCTTCAAAGTCTAGTTAGCATCAAAAAAATAAACTTTTTCGTTAACTTAAAATAAATTATAATGTGTAAATCTGTACAAAGTCCTAAGTGTTAATTATAAAAAGCTCATCAATTTTTGAACTTATAAATTATTTAAAAAATTACGATCATATTGTATTTTTTCTAAAGTCAACATTGGTATTGATTTTTACTCGCATATGATTTTTCTTGTTTGTGTTCATTTTCATATATGAAGAGTTCGATTGAAGAAGTGGAAAAGTCAAACCATGAAAATAAAAAAAAATAAATTGAGTATGGCTCACAGGACCATTTAAAAGACGTGACTTACAAAATTTACAATACAAACTTGAAGAATAGGAGTGGAAATAACGGAGAGGACAAAAAAAACGATTATCTATGTAATAAATGGGCATCATTGCGTGAGACTTTAGATGTTAAAATAAATTAAACAATAAGAAAAATATAAAAAAAACCAGTTGAAATGTTTAGCTAGGTAATGTCGTATTATTATTGTATGAAAGTGGTTAAATTATATTCGCTATATGATGTAATTTGAAATAGACTAATAGGCTTAGAAAAACAAAAAATACTAAACATTTCCATGTATACGACTAAAGCAGATAAAATATTTTAACTTTCTTGTTAACCATTTCACTAAAGTGCACTGATTGTTGTGTAAAAAGAAAAATTAAAATCTAGCCATCAAATTTGATCAATTTAAAAATCAAAAAAACAATTTCGGTACCTGCTACATTATGCTGAATGACTAAAAGCTTTAAAATCTAATATTCAAGGAATAACAATTAGTCTAAACTTGTTATCTAAATTTTTGAACATGCTACACTATGCTTATAAAATATATCCATTCATATTCTTTTAAAAATTCAAAAGGTATCTTTAACAATACTGAGATAAATACTGTGTAGTGTTGCGTACGCAATTATAGTCATACTAATATTTATAGTGGGTATGATGGGTACAGAAGTTCTTTTAAATTAAATAACTTTCATTTTAATGTTTGAACAACTAAAACAATCAATAAATATATAATGAAATTTAAAACAAAAGTTTGTTATTTCTTAAATATAATAAAGACAAAGCAAGATAAATAAAATTTTTCCTTTTATTATATGAGAAATGTTGGATTCCATTTCAGAAAACTCATTCGTGAATTGATGACTTTTTGTCCATAAATTTAATAATAATATTTATGTATAATTGTAATAAAATATCCTTTAATATTATTATTTCATTATTAAATTATACATAGGTATAATATTCTTAGGGTCTCGTATATTTAATACTAATTGCTTATACTTTTGTGACATATTTTTAGTGATATTAAAAATAACAATAAAGTAATAATATTGATGGGTTAAAATAACCTATTTTAGATAATACGTGTAGAAAAGATAATATGAAAAAGATTGTATTGGAGAGACAATATGTATAAGACAATAAACGTATAAAGTATACATTAATTTACTCTTATATTTAATAATATCTTTTATTATTAGTATAAATATTTAACCATATTCTTCATTGAATATTTTATTTATTTATTACATCAATCAGATAAAAAAAAATAATGAAAATTCTATATAAATTCATCCATCAATATAATTTGACAATATTCTGGTCAATAGAAAATTACCCAAGCATATATAATAAATATAAGCTCGGTTTTATTGTACAATTTATTTATCACAAGGAATATACTCGACTATAAATAATTTAACTTCAATATTTAAGAAGGTATATTATCTTAAATGTTATAGATTACAATATATTTCAATTAACTATTGCCGACCAAAGTCGCAACATGAATGCGTTTGGAGCGGGAGTTCGATACTCGACCGAGGCACGATGGAATTTTTCATTCGGCTAATTTATATACTAATCATATATAGGCAGTGTGCCATTCTTAATAACAACTATGATCCTCCGGCCGATGTGCAGAATAAGGTTTTAACCGAACGATTCTTCTTAGGAAATCTGCAATGCGACCAATCGATTTAAAATGCATTCAGAACCCATCTCAAAAAATAGAAGGTTACTAATAACCTTAGTCCGTACCTATGTTAATAAAAAATTGAAATACAATTCAATACAATTAACTATTGTTACCTATTGAATATGATATAAATTTAATACGTTTAATAAAGTTCGTAAAATATTCATCTTATGATAAATTTATATAAAAATTTTATGAATTGTTTTGTAGAAATAAATTTATGCAAGACTTCTTTCTTTTTAATTTAAACTTTAATTTTATAAATTTTTCTTGTTTTGTGTTCTTTATCTCAGTATAAATTATTACAAATTTACTTTATATTTATGTAATTAATATTCAGTTTAACTAAAAAGCACTACAAATTATTTTACTTTAAATAAAAAGAAAGAGTTTTAAATTTATTGTTATTTGTACGATCTAACTACATGAAAGTTAAAAAGGTACTTTAAAGGTTTGATTTAAATAACACGCAGATTCATCAGTATTCATACCCAATTCTTATCGATATTTTTATAGAAGAAATAATTTATAAATGAAAGAAAAAAAATGGAAAGAATAAGAAAGTTGTTAAAAGATCACAGGGGTAAATTTATAAAAAAATAATAAGTGCGTATGTAATAATAAATGATCAACATCATCGCAAAATCGCTTTAGGACTCCTTTCTTTTTTATTGCGTGCGTTTTTTTTTTCCTTTCTTTTTTTTTTTTTTTGGTCCCATCTTATTTATTATTTAACATGATTAGATTTTATTTATTCGATCAATATAGTGTATGGTTAGTCTATTTTGTTATATTGGTATATTTTAATAAATAACTTTTTTTATAGAAAATAATTTCACAAACAAAATATTCCAAAAACAAAAAAAAATTTATAAAAATTTGAATTCACTAAATTTTTACAGCCCACCCACAACTCAATTTATACTAACTCATTAATGCTTTTCCATCGTTATTTGTTATAGTTACATTGTTTTTAGAATTTTCAAACAAACTAAATTTATATAACAAAATTTTTAGAATTAATGGAAAAATTATTAAATAATTAATGTTGAAATATTAAAAATGTTGGGCTTATTAAATAAAAATTAATATTTTGTATTTGGGTTATGTTTTTTTTATTTTAATGAATAAATAACTTTTCTCAATTTCTTCAGCAGATGTTAACAACAGGCAGAAATTGTTTTATAACATTAATACTGAATAATTTTAAATAATTATGTGTGCAAATAAAATTACCAACTAATAAACAAAATGATAATGAATTGTATTTCTGTTGGGCAAAAAATTACAACAAAAAAGTAATTTAAGAAGTGAATTTAATTGGAACGAATTATAATAATTACTGATTGTATTTTTCTTTTTTTTTTTTTTTATAAAATGCGTAACGAATATATTATAAGCTATAAGGTGTTATTTAACTCTTTTTTTATTACTAAGTTATACGCATTTCATTACACTACACTGTTGTATTTTCATTTTTCTTTCTACTTTTGTATTTGTGTAATTTTTTTTCTTTTATTGGTGTGATCATGATGACACAAAAATTCAACTCAAATGTTAAAGTTAGCATGTATATAAATCAGTGTATATGTATGTCTATATGTAGGTAGTAATTCAGTCAAGACCACCGTCGGCTTTCTGTAATATATTACAAATATGTAGTATATTCAGGTTCGGATTTCATTATAATGAAACCCCATAAAATAAAAGAATTAAAAATGTCGGTTTGTTTTAATTATTTTTACTTTAAAATAGCATATGGAAATAAATTACCTATGGATAAAATCCGGTCCTGAATATTTATCTGTGTTTATGTTTCACTGGCACGCCAACGCCAACCCCAATATAAAAATTATATTTGTAGCTGTATTTAGGCAGCAAAAAAGAAAAGGAAAAAAAATGAAAAACGAAAAACGTACATTATTTGCCCACTAAATATAAAAATATTTGAAATGCTAAATTCTTTCATTCGGACATAGAAACATTACCATACCCATTAATATGGATTAAATGAGCAATAAAATTTACATAATTCTTGTTTTTTTTTTCTTTTATAATTTTCAATTAAAAATATAAAAATTTAAATTCCATCAAATAAACGTAGCTATAGTGTTTATCTTATTTTTCCAATAATTTAATATATGTACCATTTTAATTTTGTTTACAAAAAAATATAAAACCGTTGTTTTGAAATAATAAACAACCAGACAAAAAAAAATGGATTTTATTAAAAAAACCAACCTTTTGTAGTTTTTAGAAGTTTAAAATTTTTTACCTTTTTCACTTTTTTTTCAGAAATTCAATTATAAATTTTAAACTGAAGTCCATTACGTTATTTTTTACTACTATGAACAGATATTACCTTTTCAAACTGATGCAGTCATATACAGAAGATTTTAATTATTTATTTATATTTATTTTATATTTTGTGGTTTTATTGGCCTAACACATTTATTTAACCGAAACATCTATATGGTTACTGACTCTATATATTATTTTCTTTATTTGTGTAGAAGAAAAAAAAATATTGGGTTACATTTTATCATCTTGAGTATTCTTAGTTCATGTCAAAAAGAATTATCATGCAAGAGTACCATTTGAAATGCTTTTAGAAATTTATAGAATTTTTACGTTATAAAACTTTTTTTTTTCCTTTTTTCTGTTTAATTATTTCACTTTTTAGAACAATTATTTCAATAATTAATTTAGAATTTTAAAGTTTAAACTAAACTAAAGTAAAATACTGTTTAATATTTTATAATCGTGTGACATAATTATTTTTCATGTTTTTTTTTCTGCATCATCACTTAAAATTTAAACATCCAATTTTATAAATTTCATTTATATAAATTTTCAATACATAAATTGATTACAGTTTAAGTATATTGGCAACAATAAAATATTAATAATAAACTCTAACTTCAAACAATGAACTTATATATCTATCTAGATTTTTTTTATTAAATCAATAAAATTTTGTAAAATTGTGAAAACTTATAACACCAATAAACTATATAATACTCTCCTAGCTTAGGTTAAGATCGGATAGGATTTATTTTGTTCTTATAAAAGATAAAACTCACTTTAGTGAGTTAGTAAAAAAATAATAATAATAATAAAAGTAGATTGTTTGCTTTTAGGGCAAATAACTACAAATGGAAAAAAATAATAATGGAATTTAAGAATTAAAACATTGTCGATGTGCGAGATATTGTTTTATAGAGAAAATAAATAAATAATAACTGTGTGACGGAGAGTGAGTTAAAACCTAAAAGCTCTTTTTTTTATGCGTACAAAGCTTTTATTAGTAGACTAATTCTTTTTAATCTCTCTAGTCTGGAGCTTTATAAAAACTCGTATCTTATATATATAGATAAAAATATATATGATACACAATATAAAATATATATAAAAAATAAAAAAATCGTATAGGTAGGAACTTTGAACTTTGAAATTTAATGAAGTTTACTCAGTTTTCTCTATGCTTTAATAAATTTTATTATAGTTCATTGCATTCACACTACACTATACACTTTTGATGTGTGATTTATGATAAAAAATAATTGATTGAAAATGTAAAACTATTTAATAAAATATAAATTTTTATATTGATTGTTGATATAACCTCAATAATAAATTTATTAAATTGTTTTTATAATTTTATTTTATTCAAGAAAAACGGAAAAATAGGTTCATGTTTTATTCAATAAAATAATAATGTAAAGTTCATTGTAATATTTTTGATAAATTCTATTTAATTGAAACAAAACACTTTATTTATTTTCACAACTTTTTACTTCTGGTGAAAACCCATTATCAAGGACTAAATTTTACAAACTGTCGGCATTATTCTTTTTGTTGTTAAATCCATAAGCAAAAGATCTAATTAATAAGAACATTATAGTGTTATTAGATATAGAATATTCGATTTCGAAATCTTAATCCAATAAAATATATTAGTGAAAATCTATTTTAATTATAAAAGTTACATAAGAAAATAAAATGTTATATCAGAGGAATAAACTTTTTCTTAGACAGGTTTTCAATATTGTATGTAATTTTACGATCAACTTTCTAGATATTCTATTTTTTTTTTTTTGTTGTTTTTCTTCAATCGTTATTCTTATTATTTTTCCATATATACAGATAATTTATACATTATTCGATTATTATATAATTTCATTTTTCTTTCTTTCTTCTATTGCATAATCAAAAATAATTATATCTGTCTCTTTTTTTTTGTATCTTTTAAGGGATATTAAACCAGACAACATTCTTTTTGATGAAGAAGGTAAGCAATAAAATCAATTAATATATATTTAAGATAATTTTGTATTTACATTTTTTTCACGATTGGAATATCAGCTTTAATATTAATGATTCTCTGTAAATTTTTAACAAAATTGATTTCTATCGATTTACTTTTTATTTATAACTAAAATAAATTTATAGGATATCCTGTCAAGTTGAACCACCTTTTAAACATTGTACCAATATTATATTGATTAATATTGCATATTCATATAAACAACAATATTTAATACCATCACCTATCCTGTCAAATCGAATAAAATTTGTGTTTAGGTTAAATTTCTAATGGTCCAATTAATAAAGTTTATATTTGTATAATACAACACAATACAATTTTTAACAATAGATAATATGGAATTAAATTACAATGAATTTAATAGTTGTATTTTTTTTTTTTTTTTATTTATGTAAATACTTTTTTTTTATTCCAAAAAAAAGAATTTTTTTATATTATAATATAATTAATTTCAGAATCGATATTCTATAATCTATACAAATATATAATTTACAAATTTTTTGGTCTACAACAAAAATATTAAAACTAATATGACAATTTCTACTACCCCAACCTTTTAAATTATATAAACACATGCTTTAAATATTTAATCTGGTAGTAATTTTTTTATGGTTAATGTACTCTAAAATATGTTTTACTTTTGCATATATACAATATTGGTATTGATGGATATATATACGATTATTTAAAGGATAATTTATAAGGTTTTTACTTGTAATTAGTGGGTAACATACGAATACAGTTGCAAACGATCGTTATTTTGTATTTTGTTTGTATAGGAAACAAACCTGAAACAATTTTGAAATTATATTTTTAATTAATTTATGCAATCAAATGAGAAATTAATTAGTACTGCAATGTATTACGTACGCCAATAAGATGCAATTTAAAGTTAAATGAAATTGTATATTCTCTGTATGCAATTCAATTGCAGAAATATTATTCTTCGTTGCTAAGGCAACGATAACGTTTTTCTTTCAATTTTGTTATTATAGATTTTTAACTCGTGTACTTGAGTATTTGATAAGGTTTTCTTGTATCTACTACTATGAATAGAACTTAGTATAACAATGTAACAGAGAACATTATGTAACACTGGATTAATCAATGTAAACCGTTAGTATATAGGGTGGTACAAACAATATATCTCTCTAACATATTATTGAACGTATAGATTTTTTTTACTTGTAATGCATGTAATACTTTTTATATAAGTTTCTTATACTTTAAATAAATCCCTATCCAAATCAGCTCAAAGATTAGATTTATATAGATATTTTTTCAAACAGATTTCTTTTACAAGAAAACTGAGAGAGAGAGAAAAAGTTTAACATTCTTCATCTTCTTTATTTTCCATTCATTTTTCATGATATCCATAATCTTTTTTTTCTTGTGAAGGAAAGGAAAATAAACCAAAAATGAAAAAAAAACTCAAATAAAAAAGAAAATCTAAGTAAAAGGGAAGGTATTGGATATTCATTTTTTTTTATTCAAACAGTATTCATTTTTCATATAAAATATTTGAAATATTTCTTTAATATTATTTTCAATATATAAAATTTATTTTTATAAAAATCAAATTGTCTCTAATTTCTCCAAAATCCAAACTTCTTATACACTCTTTGTTTGTATCTACTTGGCTTCTTTATTTTTTTCTTAAAAAAATATCGCCATTGTTTCAACGTTTTACAAAAAGAAAGAAAAAACACACACACAAAATACAAGAAACATAAACCAAAAATAAGAATAAAAGCAAAGCAACAAAAAAAAAGAACAAGAAAAAGAAGAAGAATTCATAATAAATCTTGACGTCCAGTAATTTCTCAAAATAAAAATAAAAATAAAAATAGAATGAAAAGGAGAAGTAGAAGAAGATGATAATAAAGTTATATTTATAAAGAAAATGTCAGAAAATAATCATATAGATACTGAATCTACGTCTGTTGTTGTTATGATAAAAAAAGAAGAAGAAAATCATGAAAACAACGAAAAAGGAAGAAGAAGATGACGAAAAAAACTGAATAAATATAAAAATTGTGTTTTTTTTCAGCCAAATTCACGAGCTTAGTTTCACAAAAAAAAAAAAATAAGAAAAATTCAAAATAGAAAATTTATTTTTTTTCTATTTGTTTTCACAAAAACAGAAAGAAAAAAAAAGCTGAAGAAAAATAAATTCTCCATAATACACAATTTTTTTTTTGCTTTCTTTCTGGTTTTGTTTCTTGTGAATATTTGAATAATATTGATTAGATAAATTTTTACCATTTTTATACGTTTCGTATTATATTTTCATCAAATCTTTTGTTAAATCTAAGAATTTTCTATATTTTTTTTCCTTTTTTTTAAAAAAACACAAACAAAAAATCTAGTTAGGAGAGATTCTATAAATATTTATTTTGCTATAAATCGTTTAAGTATAGACGCAAATAATATACAAAAAAAGGTCAAATACTTTAACTTGTTTATATTTAATTAATTAAAAAATATTATCGGATACAATTTTTTTTGTGTTGTTATCTACCTTCTGGTAAAGAGGAATAAAGTTCACTTTGGGCATCTCTTGTGTCCTATATTAAACTTGGGGGGGTCTAAACTTTTAACTATTAAAATATTCTTTACATATATAGAAAATCATACTCAAATTACTTTAGAGAGATCCTGCACCGATGTTCAAATGTTATGAGAGTATCAGTTTTCTGTATATACAAATTTTTTTTTATTTCCTTCTCCTTTTATTTTTTTGTAAAATTATTTTGAAGTTATTAAAATGGAAAATAAAAAATAAAAACCCTTTCGAAGTTTTTCATTTGGGGGTTATTAAATTTGTTGAATGGATTTTTTTTTCTCTATATTTACCAAAATCTCCCTTAAAGGATTTGAAATACATTTTTTTTTTTGTTTCTGGGTTCTTTTTAATTAAGAGAAATACATTTTTTTTTGTCTTTTTCTTAATTATTTATTAATTTAATAAAGTTTTTTTTTTTTGCTTTTTTTTTTGATTTTTTTTTTGTTGCGAGGATATTAACCATTATGCAAAAAATTTCATTCTTATTTTTGCGACCAACATTTTGGTCTTCTTCTTCGTCTTCTCCTCCGTCATCTTAATTTTTTTTTTGTTTTTTATTTGAATAAAAACTTTTTCGGAAGAATTTTCTAACTTTTTTATTTTATTTTTTTTTTTACTTTGTTTGTTGTTGAAATAAAAAAAAAAGAAAAAATAAAGAAAAAAAAGAAAATCGTTTCTCTGTTTTGTTGAAATCATAGAGGAAAATATTTGTCTTTATTTGTATTTGATAAAATTAGTTGTTGTTGTTTTCTTACTTCGTCTTCTTCTGCTGTTTTTTTCAATAGAAAATATATGAGAAAAATATAAATATATGAGAAAAAGTTTCTTATAAAAAGGAACAGATTATGTAAACCGAATATAACTAAAATAAATATTTAAAAGAAAATACAGAAAAGAAGAAATCGTTGATATTTTATTTGTTGACGATGAAAAATAATAAAGGATATGATTTTTTTCCTTCATTCTTTCTTTTTTTCTTTCTTTCTTTTTATTCTAAAAATATTCTGTTATGGATAAAAGTATATAAAAATCTTTAATAAAATTGTACACGCAATATTACCATTTTTTTTATTTTACTTTATTTCTAAAAATGTAAATAACAAAAAAACACGAAGACTTAAATAAGTTTAAATCTTAATGATTATTTGCGCATTTTGTCGTTTTTCTTTGTAAATGTTCATCATTCTGTAAATCTACTTTAGTTTGTATGCGAATACATTCATTAACTATTTTCATTCGAATAAAATTACTTGTTTTTGTTGTTCACGTTTCTTTATTGCTTTAAAAACATGATTGAATTTTTCAATGAAATTTTAATAAATAAACTTTGTTTGACTGTTTTTTATCGATTTTGCTCTATTACCTGAAGCTATTTGTTAAAATAGTTTTAATTTACAATCCATTTTACTGTATACAATTTTCATATCGTCGTAAATAAATTAATTTTTAACTTTATAAAAATTGAAATTGATTAAAAAAATTTGTTTTTAAATGTTCTGTGTACTTCCATTAAAATTGTTTCAATCAATTATTAAAAATAAATTCAAAACTAATTTAATCCGCATATATGAAAGTTGCAAGTTGAAAGTATGGTAAACCAATAACCGTGATCCGATCAGATTGCATTTTTTGAGTATACTTATACATTGTAATTTTGTTGTGACCTAAGAAAGTGTAAGCAAAATATTTTGCTTACACTTTCTTAGGTAACAACAAAAGGAAAACAATTTTCATACTTTTAGTAATCTTCTGTCTCTAAAATTATACTTAGGAAAATGAAGACGGTCAGATTTTTTAATATTAACAAAGTGTTATGCCACAAGAAAAAAATGTCTAAGTCAGTAATGAAAAAATATTTGAAATTGTATGCTTCAATTTTATGTACAAAATATAAACCAAGAGACGACATAAATAATAAATAAATAGGAATAATCAATTATTTAATGAAAATACTTTTGAAACAAGATAATGCTTTAACTAGGTCGTAAAACTATGTAAAAAGATAAGAAAAAAATGTATAGAAGCAGGGAGAGGAAAAAAAAAATATACCATAAGTCTTACATAAAGTTTTGTAACCAAGACATCTGGATTTTTATCGTTTTCTTGATCTTTTTTCATGATGAGTGATTTATTTGAAAAACTTTCTTCTTATGTTACTTACCTACCTACCTACCTATCTACTTAACCTACTCCCATATTATTAATATACCACAATAAACAACATACAAAAAAAAAAAAGAAAATCAAACATCGCATTTGATGAATTTTTTTTTTTTTTGCTAAAGAATATGCTATTTACAATAATAATTAATTTATTTAACGTTTATGTTTACGCGATAATAATTTATATCTTCTAAACCAATAGAACATGATAAAATCTTAAGTGTTTATATAAATTATAAGTTTTCTGATGTTTTGATTTGTTTCTACCTGAATAGATTCTTATTGAAGGTATCAAAAAACTATGAAGTTTTCTCATTGTATTTCTAAAAGATGAAACAAATCCAAAACATTAAAAAAAGCTAAGAAAAATTAGTTTTGGATTAAAGTTTCTTTATCGTGATTGGAGAACATTATCCATATTGATTTGTAGTTCTTGAATGCAATTTGTTTCTTTTCCATAATAACCGAAATAATGTGAATACGCAAGACATAGAAAAGAAAATGTAACGATATTGTTGTGTTTTTGCCTGCAATAATCTTGAAGTTGTAAATTTCCCAAACCTAAATTGCTTATAAAAAATGATTAGATTAAATTCATTGATTATTTATTGAGAAATTGAAAATGAAATTATTCCCTTAATAAAAAGGTAAAAAATTCTCAATATATTTCTCACCATTCTCACCGTTTATTACATTATTATTATTCGGCCACTGTTTGGGTAGGTAGTTATTTTTTATGTAAACAAAAAAAAAGTTAATCTGATTATATTCTGAATCTGGAATTTAGGCATCAGTCAGCATGCTCACTGTATATTTAGAAAAAACCAAATTATATTTGTAAAAAAAAAAAAATAATAAAGTATAGAATTAAATGGGTTCTTTGGGGTTTTTTGTTTCTTCTCTCTTTTGGATCACGTAATATTGTGAAATAAAAAAAAAACAACAACAATCCTTCTTAAATTTCTGCAAATAAATTCAATTTTTCTTTTTAAATTTATTTAATAAAAGAAATTTTGTTCTTGTGTTTGGATCTTATTTCACATTCAATATAAAAAAAAATTGTTTAATTATTTAGAGGGTTCTGACTAACTCTTATTTACAATAGGAATATCCTTTATTAAAATGAAAAAGAATGACAATATTGGTGTTAATTTGCATACAATATATTTTGTATTTTCCTCTCTGCGACAAAATCAAAAACAGATTAAAAGTTCAAGTTTTTCCCTTTTATTTATTTATTTATTAATTTAAATTTTTTTTGATTTTCTGTCGATAATGATATTTTATACATTGAATTTAATTTCTATAATGATTACATTACTTTTATGAGAAATTTTATAATGAATTTTCGAATAATTGAAAAATGATATTTGGAGCGAAAAAATTATTCGCTTAAAATCAAAAATTATTCGATGAACTTGAATTTAAAATAATTTAGAAAACTTTATTTTCATTAAATTTTGCATTAATTTTATATTTTGTGTTTTTGTTAATTTGATTTTTATTCCAAAATATTTTAGACTGTCTTAAAATTTTTGATTTGTAAACAAAAATAAAAATAAAATTCTGGATTTTAATGAGTTTATCGTTTAAAATATTTTTGTTTAAATTTTAAAAATTATTCAACAAATTTCACCTTCATTACTAAACAAAGTGTTTCTCAAAAATTCTCAATTTGTTTCTTCTTGTTCCTTTATAAATGATAAAAATTTGCATCTTTATAGAAAAAGCAATTAAATACGAATTCGTATATTTTCTATTTTATAATTTTAATTGCATTCTTAAAAGAAACTTGTAAAAACATTTTAAATTCCCTTAATAAAGAAGCATTTAATTATTTTTAACAAAATAATAAAAAAATTTCATTATCCTTATCCTTTATCATAATTATTTATGTGTTTAGTTGAAGATCCATTTAAGTTATCCATTGTAAATCCATTTGGATTACACATTTTCATGATAATAACTTTTGGAAAATACTTTTAAAATTTTAAACTCATCACAGACATTTAAGGCATTAAATAACTTTTTTTTTCTCTATAGCTAAAAAGTTTTAAATATTTAAAAGAAAAACACAAATTAAAAGAATTAAAATAAAAATTACTTTTCTGAAAGGAAAAAAAAAATGCAACAAATTTAAGAGAAAAGAAAAACTTTAAGAATTTCTGCCTTGAGCACAAAATATTTTTTTTGATTAATTTAATTTTTTCTTTGGTAATTTTTTATTTCTGTTAAAACTGAAAATTACTTTTGTGTACAAGAATGAAAGAAAAACATAAATGACAAAATGAATGAAATGAAATTTATTTTGTTGAAACGCTTTTTTGTTGAATAGAACATTTTGTTTTTATATTCTTTAACTATTTTTTAAGCTAATCCAATTCAACATATTTGTACTGAAAAAAATAAATAAAAAGAAGAAGAAGAAAACAGGGAATATCGTCAAGTGATCCATACAACTTTTTTTTTGTAATTTCTCTTCAATAACTTGTTGTGCAAATAAACTCACCATTAGTAAACTGAAAAAAATTAAATTGGGTCATATTAACATACGTGAATTCTCACAATATTGTTATAATGTGTCATCATTCTTTCTTTCATCCTTTTATTTTTAAATTCTTATAAAATATAAAGGGACTCACAATTATTTATGATAGGATGAGAAAGGGGCACACATTTAAAATAGGTTGGAGAGGGAATATGTGATTTTATTATTCTTCGTATATTTTTAAAATATGTGACATAAATTAATTAAATTAAATTATTATAATTAATTTAATTAAATAACATTTGATTTTGTGTATAAAATTTTAAAGAAAATAATTACTAAAAATTATACCTTGTCAAATTCTTTATAAAATTATTTCTACCACCACCCATCCAACTGTTGTATCCCCGCTCACATACACCATCTGTAAAAGAGAATATAATCTCATTTTGTTTAATAATAATTAAAATTCAATTTTAGGTAATCTAAAATTTTATCAGTAAATATGTACGTATGTAATATATATGTATGTTAGAAGGAATATATGTCTGCCCATATAAAAGTATCAAAATAATTGAACAAAATGATAATAATCAATCAATAAATATTATAACTTATTCATTACAAGTAATATAATTATATATACCTGTCTCATTGGACTACTCCAATTGAATGTATAGATAATAATTATTTATAATCTTTTTTTCATAGATAGAAATTATATTGTTGAGTCCAGTTTCTTTGGTATATAAAATTAATGGTCCTATCAGACAGGTTTATTGTATCTACAACATCAATAAAAAAACTATGAAACAAAATTCTTTTATCGTTATTTTTTTGAGGAATAAACAAATTAAATCCTATCAAACATATTAAAATATCCTTTTTCCTTGCTGTAGAAAGAAACTCTTTTATTTTTTTTATGAAGATAATGATAAACCAACTAAAAGGAAAAAAGATTATTTTATTTATAGAAAAAAATTGGGAGCAATAACCGGAAAATTCTAAGATTAAACAAAAAAACACACAAAACATTTGGACGAACATTAAAAAAAAATAGAAAATAAAACTCTTTAAAATTTTGAGACTTTGCTATTGAGAAAATGTGTTTCGCAAGAATAATTTTCTATGATGTGAAAATTCATAAGCTTTGTTTTATGTTTTATGACAAAACGAATGGATTAATAAAAAGACAATTTAATAACAATTTAAGTGAAATTGAAACTTATGGATTAATTTATTTTGAAAACTGTCAAACACTAATACTAATTCAATGCCGATAAATTCTTGTTTAATGGGTCAGTTTAAAGATTATTAAATAGTTTGTTTATGTGCTTCGTTTATCAATTACAAAAACTGTTTAAGTTCTGGTCTTAAGTTAAGTATATTATAACGGAATCTGATCCATTATTTTAATAATGGCTAAATTTAAACTCACGACCCAAATTTGATCAAAAATATATCGGTCACGACATCATCTTGTTGTAGGAATTTTGTAATCTTTAGGTGTATTCGGGCGGGCCTCAGAACTGAGATATCTCAGTTTAAGTGAGCTAGGCTCAGTTGTTTTTGTTCGGGTGGGCTTTTCTCACTTCATAAAAAAAATGTGTCTTTGGTTTTGACAGATGTGCTGAATACGCTTTGCTCAGTTAAAGTGATACAACTGCACAATGTTTTTTTTTCTCAGTTGAACTGATCAGCGCAATATTCGAAATTGAGGAAATTTATACTTTTTTTGATTCCAAGTATTTATTATTTGCAACAATTATTTTATTTTATTTTTAAAAAAGATTACAATTCAAATAAAAATATCTAAATTTATTATGAAACAATTTAATTTTTCAATTTTATTTTTATAACGTTTAATTCAAAATGTCGTAAAATTTTAGCAAAGATTTCGATACTTTCAATGGCGCTATCTAGATTAAAACCAGGTGAAGTTTTAAACAACTGAGACGATGTACTGATCTGTTGAACTGAGATATCTCAGTTCCGAGGCCCGCCCGAATAAACCTTTTATAACAAATAAATAAAAAATATTAATTATTTACACTTATAATGAAACAATCAATAATTTCATTATTTCTTTGATCAATATTTTTCCCGAAAGTTAATAAGGGATTATTCGTTTTTATTATTATTCAACAGGGAAATTTATGTGTGTGTACATAGCCTTCAGCCCCAATCAATTATATGTCTATTAAATTAAAAAAAGGTTTAAAATCTAAATAAACAAAAACTTTTTTTTACACGAAGAATTTTTCTTCTTGGACAAATTATTTAACAATTTTAGAAGGCACGACCAAACGAAAAAAAGTTAGTTTAGATCTTTACCTAAGACTTTTTTCTTAGTTAGTTAATTAGATTTTCACATTTTTCTTATCTTTAGTAATTATTTATTTATTTTATGTCACTTTATTGTCCTTTATTTTAAACATCTTTTGAGTAAGTTAAGAATATTTTATAATTTCTTTAGAACAACAACAATAACAGTACCAATAAAAGTTTATGCCATTTAATATGAATTTAATTACACTCTGATAATATTTAAGTTACTATATTATCAAACATATCCTGAATGTACAGAACCATGGATTTAAGTTAGCTTCATTCAAGTGTCAATTTTTCTTCAAATTGTATTTATCTTGAACCCTGATAAAATTAATGGCCTAAAAAATATAATCTTAACAAAGAAAAAAAATAAAGACGGAAAAGAACATAAATAAAAAGAGTAAAGGAAAAAACAAATTTTCATTCTTGAAAATTATTTCTGTTTATTAATTTAGTTTCTTCTTTTTTTTGTACTCTCATTCCTAAGAAAAGGTACTTAATACTTTTCGCTATATTTTTGACAAGAGAGAGAGTAGAGATAGGAAACTAAGAGATGTAAAGGATATAAAATAATACAATAGAAAAAAATACTTTTACGACATAAACAAAATAATTTGAACAAGTAGAAAATAAAATCAAAAAAAAAAATCAAAAAAAAAACAACAGAGAAAAGAACAGAAAAAAATAGAATGACACCCACTCAGTCTTCTACTTTTTCTTCTTCCTCCTTTGATATCATGTATCGTGGTTTGTTAAAAAAGCTTTTTTATCGGCATTATTTATCTGACTTTATTCTTTTATATTTAAAAAAAAAAATATTCAATCCTTATTTTATATTTTTTTCTGTACATAAAATTGGTTTAACTAAGTTTTGCCTCTCCATTTTTTTTTATGTTTTATTATAAAAAATAATATGAAAGAAACACAACAACTTCAATGAAATATCCTTATTTTTTTGTCTGTTATATTTTATATTGAATTTCTAAATAAAAATCACAATACACAATTATTTCGTGTTATTTATTCCTAACAAGGATTTCTAAACATTTCATATTGTGTCCTTTACCACCAAAAAACGATAAGCAATTTTAAATTTAATTGTACACTACTATACAAAATACTTGAGATGGACAAAAGTTATAATTCCTTGCTGACTATCTTGTGTTGGCTCATTGCAATTGTTATTTATGTTTCTACTTATTTATTAAAATATCAAGAGACATTTTAATTAAATTCAGAATCCAAAGACACATCGTCACTATTTATCATTCGACCCTCACTATATAATTTATTCTGTGCATTCATAAAAATTACCATTTGGTATAAAATTGTTTGACAAATGCTGGTCTAGTTCTTGTTCTTGTGAAGAATATACAATCAACAACTTTATCATTTCTTATTATTTAATAAAATAAGTTCAAGATGACTGATGACGCTTTCATCACAGAAAAAAATAATTAAAAAACATAAAAGATTTCAGATTTATTATTTTTTTTTTTTAAAAATATAAAATTTCTTTACTAATGATAAATTAATCAATAAAAAAAATTAATAAAGAGAAAACTTCAGCGAAGAAGAATAAGAAAATGAAAAATAAGAATAAAAAATTAAGAATTAAAACATAAGAATGTTTTGAAAAAAAAAAACGAGAAGTACCAATAAAAATAAAAAGAAATTATAAGAATATTTTCTTAAGGTTTTTCTCTGTTTTTCTTTTCTTTTTTTTTTGCGAAAAATCATAAAAGCAAAAATAATAAAAAATAAATAAAAATAAACGTGAAAAGTAAAACTTTATGAAAATTTTGTCAACAATTTTATTAATTTTTCTTTATGGAAATTCAATACATTTAGCATTTATTTGTAAACGATAAATTTGTTAAGAAAGAAAAAAAATTTATAAAAAGGAAAAATAAAAATATAAAATAAAAGAAAACCCAAAGGTAAAGCAGACAAAAAGAAAATGAGAAGAAAAAGAAGCAAAGAAATCATTAAAATAATAACAAAAAAATATAAGAAGAAAAGTGAAAAGAAAAGACTGTTTTTTTTTGTTTGAATTTTCCTCATCATTCTTTTGTTAAATAAAAGAAAATCTTCTTCACTTTCGTTTGTATATGTTGGTGTGTATGTCTCTATTGATAAGAAGATAAGAAAAGACAAGGATCTTTAATGTTTGATTTATATAAGAATGACAACAGAGACAACCAAGTATACCTACTTATAGAATTCATTTCATTGAACTTGAATTATATTAAAAATCTGGTACAGAAATTATGGAAATTTTATTTATGATTTCAAAATGGCTTTGTTTTTCCTTTTTTCGATGTTTCTTTTTTTTTGTCGAAAAAAATCTTTATTTTACTAACAACAACAACATTCACTCCAACACCAAACAACAATAAAATAGAAGTAGGAAAAGTGAAATGCATATAAAATAGATTATTTATGTTTTTGTATGTTTAGTTCGTTTTACATTATATGGTTTCTCATTCAAGGTTTGATTGAATTGTATTAAAAAATCAGAATCATTATTATATTGACTTCATTCACCATGTTTATACTTATATATTTCACCTGCCCTATATTCCTAGAAAGGTCTTATTGGGCTATCATCCTAGCCCACAGCAACATCGTAACTATTATTTGTGTTCTGCTAATCATTCTGGCTCCATTTTGCAAAGCAAAAACCTAAGAGGAAAACATGCCTAGTGTAAATGTATTTTGATAAAAAAAATTTAAAAAGAGAAAGTTAAATAATATCTATTGCATATAAAAGATAAGTTTAAATGTTGAATTTAATACATTTTATCAAAATAATGTTTAAACTTTTGTTAAATAATAAATTAATTAGTGAAAATAATATAATTTTTTTTATAAACTTTTATTGGAAAATATAGAGAAATATTTTAGAATAGTTAAAAAGTATAAATACACAGACACACACAGTTTGCACACTTTCAGTTTAAATAAATAAATATTTTAAACACGAAAAATAAAAGTTTTATATTTTTCTGCTGTTATGAAAAATGAAGTTATTTGATTAAATAAATAATGAAAATATTTCTATGATTTATAATTCATTAATTAAACTTATTTTTTAGTAAATATATGGTAATTTATTTTGAAACATTTAAAATTATTTCGCATGGGAATTAAGTTTGAAAACTTTTTATTTTAAAAAAGTTCGGAAATTTTTTCTTTTTTATGTTTTTTTTATTAATGAATTGTGAATTTTATTTATGGATTTTTGTGTACTTAAGAAGGTACAATTATAATCTTTAAAATACAACAATATGAAAATGTGTTAATTTTGATAATGTTTGTGTTTATTTCAAAAAAGTTCAACCACTTAGGTATCGACAAAAGTTTGAGATATGATATATGCCACTTGTCGTTAACATTTTCTACATTAACGTTATTATAAAAATAATAAAAGTTTTAATAACGCACGTAAAAATATTCTATATTTCAAATATTATATTCTTAGAAAGTCTGTCTAATTGAACTTTTTCAACTCATCCCATTATTCAATCAATGATTGATAATTTTTACGCAAACAATTTTGTCTATAATTCGTATAAAATCTCTTAATATAAACTCGATTGTTATAAAGATGGGGAAAAAACGATATTTATATAGTTGAGGATAAATTAGTTAACGATAAACGTTATATAAAAAAAAAGTGTACAATTTCTTAATCCAGGAAAAACAACCAAAGGGGAAAAGAAAACAAAATAAAGTAGAAAAAATGAAGAGACAAAATCAAAAGATAAAGTCTAGAGACTCTTACAAGTAATTCAATTTATCCAATCATTTTATTTCAGTTCATCCATAGAAAGAAATATAAAAAATGCACTTAAGCAAAATAAATTGGATTTACGTTTTTTTTTTCTAAGAATTTTTATAAAAATTGAAAAAGAAGAAAAATGAGAAAAATAAAAATTGTAACTAAACTGTAGAAGTACAAGAGAAGTATTAAGTGTGGAGAAAAATTGTTTATATAGAAAAGTATATAAAAAAGATGGTTTTCATTATTGTATCGGCATCTCTCATCTCTTTACAGTTGAAATATTTTTACAATTCCATTTCTTTACTTTTTTATATAATGTAGTGTAGAGTTTTCTTTATCTTAACACAGAACCGGTGTTTTCTTTTTATTTACCTGAATATTAGTTAGAATATTTATGCATTTTATTTCAAAAAATTTAACAATTTTGCTTTCTTTTAAAGTGCCTTTTAATGTTCTCCTTCACTTTATTTTATTTTGTTAAAAGAAGAAAAAGAAGTAATTCCAGATTTTATTGAAAATTGTTTTGAAACAAGACGTTGACATGATAACACAAAGGATTCAATAATTGACATTTTTTATCAATCTTAAAATGGGAACGGTATTTCGTCTTTATTAAATGTAAAAAAATAATAAAAAAGTAAAAAATGCAAATCAACAAAAAGGAATTTCCTTTTTTTTCTGTTTGTTGCGGTCTGTTGAGAAGAATAAACTTTTAACATTTTACCTTTGAACTGGTTTGTTGTTTTTTTATTTTTTGTTTTTGGTCTTCTTTTGTTTTTGTAATCGTAATCAACGAATGAAAATAATTTTCTTTGGCTCTTTTTTTTTCATTTTATTTTTGAACAAATCAAGAAACGTTTTTTTTTTGAGAAAATTTCACTGGGAAAATACGACAAAACAGAAGCAGAATAATTATGAAACCCCTTTATTTAGAATATTATTATTTTTTGTACTTTACTTTTGTATTTATAAGACAAAATTTTGTAGAATAGAATCAAAAGAAAATATTTTGTATTTGAAGCTTAAAGCTCACCTTCAATGAAAACGGAGTTTTCCAATTTTTGTATATTTCTCTTTTCTTAAATACGCATTTCCACTTAACGTTAAAGTAACTTTTTATTTTTATTTCGTTTATACAAACACCAAAAAAATTTCTCTACACGATCTTTACCACCAGGTTGTACAAAAGATTACTTTTGATTGAATTTCTTCATTTTATTTCTTTTCTTTCACTTTTTGTTGTTGTTGTTGTATTACAGAAGTATTTCCTTTTTTTGAAGTGAAGGAAAAAAAATGTTGAACAAAATAAAAATAAGTAAAACGAGTTTTAAAATTTGATCGATTTATTATCACGAATATTCTAAAGAAATGTATAAAGAGAGTTACATTAAACATTTTCTTTTGATACAAATTTTGATGATCTTTAAAAATTAACTCAATGTTTTTGGGTAAAATAAAAAAGGAGAGCAAAATAAAGAAAAAAAAAACAGAAAATATTCTGAACCTTTTTCTCTACTTTATTTCTTTCACAACACATTGAAGATTTGTATTTTTCTCTTATATTTATGAATTATGTGAATTATTAACAAGTGAGAACACATTTTGAAATCGTTTTTTATTGATGGATATTTATATTGGTTATATATTGTTCGTTTATTCTGGTAGCAATAAATCTAGAATAAACTATTATTTAAATATGGGCCATTTACGTTATTACACATCTTTAAACTTGACCTTTTATCACTTTATTCTTTCCAAAATTGAGACATTTTTTTCTTGCTTTATTTATATAAAATAACTCATTATTTTTCCTTTAAGAAATTTCACAATTATGAATTAGAATGTTTGTTTCGGTTGGCTCAATTTCTGATTTATTTAATATTCAGAGCTTTTAGTCTATTAAACATCCTTTTCTATGTTTCTGTTACTTTTATATCCATTCTTTTTTATTTTATATTTTAAAGAAAATAGAAAAAGGGGGAAAATATAAAGCGGCAAATGAAGAAGCTTTTTCGATAATCCGTTCTTTATATTCTCATAGAGAAAACAAAAACTAAATTCATTTCGATAGATTGTTTTTTATTTAAAAAAAAGTATAAACTTCCGTTGAAAAGAGAAACGTGTACAAATTTTAAGTAACTAACTGAAGCAAAAGAATTTCAAAAATAATCATGTTTGGGTACCAAGTCAAAAATATGTTCGTTCTGTTTAAAAAGTTGTAATAAATGATTCTGATTCGCTGAAATGTGACGTCAATGTCTTTTCACCAACTTTTAACACATTTTTATTTTTCCTTTGCCTTTAATAAAAACAATGAAAATTATTTTATATTTATTTTTTTTCTATATTTTTGCAGGTCACGCACATATAACCGATTTTAATATAGCAACAAGACTGCCTACCGATAAATTGGCTGGAACAAAACCATATATGGCTCCAGAAATTTTCATGTGTGCTTTAGATGAAATTGGTATAAAAATATTCATTATATTATTTATATCTACGCACTTATTTTAATTAATTGTTTTAGGTTTTATTAGTGGGGGTTTATTTGTAGATTGTGGTATATGGATAGAGACGTACGGTTATTTTTGCATTTAATTTAAATTAATGATTTGTTTGTTTCTTGTGCTTTTTATGTTTTAACCAAAAAAACCTTCTTGTGATGTTTTACACATATTTTAACAAAAACCAAAATCAAATGAATTTAAGGTTACCTAAGCACAATAAAATTGATTTCTTTTTCTTCCATTTTTTATGTGACTTCACTTATGTGGGTTTATAAGTTCTATTGGTTTCATCCAATAATAAGTACATAATCAAACAAATTAAAAATGAATCTAAAAAAATTATTGATGGAACCAAAAAAAAAAATAGAATTGAAAACAAATTTACTAAACTAAATATTTAGTTTATAGTTACGTTTATTTAATTGATTAAGCTCAACATTATAGAACTGGAAATTCTTTGGAACTCGTCTAATATTTCAGATAGACACAAAAAAAAAATGAAAAGATAAAACAGAGATGATAGACTGCTTTTATTTTTGTTTTTCTGTTGTAAATAACAAAATATAAACAACACATTTAAAGTGCTAAGTCATCTGTTGTTGTTATATTTTTACTGGGACGGGAGCTTTTCTTTTTTTTTTTTTGGTGGATATTTTTATTTCTATACTTTGTTCTGCTTTGCTTTCTAACTAAAAAAGACAAAAACCATAAAATCCAAATGAAATATATTTATTTATGCCACAAGAACTTCCATTTATTATCTTGATGAGTAATGATTAATTTATATAGAAATAAAAGGAGTATGAATGAACATTTTTATTTTTATTTTATTTTAAAGAAGAAGAATTGACCATTAATTTAATGTAATCAACTTTTCTTCTTTTACTTTTTTTGTTTTCCAAAATATACATTAATTAAATTTATACAACTTTTGTTTTATATTTTAATAATCAGTAAAATATTCCTTTTCTGTTTATTAATTATATGAAAATGAAAATTTATATAAAATAAATTCATAACTAAAATCAGATAAAATGGGAAAGTATAATTAAGAGAGTGTGGTTCATTAGCTTAGCATTTGAATACAATAAATAATGATTTTATTAAGAGCGACTTTTTCTTTCTTTGCAAATAATTATTATTTTGTATGAATTCTAATGCTGTTTTTTTAGCATTGATTAACTTTACTTAACTTTTAAATAATAAAAAAAAATGACTTTTAGTTACAATTCGAGTATTATTATTTTTTTAAATTTGTTGGATGCATTATTAAAGGTTCTTTAAATTAAAAATAATTGAATGGATGTTGAAAGGACTTACAGATAACACAATTCACTCAGAGTCACAATAATAGATAGAAAGTAAAACGCCCAGCTTTAAATAATTATGTTTTTCTTTTCTATTTATAGAAAATAATTTGGGTAAATAATATAAAAACCAAAATTAATAAGCAAGAACATTAACCATATGAAACGTGTGTTAAAATTATGCATTATTAATAGTTATGTTTTTTTATTATTTTTCGTTCCAGCTGGATATAGTTATCCAGTTGATTGGTGGTCTTTGGGTATTGTAGCATATGAAATGCGTGCAGGTGTTAGACCATTTGTTATACATTCAGCCACTCCATTAGCTGAAGTTGTAAATATATTAAATACACAACCACATTATCCACGTCATTGGACAGATAATTTTATTGATCTCATTAGTAAGGTAAAGTACACTTTAGTCCTCTTATATTTTTTGGTTTGTTTTAATTTTCTTCATTCTATTTTTTTCTCCTTTAATTTTATATTTACAGCTGCTAACTGTAGAGCCTGGAGCACGTTTAAGTTCACAAAAGGAACTTCAATTGAGTCCCTTATTACGTAGAATTGATTTTAATTTAGTATTGGCTAAAAAAAAAGTTCCACCATTTAAACCACCAAAAGATCATTTAAATTGTGATCCAAGTTTAGAATTGGAAGAAATGATTGTTGAAGCAAAACCATTACATAAAAAAAAGAAACGTTTAGCAAAACAAAGATCAGCTCAAAAGGAGAATGAAATTGTTGAGCCAGTTTTAATTAAAGAATTCATTGTTTATAACCGTTATAAAGAGCTCAGAAAAAAGGCAATGGAAATTAAAGAAAATGAATGGCAACAGGAATTAGATACAGCAATGGCAAATTCGGAAGTACCAAATTTAAAACCAATTAAAGAAAATTTAAATGAACCCGGTACATCTAGTAAAAAGGATATAGATTCTATAGATTATATTGATAGAACACCATCACCACCATCGCCACGGTCTAGTGTATAAAATGCTTAAAATTTATTTTCAATTATTAAATATTTTTCGTTAGTTTGTTCTGATTCTTATATCACAAAAATGTTTATTCAAAGATTGGAAAAACAAACACCCATATATATTATTTGAAAACAAATCTCTCTACAAATTCTTGTGATTTTTGATTGTTATTATATAATATTCTATTCAGTTTACTTTAATAAAAATTTAAAGTATTTAAAGAATGTAAAGAAAAAAGGTAAAAAGGTTATTCCAATGAAATTGAAATAAGAAATAGAACTAAGTGAGTGAATATACCCAAGGGTATTTAAGTTTACGTCTGTACTAAGACCGAATTTATTTATTTATAATTTAAATGATTTTTATTTTTTCTCTAAATAAATCATGGTCAATTATTTGATAACAATTTAATGATGAAGATGACTCTTGATACCTTTAGACTAATTAAATTTATCTCACCGTTGGGCCAGAAAAATAACAAAATATTCAAAAATATTGAAACAAACTAATGAAATTTACTTATTAATTTTGACCTAAAAAAATTATAAAGATAAAATTATAAAAAAAAAAACAAAACAATTAGATAAAATTTAGGTTAAAATTTACTTCGGGCACAGTAGTAAATTATGATTAGGTACATCAAATAAGCGTATTTGACTGATTAAAATTTAAGAATAAAATTTATTAATTTATTATGAAAGAAGGATCAAGAAGAAGAGAAAGTAAAAAGAGAAAAAGAAGAATAAAAGAAAAAAAAATAAAACAAATAAACGACATTTTATTAATTAATTAATTAACTATAATTATTGTTATTATTATGTAGGTTGGTATATGTATTTATTTATTATCTACACGTAGAGAAAAAATATGATAAACATATTATTGCCGCTAACAAAATATAATCCCCTTTATCAATATATGTAATTGTTACAATTTCAATAGCGTTTTTCATATTATTTCTCTGGGTCTGGATGTATATATGTTTTATGGTATTTTGTTAACCAAAGAAAAAAAAAGTAAAAGAATAAGATGTAAAATGTAACTCAAAGGAAAAAATTGATTTTAATGTTTATGTAATTTTTTCTGTTTATTTTCCTGTTTATTTTTGTAATCCTCTCCCAATTATAATTATATAAAATCAATGTCGTCACAATCACAAAGTAAATGAAGAAGAAGAAGAAAGAAAATAAACAAAGGAAGAAAGAAATAAAGAATCTCTATTATTATAATTCATTAAAACCAAAAATCAAAAGATAGATAAGAAGAAAAAAGAATTGAAAGCTTTCTATGAAAATTATTATAAGATCCGTTGCCATGTGTGTGTGTGTATGTATGTGTGTGTGTGTGTGTGCGTGTATATGTTCCTCATCCAATTGATCAATATAAACAAATATTATAAAAAAATAGAAAATCAAATTTGTATTTGTAAATTTTTGTTACAATCTAATATAATTTGTATTTAAGATTATATTAGTGTAGGTCAAATTTTAAGTCATTATTTTAAACAGATTATAAAAGTGTAATAAAAAACGTTCAGCTTTAGAATATTTGTAAACACAAAAAACAAAAAATATGAAACGATAAATTATTTCTAGTTATTTTTACTTAAAAAATAAACTCTAATTTTATTCTTAACATTAAACAAAAAAAAACAAATCGAAAAGAACACAACAACTTAATGTCAATAACAAATAATTTTCACTAGAAAAATATAATTCTTGTCCAAGAAACTGAACAATTTTGTAAAATCTTAAATAATTATAAGACGCAACCGAAAATTGACACAAACACAAGTATTTTTGTGGTTTATATTTTATAGATAAAAATCAAAAATATTATTATTTGGAACATTTGGATTCTTTAGAAATTTGCCAATGAAATTATTGCTTTAGATTTATTTGTAGTCTATGCGCGGTTTGTACCTACCTAATTTATTAATGAATTTTTCCCATATTCATTCATATAAAATTTATACAAACAAAATGTAATGCAATTGTGTTGTGATTGGGGGGCTTTTGCAATTGTACTTAAAAATAACTTTTTTTTTTTATAAATAATTTAATGAACAAAATTTGTAAATGATTTCTAGTAACAAAAAAAAAACAATAATAATAATAATAATAATAACTACACCAACAAAACGTATGCATTTTATGAACATTATTCATTAATTATTGATGAATTAATCTAAAATTATAAAAATAAATAATATGATTATTGTTATAATTAAAAATAGGGGACACTATACGCATAAATTAAATTTATAAGAAGAAAAAAACTTTAAAACTTTAAAAAGAAAAAATTAAAAGAAAAAATAACGGACCAAAGAAAAATTAAACACAAAATATGAAAACTTTTTAAGTAAAAAAAAAGTAATAATTCATTGAAAATGATTTTTTTTTATTTAATTTTAAGAAAAATTTAAACAACCAAAAAAATAAAAAAAATAATTATGAATTAAATTAAAAAATAAATAATTAATAATTAAAATAACAAAGAAAAATTAAAAAAGAAAGTTAATTTAGTGTAAAATTAAATGGATAAAATGAAATGCAACCAATTTTTATTTAATCATCAGTATCATAACGGATCAGATTTTTACCTTAATTTATTCCTATTTCCTTTACGCACATCTGCAAATAATATTTTCTTTATTATCTTTTCGTCTTTTGTTTTTTTTTTTTAAGGCTCATCTGGATTACGCGATTTTATACTTTTTTCAAACAATCTTTATTTCTTTATTATTTAATTATTTTTTTTATTAAATAATTTAATTATTTCATAAATTTTAATAATATTTTTCAACGCGGGGAAACAGAATTTAGCTACTCAAATTAGTTTACAATCGTAATTTTTAGTATTATTTGTAAAAATTTGTAGTATTATTTGTAGGACGTTCTTTTATATTGCTTCCGCCACCCATTTAATCCAAATATTATTAGCAGAATTTCTATTTCTTTTATGTTACTTTTATCGATAACGTAAAACAACAACAATAAAATTTTAAAAGAGAAAACTTAAGATTGTTCTCTGTTCGAATCTCAAGAAAAATACAAAATAAAAGTTCTCGATTTCAATTCCTTCATTTCATGAACCTAATCCATAACTCTAATTTGAAAGATCTGTCGTTGGCATAAAACCATAATGAGCATCATATTATCTAGAGCAGGCATGGGCAACTTAAAGCAATAATCGAGCCAATTTTAAGAAATTTCAAAAGTGATGGAACCTCAACATTTTTTAATATATTTAAAAATGTCAATAAATATAAATAAGAAAAGAAATATATTTAATTTTCGATTTATATAGTTTATTAAAAGTAAAATTATACAATAATTTTAATTTATTTATAATATATAAATTTTATATATATTTTCAAAATATTAAAAATAATATTATGGAATTTAAGTTTTCTTTTATTTCATTAATTCTTCAAAATCAATTATAATTTTTGTTGATGACACTCTTAGTTGATTTTTCAAATTCTCGTCCGTAATTAAAACTCGATGCTTATTTTGACAATACATATTTCATATTTGAAAAAAGTGATTCACAAAGTTGTGTAGTTCCAAATGCACATAAAATTGTTGAAACAAATTTTCTTCAATAATTTGGGAAAGCATCTTTTGTTATATAGAATTCAATTTTAGAAATTTCATCAAAAATAATTTTTAGCTCTACATTAGCTCGATTATTTCCCTTTGTAGAAATGAAGGAACTATATTAAAATCAACTTTAAATGGATTTACAAAGATTTCAAAATCTTTATCATATTTTTGTAATTCACAAGATTTTAGTAAAATTTCAATATTTTTTGCATATTTTATATTGCGAATTTTGGCGGAAAATCATGATCTATTTACTATTTTTTCTAAAATATTTTTCCTAAAATTTTTTTTTGCTTGTAAGTAATAACTACTGTTTTCGGAACAACATGCTGTTTATAAAAAAAATGATTTCGAGCCGCAAAAATTTATGGTTAGGGCCGCATGCGGCTCATGAGCCGCAGTTTGCCCACGTCTGATCTAGAGTCACCTAAACTATTGACCTATAAAAATTGATGTATAAATTTAACACACTAACAGAAATCAAAAGGAAAAAAACCCTTTACATAACATAATTATATTATTGTCAATTTTATTAAATTAAAAAAAAAAAAGCAAAAGAAGAGAACAAAAAAAAATGAATAAATAAATAAAAGCGGTGCTAGATTTAACATTTTATAAAAATTAAAGATAAAAAAAAAAACAAAAGAATTAAAATAACCAAAACAAAAAAATAACAATTATTTATAAAAGTAAAAAATAAAAAACAACAACATATAAAAAAATAAAAACCTTATACCTAAAAAACAAATTTATTATTTCTTTGTTAAAGGTTTATGGATAAAATTAGAAAAAAAAAAAACTAAAAACAAATGAAAAGAAATCATAAAAATAAAAGAAGATAACGCACGATGATGAGATTAAAAAAATTTATATTAAAAAAAATATTTAAACAAATAAACAATTTTTTCTTACTTTATTTATTTTTATTTTTTACCTAATCACCAGAGAAAATAAAATACAAATTTTATGATTGTAACTTTAATAAAACGATTACAACGACATACTAAGATGATAATTGAATTTGGAATCCTCGACAAATTTTACAAACGCTTTCTCAGCATTTCTTTTTGACGATGGAATCTATTTTTTTCGTTCAATAAAATATATACGGAAAATACAATTTCACATGATAATAAATCCTTTTAATAGATATTTATATATGCTTTCCATAGCTAATAATATATTTTAAGTTTTAAAATATACATATTTACCTATATATGGAAGTTACTTAAAAAACAATAGGCAAATATAATTATTCATGATATTCTATTGTTTCTCTTTCCCCTTTCCTTTCAGAATTAGTTCAAATATAACAAAGGTTTGAATCAGAATAATGAAAGTACATAGCACCAAAAAGCTGTAAAAGTATTATAAATGAATAAAAAAAATTGAAGAACTACTGCTAAAACTTAACCAACGGGAAGATGAAAACGGCAAAAAAAAATATGATGAAAAATATAATTTATTTTTTAAACAAGAATATTGCTGTCCAAGGAACAAGGAAAAAAGTTACAACATTTTATTAATCGTCTTTTTGTATATTGTATTTGTATATTGACACTTAAAAGGAAAAATAAATAAAAAAAGAATTATTAATAAAATTATAAAAAGTCTGTATCAGTTTAGTAAAAAACCTTCATCTATTAATTTATAAAAAATTTCTTATATTATTATATTTGGCATTGTGGAATTTTTTGTCTTCTTGCTAACACCAATAGATTTTCAAAAAAAAATTTCATATAATTATTATATTAATCATCTACAAATTTATACAGATAAAGAACTACAATAAGCAAATATTATTAAACCAGAAATAAAATTTATTTCCTCAAATGGAAATCAAGGATAAAATGAAAAAAATTCAAAATGTACAGCAAATTCTATTTCTTAATTTTTATTTTCTTTCATTTATCTTTATCCTACATCGAATATATAAATATAATGAGTAAAGTTTTAACAGAAAATCATTGATTTTATCTTCAAAGCTTAGAAATATATTACAAAAATGATGTACAACTTAACGAAGTTATGCCCCACGTTCAAATAAAAAATATTATATTTCACATTGATGTTAATGCACAACTTGAGACTTTATGAAATAAATAATCCCTGTTAAATATGTTCACAGCAACAATATTTTTATTTAATGTATATAGTTTTATAGTTATAACTGAATTACCCATTTACGCTTCTAAAATAAATATAAAAGGAATTAATAACAATTACTTATGTGATCCATATTATTACAATGGTATTGCAATTTTTTTGCCATTTAATACAATTCAAAAATGAGTAGGTACAAGCTGTGCCAAAATTATAGCATTATTGTTCTTTGCAGAATATTAAAATTCATAAAGAAATTAATGACAATTTCAGTATCTGTGAAAATATGTTTAGCTTTTTGTTATTAGTTATGTTTATGGTATGAAAATCAATTACATACTTATTTCAATCTTGTGTATTTGTTGAAATACTTTTATATTGATGTGAAGGATAAATACGATGAGAACGTTCCAGCTTCGATTTTGTTTAATTGTTTATCTTATTTTCAGGACCATGTCCGAATTACAAATCCACAATATTTCTTAAAATTAATTAATTTATAAAACATAAGTGCCCTATCTAAAATTTTGTTCAATTTTTAGATTTCTATATTTATTTCTATATGAAAAAAGTAAGAAAGGGTTTTAAAAATAAATTAAATTATCATAAATGTAGTTTTTTGTAATAATATCAAAAACAATACCAATTAAAAAAACAACAAAAAGTGGAAGGAAAAAAAACAAAATTAAAATTAGATTAAATAAATTTATGTCCTACGAATGTTTAAGAAACGATTTTAAAGATGTTTATTTTTCATTATTTTAATTTATTGAAATGTGAACTTAACAAAAACAAACAAACAAAAAAATTCGTATAGCAAAAAGATTAACAATTTTATTTAAAATAGAAAGACAAAAAAAGGTAAGGTATATGTCTCAATACTTGTGACTTTGCATTAATATTTTATAATTTTTGTTTTTTCCTGTACACACACAAAAATATTGTGCGTAAAGTGAAGTGAAGATAAATTAAATGTAATTTATAAATTGGATTATTATGATGGAATGTCTATTTTTTTATTATTTATTAATAAACTATGGAATGTTTATTATGAGGAAAAAAACATTAGTATCTTCTCTGAACAACGTCATCCACTTTCATTTAATTAAATTTTTTTTACAACTGATGACACATCCTACATTGATACACTAATACTACTATTAAATTGAAGTAAATGATGAAATATTATGAAGGTAATGTATGAGAATATATTCAATCTTTAATAACTCGAATTGAGAAAGAAAAATTTTAGTACTCAGCTCTTAGTCTAAATATTTGTTTTTGTTGCAATACACATTTAAAGCGACTATTTTTTAATTGAACTTTTTTTTATTTCTATTCAAACAAATTAAAACTATTTTTGGAATGGAAGAGAAATTAAAATAAAATTAAATAATGAATTAATTCTATTTAATTTTTAAAATGAAAATTAAATTTTCGCGTCTCTACTCACAAATTATACTTGATGTAAGAAAATGAATTAAAAACGAAACAAAAATATTAAATTATGTACCTACGCGAATTTTTTTCTAATTACATAAAGACTAAAATAAGAAATTTTCCCTGAATATTATAAATAAAACAGAATGCTTAATGACGTCACAATTTGAAATGCATTTTAATGTATCAAAAATGTAATAAAATGAAGAAAAATTATGTAAAATCAGTGGGATATTTTTTATAAAAACTCTATTTTAATTCAAAATTCAATTTCAATCACATTAATTTGTAACCTGTAATTCATATAAATTTCAATGGTAGTCATAAATTAAATCACTGATACTACAATAAATCTTTTTTCATAATATTAAAATGTTTAAAGAATCAAATAAATAAAAATTTAAAACACAAAACTACACTAAATAGACAAAATAAAAAATTAAAAATAGATATGATGATTAATCATCTGAAAATGTAAATAAAAGAATTTCTTAGAATTAGAGAAAACAGAAGAAAAAAACAGTACAACATTTTTTTTTTCTTGTTTTTATTTAATTTCATAAATATTAGATTGTACATTAGAAAAAATTTCTATATGAAAAATATATATATATTTTTTTTTGTTTTGTTTTTATATTTATAATATTATAAATTGTTAAATTTTTAATACAAAGCGCCTTTTTTTTACCAGACTTTTCTTTTTTTTTCTTGTTTTCAAAGTCGATTATTTTGATTTCATTTCATAATTTTTTTTTGTTGTTATATATATTCTGTCAATTTGCAACAATTAAAAAAAAAAACTGGCAATAGTTATTTATGTTATGATAAATTAACATGTGATGTGTATAAATTTAATTAAATTTTATAAAATTAATTAAAAAAAAAAAAAAAAAGAAATAAAGAAAACTGATAATAGTATCAATAATAATAATAATATATTTTTACATAATTAATAAAATATTAATCTTGGTTTTTCTTCTTTTTCTTTTTAAGTAATAAATAATTAAAACAATTTCTTTTGTATTTTTTTTCATTGAAGTTTTATAACAAATAACGAACTTCATTTCTTTTTTTCTGTTTCATTTTTTTTTCTTTTTGTGTAAACCCTTTTCTTCCGTAACTAACTAGACTCAAATAATCTTTCTCTTCTTGATTTGGATTCTTACAGTTAATAATTTAATTAAATTTCAACAAAATATTATTAAATAAGATTCTGGCTTTTATAGAATACAGTGTTTTAACAATCATTATTAGTTTTTTACGCAAAAGAAAAAGTTATTAATAAAAAACCAAAAACAAAAAAAGAAAAGAAAGAAAAATGTTTAAATATTTTAAAAAAATAGTTTGGAAGGAGGCAAAAAAAATTAAAAGGAATTTTTTTTTAATTTTCTTTTTTTTACAATTATTTTTAATATAAAAAAATCTTAAATATTTATCTATGTTAAATTTCTTTTTTAAAGAAAACATGTGTGTTAACATTTAAACTTCATCAAATATAATAATATATTAATATTTTTTTATTGTTTTGGTTTTTTAATAAACTCTTTTTTCCTTGTTTTTTAAAATTCAAAAAATTCAAATGTTAGTTTCGAAAAAAACAAAATAACAAAAAAAAAAGAAAAAAAATCAAAGACAGTTTTAATTCAAAATTGTGCGATTAAATTCAAAAAAAGAAAACAAAAAAAAATAAAGGAAAATTATTCAAATCAATTCAATTAAAATTATCACAAGTAACAAAATTAGAAAAAAATTTGTTAATTGAAGTAATAAATAAAAAAAGAATGAACAAAATAATAATTTTTTCGCTTGGAATAATGATTAAATTATAAATTAGGATAGTTAAAAATGCGCTGCAAATAATCTGTTAAAAAAATCATTTAACCAAAAAGAAAAAGTAAAAACGAAAAACAAAAAAAAATTGTTAGCCATTATTTTTTTTTACTTCCAATATTTTTTTTTCTTTTCAAGTTCCTTCTTTTTTTTTCATTAGTTTTTTGTTTTTCTTTTTTTAAACGGTAGTTGTAACATCATCAGATGTTTCGATTCTATTTTCGGATGGACGATTAATGAGTTCAACACGAAGTGCTACCTCACGTGTTGACTCACCTTTTTGTACGGTTAATGATAAATCAGAAAGTGAATTAAGAATTTCATTCATAGCTGCCTCTGAATCTTCTTCACCGCGTTTGCCAAAATGTAAATAACATTTTCCATAAGCACCTAAATATCCCCAAAAACAAAATGTTATATTTTATTCAGTATAAAAACTAAAAACTTACCTTTCCAAGAAATGAACATTGGATTACATCCACGTTTACGTAATTCAGCTTTCAAATCTTTAATCCTTATATGACGTGAAATATTTGAAACTTTTATGCAAAAGTCACGATTTTCACGACGTCGATGCATTTGACGATGACTATTACGATTTGTATTTTCTTTATTATTATGTTCGGTATCTCCACCTTCATTATTCTGTTTAAAAAAGTAAAATAAATTAATTTATCATTCAAATATAATAAAATATTAAATAAAAATTAAATATTTACCCTTTCACGTCTAAACCTGCGGTCACGATGTCTGCGTGGACGTGGTGTTATATTTTCCTGCTAAAATAAAATAATAATTTAAATAATTTTTAAAAAGAATTGATTTTTTAGATACAAATAATGACACACAATGGGGAAAAAACTAATATGTCATTGCTATTTAAGAAAAAACACGATGATTTAAGAATCTATTTGGATAAAATAAAATCTGATTATAAATTCTTACATTATTTTGATCATTATCAGCTGTATTCGGACGGGGTCGTCTTCTACGTAATAAAATTTTTCTCTGCCTAGGTCTGTATTTACGATTTGTTTCAACGTCAGTATCTTCAGACTTAAGAATTATTACTTTACCAGCTCTAATTTACAGAAGAAACAGAAACAAATTAAAATAGATTTTATAAATAAATAAAATTATTTTCATCATACTTTTCTTCTCTTTCTTTAATTTCTTTAAGCACCGGTACAATTCCAAGGCGTCGTTCTGATAATAAGTTCCACTTAATTCCATCTGGACGTGGTAAACGTTTTGATACACGTATAACTTCAGTTGGGGTTACAATGATATCAACCGGTACATCGTAACTTTGAAATAAGTCAAGTGGCAGACTATCGCATACCTTTAATTAATTATATAAACGTATTTTTTATACAAATTAAATATCAAAAATTACAAGACAATAAAATTAATTAATTAAATATTTAGGAATTACCTGAACTTCATGGACGGTTGTTACTATTAAGGTTTTTTCAGTCACTATACCTAAATGAGTTAATATTCCAAAATGAAGATCAACGTAACCATTACCACGGCCAATTCTATGACCATCACGTGATACTGCTACTGATCCAATAACAAGTAAATCCAACTTTATATCAGTGTCGAGAGCTTTAAAATAACGTTTGCACATGTAAATTTCTTCAAGAATTTTAATAAAAACATAATAATGTAAACAAACCTATATCTGTTCCAAACTCTTTCAATGCGTTAATACGTATCGAATTTTCTTGAGTTTTAACATCAGCATCGATTGGACAATTAATTTTAGAAAATAAGGCCGGAGAGTCCCGTTCAGCAGGAACAAAAAGACTTTTACCATTTTGTACTGCTAATAATTTTACAGGATCTTGTGGTTTGTTCCCATTAACTTTGATAAATTCTAAAAAAATATTCGATATTTAAATAGAATATTGAACAAAAACTTAAATCCATTCAATTTTAATACTCTTACTTGAATCTTTAAATTCTTGGGTGTCGGCTAATAATTCTGCCGCTTTTTCACAACCAATAAAATTTGGTATGCGATTAAATATAAGCTCCATATAAACACTATATCTGTCCTGGATTTTTTTCCACGTTTCAACTCGAATTGAACGCTTTGTTACCTCTTCGGCTGTAATAGAGGAAACCATTTTAAATAATTCTAATTCTAATAGGAAAACTAAATTCTTCTTCTATTATTCTATCCTCTTGCTTGCGTGTTTCTTGATTAAGATTAACAAATGCCGAAAAAAAAACTTCACAATTTTTTTGTAAATGTTTCGAGATTAACTTAGTAGGCGCACATTTCACTTTGTTCAAAATCGTGTAATCTTTAATAAATTATGAAATAAACTTACGTTTTTTTATTGTTGAATCGGGCTCCGCGATAATTTTCTCTTCTTTTTTAACATCTTGTTCTGATGCTGGTTCAATTTTCGCAACAATTTCCTTATCTGGATTCTCCATAATTTAAATAAAAATATTCGCTTTTTATTATGAACTTATGGTATTCGAATAATGTAGGCTTATGCAAATAGTTATTATCAAAATGTAGAATAATTAAAAACCTACTGAAAACAATCGCGTAATTGTTAAAAATAGATGGAATATTTATTCGATTATCTACGATTAAAATCGATTAATCGTAAAATGCTTTATGTTTTAGTGCCCGATGAATAGGTTGGCTTTCATAAATTCTTTTGGTTTCGTTCAAAAACAAACTTTTATATTAAGTTTTCTGAAAATTTCTAAATTCATTATTTGCCATTTTTACTTTTTAATTTATTTATGGAACACCATTAATGATTAATTGAAATAGTATTTTGATTTAAAGTGAAATAAAGAGCAATAACTATGAACAAATTCTGTGAAAAAAAAGTTTTGTTGATTGTTTAATTATTAATAATTCTTCTTTGTAATCTGATTATTATTAAATATTATGAAATATTCAAATAAATTTTAGGGAAAAAAATAAAATTGATAGATATTTTTCGTTATGGAACGAGTTCACGACTTCATAACGACACTTTCTGTTTATGGAACGAACCTGTATTAATAGAATGTTGAATCAATTCAGCAAAAAGTTTTGAACAGCGGGAATAAAAATTATGTTTAAAATTAAAATTCAATATTCCCTAAATTGTATACAAATGTTATTACATTTTGCTTTTCAAAATAACCAATAACAATAACTAATAAAATCCTAGTTTATTTTATTCAGAAATCTTTATTTCAACCATTATTATGCCTTAAAAAGCAGTGCATTCTTTTAAATATTAAATTTTTATAAAAAATCTCGCTTTTATCAGCAGCATAGTTTATTTTATTATAATAAATTATCGAATTGCTTGAGACATATGTAAAGGTGTTAACATTAATTCCAATTCTGCATCTTTAAAGTTTGCCCCTCGTAAATTAGCCTCCTGCAAATCACTTCCAGACAAATTGCATCGCTAAAAAAACAAAAGGTATGATAAAATATTTTTACTATCATTTTTTTTAAATTGTACCTCTAAGTCTGCCCCAGCTAGAATTGCGGCACGAAGATTACAATTTTTCATATTTGCATCTTTTAAACAAGCAACCCGAAGATTCACCCCTGCCATATTGCTACCTTCTAAGTTGCTACCTATGAAAAAAATTTACATTACTTATGTTAAAATTTATTTTCACGATTTGAAAGTTAAACTTCTTAAGATAAAATGTATTGTGTACCTTTTAAATTAACGCCCTCTAAGTTCGTCCTTGCGCCAGCCGGATCTTCAAAATTGCATCCTTGCAAATTTGCGCCTTCCATGTTAGCACACAATCCTTTCACAGACAACAATTGAGCACCTTCAAGATTCGCAAAGCTAAGATCAGCTCTTTCCAAGCAAGATGAGTTTAAATTGGCCAGTTGCAGATTACATCGATGTAAGCACGCATACTAAAGTGGTTATTTTGTTTAGAAATTAATGTACCTAATATAAAACAGTTCTTATTAGTTGGTTAAATTTATAAAATTATACCTTAAAATTAATATGTCTTAAGTCTAATTTTCTTAGATCAGCACCAGTTAAATTCACACCTTGAAATCTAAGCTCAGACATATGTGAAGTTTGTATTAATGCCGTGATTATTTTATTACGTGTGAGTGGCGCATTATCCAAATTAATTTTTGGAGCATAAACAATAGATTCCAAATGAGATACTAACCCGTCCATGCCATAAAATCTAGCTTCTTCTAAAATTCCTTCTGGATTCAAATTAGTATCATATATTAAATGTCCATTGCGTAAAAAATTAACAATAGGTTCAAAATATTTTGGACTCCTGTCAATTAAATAAGCATTATCCTTATCTTTAAAACTTGCTCGCATATGATTATCAGGAGAAAACATTTTTGCTAACATATTATTGGGTTCTCTACTAGAAAGTGTATTAATAGTAGTCATAAATATCTTTCCTCCGACATTTAATTTTATCCACTGAAGAGATTCTTCATCCTCAGAAGTTCCAGACATGTCCTTCTTAATATATATCACAATTTAAATATTAAAGTTTTTTTAGCACTACTTTATAATTAAATACAGCTTATATTGCTTGAGATTTTGATCAACTCAATTAATTCAACTCTTGTTGTAATTGTAATGTTATCCAAAAAGAAAATTTGTGGTAGACAAAAAACTTTTGCAAACTAATTGTGTGTCTTTTATTTTGACATTTCTGTTTAATCTTGACGACGTTTTGGGTTTAGTTCACAATTCGTTGTTTGACAATTGTAGATTGCATATGAAATAATGCATTACTTATCTATGTGCAATTATGTTAATTTTTGAAGATCATTTGTTGTGTGAAATAAAACATTGAATTAAATTTAAATGTCAGAAGTCAAACACATAATAATGAATTTTGATCATGCTAATCGATTATTAATCGATTATTGCGCACATAAGAAAAAACTGTGTAAAAATTACTCTTTTTCATTGGCTCAACTAAATCACGAATCACGTGATTCATGCAATTGTCGAAATAACACAAAATAACTTTGGCTAAATCTATAGAAAACAAAAATATAAATTATATTATATGCATTAGTAAATCTTGAACTAACAATAAATAAAGATAAGGATTTATTTTTGTAAAATGCTTTAAATTGTATACATAGTTTTCAAATGTTGTTGGTTGGGAGAAATAAGCGTGAAATCACAATAAATCCCTTACAAAAAAAATATTTTCTATTAGCTATTGATATAATAATTATTCGTATTAACATTTTTCATATCATATTGGCTTTTGCTATAAGAAGAAATGTAACAAATGCAAAAACAATTGTACAAATAAGAAATCGAGAAAAAAATGTATCACCAATTTACAGAAGAAAATAATATTACATTTCAGGACGTTGTTAGTATAATTTTAATCTTGATTTGATCGGGACATAATGAACGGAATTAAAATAAATTTTAGTACTTATTATTTAAAAAAAATTATTTATTAATAAATCTTAATTTATTTGCTTTGTATATTTATTATTTTTCTTTTCAAATTAATTAAATATACCTAGTTACAAATGAATATTATTTAAGAGCTTCTACAACAAAGGCATGCTACTAATTTCTGGATAACTTAAGAATTCAAGTTATTAATAAATTACAACATAGATTTAATAAAATATTCATTTATAATATTATTTTTAGTGAGGATTTTAGATAAAATAAATTGGTGATTTGAATAATTCACTCGGAGAAATTAACCCATTTTCAATTTCATGTGGAATATAAAATATTTAATGTTATTGATAAACCAAAGGATTCATTATACAGTTGAGTACGAAACTGATCCAACCAAAGATAATAAAGATCGAAGACTAGAAATATTTATTTGAATAAAAGATATATTTTTAAAACAAGAAAAAAATATTTCGTTTCATTTTTGATGAAATTGATAGCTTTTTCTTTTGGTTTATTTACATTGATTAATAAATAAGAATTTTATCAACATTATAATATCTTTTATAAATTATCATCATTCTATTTTTATCTTGTTTTCAAAGTGGATTACAAACATAATTATATAAATGCACTAAAATCCATTACAAAAGTTTAAACATTAAAATGAAGCAGAAATAAATAACAATAACGTCAATAAAGATAAAAAACAACAATTACAATTTTTCAGTAATTTGCATAAACTTAACCAACCCTTTTTTGTATTTAATTACTTCATAAATAATTTACATTTTATTCATTGATTGGTAATCATAAATTTAAAATACAATTATTTTTGAGTTAAATGGAGGGAAACTCAGTTTTGTTATTTTTTATCATTGATAACCAAGTCATAAATTTAACTTTTTTTTTATATGAATGAATGCATTATTATTTTTATCACAATTCACATTTATGTAAATCTCTTCTCCATATCTATTTAACTTAATTAATGTAGAATAGTTTAATATTTCAAAATATTTTATATTTTCTTCTTTTTTTATTTATTTATTTTAGATGTATTTATTTAGAACCATTTAAGTCGGCTTTTTGATGATAATAATGAAAAACTTCATAATTTTTTGTATAATCTCTAGGTAAATCATATTTAATTGAGTCAGATGCCAAATAAACTGAACCAATAGCCATTGTTTCTGTTAATCGTTTTAAACTTAAACCATATGGAATATCAATTTTTTTTAATTCATTTATAAAACCATCTTTTAATAAATCCCAACTATCCCATACTGAACCTACACAGACAACACTTAATTCACCCGTTTTTATTAAATCCAAATTAATTTTTGGCACTAATGCAATTATTGATTTCGCAATATTCTGACCAGCATCAATAAATAGTTGTTTACATAATTCATCACCATCATCCTGTGCTGCTTTTGCTAATTTTACACAAAGTCCAGCAAAAAATGGCTTATCAAATTTAGCATAGCAATGTGTTAATAAATCCATTCGTGTTTCAACTGAAAAATGTGATTGTATTAAACTCCATACTTTTGTTGTTGAATATTTTGATTTTGAAAAATTATCTTCATCATCAAATACAGTTTTCATTGCACGATGTGATATCCACCAAGCTATAAATGAAAAATTTTGTATTTTTACTTTTAAGTTTTTTACTTTTAAGTTTATAAATAAAAGTATTACCACTTCCTTCATCTCCTAAAATATTACCCCAACCACCACAACCGTATGTTGTACCATCTGAATTTCTTAATAAAGCATTTGATCCGGTACCAGATATTAACACAACTCCACCTTGACGTGATGCTGCAAATATACTTCCCACTGTATCACTACATACTACATAATGTTCTGATAATGATGGCTTTATTTCCTTCAATGCTTCTTCTAGTTCTTTATTTGTTGCTTCCTTTTAATAAAAACAAAAAAAGTTAAGAGAGAACAAATTAAATAAAAAATTTGAATGTTCGCCGCTTGGTTTATTTTTTTTTATTTAATTAAACTTCGGTAATTATTATTAAACCAAATGCTTCCGGAGTTGTTTTTCGCTAATGATTACGTAATGCAATGTATACACATTTTTTTTTGATAACAAAATGTTAATAGAATGTTCTTGACTTTTGTTGTCGATTTTTTATCTCTTTAAAGATTATTTAAGTAAAATTTGTGACTTTTGTTTTAGGTCGTTTTTCTTATTTGAAAAATTAGTTTAAAAATAATTGAAATCATTAACTCTCTTTTTTATCTTCAATTAAAAATGAAAAAGAAATCGTTTTAATTGTATTTTTACCTGTTCACAACCGCTTAAACTTAAACCAAGAGATTTTAATTCTGTCATTGGAAAAATTCCAGCTTCAATTTTTGCATTATTTAACATAATAGCAATACGTTTAGCACATTCTTTAATACCAATCATCCAATGATTTGTACCAGGTCCTCTAACTGATGCAACAATTTCACCATTTTGATTACATATTAATAATTTTGAATGTGTTGCACCTCTGTAAAGTAAAGTATATAAAAATTTTAAAATACAATTGACTCTTTTCTTTTGTTTTTGTGTTGAATTTCAGTTTATGGAATGTTATTATTGTGCATGAAAAAATAACAGTGATTTTTATTTTCATTTATAAAAAAATTTTTACTTTCAGTGAATTCCAATAAAACTGGTTCGCTTGTTTCTCTTCTTATATTTTATAACTAAATAAATTTTCGTTATGTACAAAATTTTTTTGTTGTGCTTAGATTTTTATTGTACGTTTTTTTTTTATTATTTATTTAACGTTCTTTTATTTGTTTAAAATTGTAAAAAAAAAACAACAAACGATAAACAAATTTACTTTTGCACAGAAAAATTTAGGGTAACATTTGAACTAAATTCGTGTTTTTATTGCTTAATTTTATTAAATGAAAAAGATAAACAATTTATTTCTTTTGATTTTCTTAAAATATTAAATAAATTTTTGGTAAGTAAAAATATAAACGTAAGTGTAGATTTTAAAGTCAAAGAGGCTTGGCAAGTGTGGCATCCAATAAGAAATGATTATGTATTCAATACAAAAGTTTTGCCCCACTTTTACTTCTCAACGAAAAATTACCAAATTATATTTGCTTTTGGATTTTTATTTCTTGTATTCAATTTTTAACTTTAAAACAAAAACCATTCTATGAAAATTAATTGCCGTATTTTATTGCTTAAAATTGGGATAATTCCACCAAATTAAATATAAATAATTCTAATTGTAATTAGTATTTTGTTAAAATTTCGAAAAAATTTCTCAAATTCCGTTACTCAAAAATTACGTTAATAAATTATAATAAATATCTTTTGCAAATGTTTTATGTTCCAAAATAAAGATTATTTTTTTTTAAATCTCACTATTTTTGTTAATTGAAATTCGATTATTTTCTACTGCCTTGCAGTGTCAACACAAAACTATTTTTTACTATCTTTTAAAATAAGAAAAAAAACTGTTTTATTTATGTATACAATTTTATGTATACAAATAATTTTTTGTTTAAATTTTTTTATTGGTTTATATTGTTAATATATTCGCTCAAAAGAATAGGACAGAATTAGGCTACTTTACCTTAATTGCAAATAATAAAAAGGAAGCTACAATTAATTATATTTAATATTTATTTATTGGCAGTAGAAATATTAAATTTCAGCTTCAAAATTAATAATTTATTACAAATAAGATAATTAGGGTGAAGTAAAAATTGTTTACAATAAATTATAAATTTTTACGTGTAATAAAATTTTATAACACGTAAAGTCAACCGGTTGATTTTTTTTTTTAATAACTGAGAAAAAGTTTAAAATGTTACAATAAAAACACATTGAAATGCAAAAAATTTTCATTTCAAATATTTTTCAAGTTTAAGAAATTTCAAAACATCTTATAAGAGAGTGAGATAATATTTTTCTGTCAACTATAGAAACATTTGAAAATACAAAATTTTTTTGTCTTTTGCTAAATAAAAATTAGAAGAAAAAAAAAACTCTCATAGTAAATTTTTCAAGGGTAAACAATGAATATATTTACATAGATTTGTATTCATCTCTTTTACTTTTTTTTTTTTTTTGTAAATTTATTAAATTTTTAAATTTAAATATAAGAAATGTAGCTTCGTTTTTTTTAAACCTTTAAAGGTGAGACTAATCATTTATTTATTTTTGTTTTCTGTTTAATTGCATAATTTCAATTTGAATTTTAATTGTTATTCATTCAGTTTCATTCAACAAATAACAATATTTAACTTTTTCTCTCTTTACCTCTGTTACAATAACATTCCTTCTCTAACTAACTAATAATTAATGTGGTCATAATAGAAATGAAACAATTAAATATCTAAACACACACCTTCCGACAATTATTAATAAAACAAACAAAAAAGTAATAAAACTTTTTAAAGTTAAAAACCGATTAAAATTACTGAAAGACAAATTAAATTAGGTAATTTTTACAAATAAAAAAGATAATAAAAAAAAGTGTAAACAAAAAATAAACGATCGGTTTGTCAAATGAATGAATAATATCAGATTAATTATTTTGATTAAACAAATATACTTTATAGTTGATTAAATTCAATTCAAATAAATGTGAAATTTATTTGATATTCTTACATTGAAAGAAATTGAAGATGTAAAAAAAATGTATGAATTCATTTTCCCCTTTTTGTATAGATATTTTTTAATCAATTTTAATGATAAAAATAGCTTCTTCGTTTTTATGTTGTTACCCGTTTTTTTTTGTGATAATTAAATGAAATACTACAAGAGTCTTTTGTAATTACAGAAACAATAAACAGAAAAAAATTACTGATAAGAATAGGATAATTTCAATGTTTTTTTTTTATAAATCACAAAAATAACTTTTTAACCAAAAGACAATATTTATTATTTATTGTTGCTGTTATTTTTTATTCATTTAAAAGAACAGAGAATAAGTTAAATAATATTATATTTTTTCCACATGCAATATTACAACACACACAACTAGAAAACCAAAACAGTAATTTTATTTTATTTTGATTTTTACAAGTTAAACAACTTTCATTTAACTCTTTTTTTTTTTTTTGATTTTCTGTTTAAAGATTTTTTGGGTCCCAAAATAAAAATAAAAATAAAACGTAAACGAAGGAAAAATTATAAAACAAAATATTTGTTTGTGAAGTAAATAAGGTGTCTAAATACATCAACAAATTCTATTATTCCCTTATCAAGTGGCATCAGTGTCTAAAAAAAATTCAAATGTTTTTTTTCATAGAAAAAAAAGAAAGAAATGACTAATAAAAAGACAATAAATAAATAAAGGTTCGTTGATCTAACCGTAATTCAATAATGTCAACATTTAACAATGACTTACGTTGTTACGAAATTTTTGTTTATTCTTTCACATTTAACAAAAGTTCATCATCATAATAAAATAAAATGCAGCAATGAATGAAATTTTTTAATTTTATTCAATTAAATTAAATTAAAACTATTAAGTTACTTCCCCTTTTTAAACAATTATATTTTTTTTAAATTTTGATTTCCGGTTTTTATTTTTTATTTTTTTTAACCTATTGAAAATGATTTAATTTTTTGTTGGTCTACTAATTTATTTTAACTTACCCTTCTACACCACCAAAATATAAATCTCGTACTTGATTTTTTGATTCCATATTCCCTTTTTGATTTCAGTGAGTCTCAATAACAAATAATCTTTAAGAAAAACTTTTTTTTTAACTTTTTTAAAAAAATTTGCACGAAATTATACAAATTTTTCTATGGAAAACAAAACTATTAACTGGAAGAACACTTTTATTCAGCTTTACGTCTACGTGTCGACAGTCGACACACTGAATAAATAAACAACAAATGAAAATCTACCAAAACCCAAAGCAGAGTAAGTTTTTTTTATTTTATTTTTTTTTTGCTTGCGCTTGATTTGTCTACCCAAACCAGCTGGTAATACCACGTTTTATATATGTTTTTTTCTTTTTAGTTGTATTTCAACTTCAAGTTAACAAATACAATCAAGGGAAAAACGCGATTATTTTTTTTTTATAAAATATGAAATATAAATTAAATTGGACATTGATTGGATGACATGAAATCGAAATTTTTTATTCTTTCTTTTTTTGTTTTCTGTTGTTTTCTGTTGTTTTTGGTTTTTTTTTGTTCTTTTCCAAAAAGCGTATGGGATATTACTGTAAAGCCTGAAATAATTTATTGTTTTTTAATAATAATAATACTTTGATATTCTCTGTCGTCTCTTATTGCTTTTTTTTAATTTGTTTTTTTATTGAGGAAAGTTAGTTTTTATTTTTATTGTTGTTGGAAAAACTGATACACGCGCGGAACATAATATAAACGGAAAAAATGCATAACAAAACAACTTAAATTAATATGTTGTTTATATTTTTATTTTTTGTATTGTGCGAAAACTGAACTGATAATCATACGATTTACTAATACACTTTTATGGAAGAATTGTATATTTTTTATCTTTAATACATTGTTTTCTTCTGGGAAAGAAAAATGTTTATAAATTTTTTAAATTTTTAATTAAAAATTGTGCTATTATTTTATTAGGCTGTCAGGGGAAGATAAGAATAGGTCACAAAGTTGCGATATGTGTGATAATTTGAACATCTATTTTTTTGGTGACAGTATAATGATTAATAATAATGTAATATAAAAAATTAAGGTCAATTTCATGTATGTATACATTTAGCTTGGACTTTGAACGTTTAGGTAAAATCTGATTTTATGAATGGACTTAAGTAAAATAAGGTAATATGTAGGTATATAAAATTATTGTCTCGGAATGTAACTCTAAGTAAGTAAAATTATACATAATAAATATAAAACGTAAGACAATGGTTATTTAATTTTAAATGGAAATTAAAGAAAAAGTCGAGGCATGTTGTTTATCACGAAATAAAAATAAACTAAAAATCGATTTATATTTCGAAAGAAACAATGTAAGATTAATTTTATATTTTTACCCTTGAATTTCTGTGGATACAGGTACTCCAATTTATAATCTTTTTAATTGTGTATAATTTATCTTTTATATCAATAAATTCCATTGCATTAATTGTAATTTTAATAAAGAATTATCGTTATCACATTAGCGAATAGAAACGACTCATAATAATTATAATTAATGACAAAACGAAGGTGTGTCAATATTACAATTTGTAAATGATGATTATAAGACATTTGCAGTTAAACTAAATTAATATACAAATGTACAAAATAATTCATTATAAAAATAGAAAAAATTATAAAAAAATAATTCAACTTTTGAATTGTACAATTTTTACCTTAAAAATTTTCCCGCGTCAATTCCGCTGACTTGTAAAAATCAATGTTTTTTACACAGCGGATTTTTAACCAATCAAAGAGAAGTATTAAAATATATAAAAAAATGCGAATGTCAAAATCAAATGTCAAAACTCAAAACAATCGAAATTACTTTTTTGTGCTGTGAAATGTTTTTAAACAAATAAAGTTTTAATAATAAATTTATTGCGATGGATTCAGAAAAATATTCACTTGCATCACTTCGACAAGATATTATTGACCATAATTTACACGTAAAAGCAATTATACAGGTAGATATTATTGATTTAATTAAAGAGTTAATGATGTGGCTTTTGTTTTTTATTTGAGCACGAAAGACTGAAAAAACATCGATTTCTCTTTTTTTGAGCAAAAATTAAAAGCTTAGAAATTTTTAAAATATAAATAAATACAGTTAAACTAAATTATGTTCTCCTAGGATATATTAGCATATCGTGGACAATTATCAGAATTAGAAAATTTAAATGAAGCTGGCCGTGGTAAGCTTTCTGCATTGCGAAAATGTATTGAGAAATTAGATGATTGGTCTAGAGATGAAGGTGATAATGAGTTAGCAAAAGAAGTGGATTCGCATAGACAACAATTTTCGAGGTAAACATTAATTTTTATTATTAGATATCTTTTCATATAATTTTTCTTACAGAACCCTGCAGGCATTCCGAAAAGCTAATATTTCCACAATGTTAGAGATTGAAAAGGCTGATAAACAGGATCTATTTTCTATGTCTGCCGAATCAGAACTTCGTCAAAGAGGTGCGTCTAGACCAAATCGTAGTAGTTTAATTTCACAGCATGAAAGTGTAACAGATAAAATGTTATCTATATCTCGGCATTTATCAGAAACTACACAAAAAAGTGCATCAACACTTGAAACTCTTGTATCATCATCATCTAGTGTTGAAGGTACAAGAGATGAATTACAAAATACAGCTGGTACTATTTCTCAGTCAGGGAAATTATTAAAAAAATATGGTCGAAGGGAATGCACTGATAAAATTCTTTTATTTTTTGCATTTGCTTTTTTTTTAGCTTGTGTATTTTATATTGTTCAAAAAAGATTATTTTAAATAATTAATGAAAAGTTTTGTAAATGATCGCAAAATAAAGCTTATTTACTAAGAAGAGTATTACTGTTCCTTGTTATTCTTGTATATAAACATATATATTAACTAGAATATTCTTCTTATATAAGCTTCGGAGTTTTTTATTTATCATTCCTTAAAAAAATCTAATAAATTAATGTTACATAAAATATTATAGTATAATATTATAAGAAAAGTTAAATGTAATTAATTAATAATTATATTTATTTACTAATTTAATATCAAAAAAATTTTGTTGCTCATTATTTTAAATCTTTTACAATTGGCCAAAATCAATAAAACTAAATATTATTAAGAATAAACATTTTATTTAAAATATGTAGTGGTATGTCCAATGTTTTGTTATACTGTCCTTTTTTAAACACGAGCTACTTAAAACATAATAGAAATTATAAAATGTGTTGCGCTCTAATGAGAATGTTTGTTGTTTTTGACACAATTGTTATTGTGACATCCAATTATCAAAATATTTATTCATATCTTTTAAAATAGTTTAATAAAAAAAATTCCAATTTTGCAAAGTACTTGCTTCCATCATTCGATCTTTAGTTGAAAATTTATTGTAATTAATTAATATGAATAATAATAAATATTTGTAATCAGTTATTTATTTATTTGTAAATAATATCACCCGAGGCTTTAAGCTGTTTTGTTACAAACTTGATAAAATTCCTAAAACAAAACTTTTTTATTTAATTAAAATAAAATAACTTATAAATAGATCTAAAATACTAATTTCGTCCAATTTACCTAAATAAATAATTTCATTGAATTCAAAATTAAATAACTGTTGTGTTTTTATCCGTTTTTTAAATTTTACTGTAAAATTTATAGTTAATCGTGTAAATAATTTGCAAAGTAAAATTTTAATCGCCGATTTTTCGGAACTTAAATAAAGTCAAGTTTAAAAATTATAATAATTATTGAGTTAATTGCCAGAAAAACAAAAGCAAAAAAATCAGATTTATTTCTAAATTGATGAAAAAGTGTTTGCGTAGTCTATTTAAGTCTATTTCAAATTAGAATTAATGTATTACATTGTTTTTTTATTTAGAGAAAAAAAAAAGAAGTTTAAACGATAAATAATTCTGTTAAGTACGAAGATAAAATATATTTAATTTTTACTAAAATATTTAAATAAAATGTAAAATATTAATATAATAATTGAATAAATAAAAATATAAAAGAAAAAGTAAAAAACAAATGAATAGCATAATATAAATATAATGTATAAAAAAACATCAATTAAAAAAACATAAATAAACGCACGCTTTGTTGAATTTATATTTTCAATGCATATCACCTATTTTTCTATTTTAGAGTTATAAAATGCAACTTTGTATTTACAAACAACAACAATAAGAACGAAAAAAACAAATAAATATTTATAATTGTTGTTGTAACAAAACCGTGGAGTTTCATTGTCAATGTTAAAAATAATGATAAAGAAAAATACGTAATTGTAAAATAAAAAGTTGAATTTATTTTCTTTTTTCTTTTGTAGTTTTTGTTTTTTTTTTAGTAAATTTATTGAAAAATTAAATAATCATCACAATATTAGACCTTGCTATAAAAAATTCATTGAACTTTTGTTTATTTTTTTTTTACATTAAAGTAGGTTTGGGAGAATTTTTTTAGTTTATTGACCATTGTAAGAGAACTTATTTATAGTTGTCTCGTTACATGAGACAATAACCGCAAATTAAAGGCCGTTAAGTATTTTTTAAAGTTTCTTAATTTATTTTACCTTAAAATAAGGTTGTTTTGGTATAAAATATTGTGTATTTCCGGTTTCTGTACCAATTCTCAATATTTCCCAAATTTTCTGTTTTTTTTTGATGACTAGAAAATCATGCTTGAAATTTATAATTTAAAAATAAAATATATTTAGAATAAAAATATATTTTTCTTATTACGAATTTATGAATTTTAAGAAAAAAAAAGGTTATTCACAGGAAATAAGAATAATTTAAATTTGAAAATTGCCAAATTATAACAAAAGAATTCCCTTTTTAAAGTATACTTTCGATAATTATTTGACAATTCCAAAGTAATCAGATATAAACATTAGGCATGCGTGTTTCTAATTTTATTGAATGAACAATAAATTTATTCTATGAGAAACCGACGTAAATTCTTTAATGAAACAAATTCTATTTTGTCCTGAAAGCAAACTTATGTTTAAATAATAAATGTAATTTATTTCTTTTATTTTTATTTTAATTTTGTAATTAGACTGTATCACTTTTTTTTTATCACTTCGTTATTCTCACTTGACCTATTTTATTTTACTTCAATTTTAATCTCGTTTATTAGTAAAAATTGAGTTAATTTGTTTAAATAAAGTTTATTTATAAACATATGTTGATGCTTTCTGATTATTCAAATAATGTTTTTCAATTGTTTTAATGTAAAAAAAAAGGTTGATGGATCGTGATAAGTGTAGTAAGTTCATGTTCAACATTATATTTGAATGAAATGATTGAATGAATGAATGAAAAATAATAATATTGTTTTTATTAATTATTATCTGTTGGTTCAAATTGATACTAATAAATATTCTATTATTTAAAAAAAAATTATTTTAGTGTATGAAAATTGTTAATTATGTTCAAATAAACGTATATAAATTGTCATGTTCATCATCAATAAAATTGTTAACTAGATTTAACTTTTTTTAATACAAAACAAATTAATGATCGTATAAAAGCAAAAAGTTCAATTATTGTTTGCTCATCAAATCATCAGTAGAGTTTTCCGACTCACCATAAATTGTTTTGTCCGGAACATACATTCTATATACTGTGGGAAAAAATAAATCACCGTACTATGAAATAAAATTAATGAAATAAATAATAATTGATCGGATGATTCAATCAAAAATTTTACACTTGAACTTGTGTCTCTCTGCAATTAAACTCATTTATGTTAATTATTGTAAATATAAACGTTTTTTGATTACAGTAATACCATCAATAGAATAGAAAATTTTAGCAGTTGTAAAAATTTATAAATTTCGTTGGGACGTTTCTGTCACTTCTTTTCAGTTGATTACTTTTTGTTTTATTTTATTAAAATTTATGACTATAAATTATGCTTTACGAATATAAAAATAGTTTTTACGGAAAATATTCTTTTAATTTTTACTTTTATTTTCATTTATATTTCTTTAATAAAACAACAAACCACTAATAAAATGAACGTGTTTTGAATAAGATTTATTTAACAATTGAAATTAATACTAAAGGGAATTTTTTTAACAAACTGGTAGATTTTTTTAAGCATATTGCGAATATTTTTTTTGAGAAAATGCGTCGCGCGTGTTGATCTCAAGGTTCGTTTAATTTTTCGCAAATATTCGTTTAAACTTAATTTAAAGTTTAAAATTTGAAAGACTTTTCTTTTCTTTTTTTATTAAAGATTTTTTTTTTCATCTTTAAAGTAGGTAATTAATACGAATTGGCAAAATCATAATAAAAAACTTATGCCTCAAAATAATTTTAAAAATTACTGTATTTAAAACTCAATTTAAAAGAAAAGAGAAATTTTTTTCATTTTTATATTGTTATTATCACATGAGGTTCATGAGATTTACCTTCTTTCAAGATATCTTCCAATTCATTTAATACGATCGTGTTTGGCAAATCTGCGTTATCGTATCGTTAGTTTTTCTTGAAAAAAGTTTCAATGGAAAGGCTTTCGCAAAAGATGATAGATAAAATTTTTATCTTCAGTTTGAAGATTCATTAAACAATCAACCAGCCGTGAAGAATAATGGTTTTAAGTTTTTCTTTTGTTTTGTTTGAAAAATTATACCAAACTTTTTTTTTTTTTGTGTTAAACATAAAAAGTGATAATAATATTAATAATAATAATAATATTTAATTGTAAAATGTATTCGGAAAAAGTTATTTTGACAATGTTATTCGGTATTTTATACATTATTAGTACAATAACAGCGAAGCCCTTATTTTTACATAAACTTTTTGCGGGTTTATTTAAATCTAAAAGTCTCAAACATGAACATGAGTATGAATACGATCATCACGGCAGTTATTATGGTCATCACGGTGCATACTTTGATCATCCCTTTGGCTACTATGATCATTATGACTCTCATGATAGTCATTACGATCATCATGATAGTCATTACGATCATCATGATACTCATGAAGATGATCATCATGATGTTCATGATCTTCACGAAAGTCCCTATGAATATCATGGATATCCTTATTACAAATACTATGGAAGCCCTTACAAACATTATGGAAGTTTTCACGGCCATCACGAAAGTCCGTATGGTCATGGAGGTCTTCACAAACACTTTAGTCATCCTGGAAGTCATGAAGAAGATCATGTGGAAGACCTGCTAGACTTTCTAACTGAAAACAATAGCTATAAAGGAAAGAAGAAAGGCTACTACAAAGGCGGATATTTAAGCCCAGATATAGAGCCAGAAGTCGCCCCAATTTCAGGAAAGCAACGCTATCAGGATATTTGCCATGTAATTAATACAGATCCTTACATTAATCCTCGAGCCTCGCCCTTTCCAGCGCAGCCATTTTGTGCTGTACATCCATAACATATTCTGTATGTAGTTTTATATAATTTCAATTGTGCTCTAAACTTTTTTTTTATATTTATTTCAACGGCAAATAAATTGACTGCACGAAATGTAGGTGTAAATAGTAAGTTTAGTTTTACAATAATTATTTCCTTTTTAATAGATCTTAATATTAGATTTTTAATTGTATTTAAATTTTGGTATTGGATTAATTCATTAATTCGTTATTTAATTTTGCTTGGTGATCGTTAAAATCTAGAGAGGTTACACAAAATGAAATTTTTGCGATAATTTCAAGGTATTCTCATATTTTATATTTAATAAAATCGGTTTTTATATCAAAAAAATTCCCCAAAAGTTTTATCAGCTGCGCAATTCATTTGTGATCATTTTGTAGAAAAAGAGAAATGACTAATTTTCCTTTCATTTGAATTATTCTGATAAACATAATCTTTATGTTAAATTAAATAGTGCTGTTGCTATTTTTCCGTATCATCTCATTTGCTTTAATAAATAAACAGAACAACAAAGTTCAAGAACAAAATACAATAAAATCAGAGACAAGGTCTGTCTTTATGAATGTATCGTATATATTTTTACATCTCGAAAATACTTCTTAATAAATAAATATTATTCATATTCTACAACAACAATAAGCAAAAAAAAAAGTTATATAAAAGCAAGAATTATTTTGTAATTCATTATCATTGCAAATTTTATTGTCAACAAGACAAGAAGACTTTACTAAATAATATTAAGAATTGTGTGTCCTATAAAGGAATCGCGATAGTGATTTGCATTTTTAAAAGAAAGAATTTAAGAATAAAAGTGAGTTATAAATTCAAACGAAAATGCATTCGAAAACAATTATCTTTGTGCTATTAATTGGACTTATGACCATTTTAAGTTCATTATCAGCGTCTCCAGTATTTGATCAACTTTTTGGTTATACTGGATATGGTAGTTCAAGTGGAGGCTATGGTGGCGGTTATGGAGGAGGCTATGGTGTGGGTTATGGTGGATATAATAACGGTTATTATGGAGGTAACAACGGATATGGAGGATATTCACAAAGAACAAGGCCGAGACCAACTGGAAGACAAGGCGGTGGAAGAAGTTATAAGGATATTTGTCGTGTGATTAATGCAGATTCATATGCCAATCCTAGAGCTTCTCCTTTTCCCGCTCAACCATTTTGCCCATACTAAAAATGTGCTCTACATATATTTTCTAATTAGTTTATTAATTTTTGTTGTGATTTTTCTTTTTGTGTTCGTTAGTTTAGTTTTAGTTTAAATGTAAACTAATTATTAATGCAATAAAACTTTTGTTATATATTTTCCTATGAATTAATTCACTTTTTATCGAGGCTAATTATAAAAATTGAAAATTGGAAAACAATAAATAAAGCGACCGAAAAATTTTCATGTTTCACACGAATTGAAATTCACACAGTACAATATGAGAGTGAAAGTGATCTATTAAGTCTTCTTAATACAGTAGCATCAGAGATTCGTATATTTTTTGTTGATTAAGCAAATATTGAAAGTAAAACATCAATATCTAATTTTATTTTCCAATCACAAATAGCAAGAACTTCGATTTAAAAATTCCAAATATGTAAATAGAAAAAATATATGTATTAGAGTTTCTGTACATTTTATTTCTTCGTTGGTACAACGAAGTTACTTGTTAGATTACATATTTTTTAGAATTTGAAAAAGAATTGTTTTTATTTTGTAAATTAATTATTTATATTATTATCATTATTTATGATAATTTGTAAAACTGAATTTATAATTGAAGTATAAATTTTTGTTTAGTATGGATATGGATGCGCTTTTAGACTTTGAGTGGATCAACAGGAACAGAGGAATAAAATTAATAAAATAAAAATATGTTTTTGTATTTTTAATAATTTGTTTCAAATAAAATGTAAAAACTTGACCAGAAAATCTTTATTTTATAATTAATATGTCATATACCTTATGATAGCCTAATTAATGTTAATTCATAATTGAAGGTTTTTTCTCTTTATATTTTTAGCGATATAAAAAAGTAGGTAAAATAAATAAAATTTTTTGGCTTTGATCTACAAAATTACTATAAACTCACCTTTCTATATTGCAAAAATATATGCGTGTGTTTTGTATGAGTCATACAGGTGATTATTTTCGTAATTATATAGTGATTAAATACACCATATATAATTTGTCTGCTTTTATTATGTGCTATTATCTGTCGAATTGTTTAATTACTTTTACTGATGAATGATTAAAAAGAAAAAAATGAATGAATATGTTTAAATGAAAAAAAGAAGGTACTTTTGATTTTAATAGAATGGAAAAATCTGCGACCAATAAACTAAATTTATTAAACTAAATTAACTTAAATTTAAACCATGAAGAGAAGGAGTGAGATATCGGAACTAATAAACTTTTCTTCTAAAAATCAATAAAATTCCGAGTAAGTAAGTAAAGAAACAAAATGCACTTTTATTGATACATGAAATGAAAAGTTACAAGATATTTTTATGAAGTAATCACAAACAAACGTAGTAAGAATATTTATGATTCAGCTAATAATTTTTGAGCTTGAACTTGTCGATTTATGTTAATTTTTGCAAATCGTATAAGAGTTTCTTGTTTGTCATACTATTATATTGAATAAAGACATTAACAAATTCCATTATTTTATATTTAAATGCGTTATTTTGACGAATATTTTTAGTCACTGTGACTTTTTCCGTTCCACAAGTTTTTTTATTTAAATTTATGCCTATAAATAGTATGCCTTATGAATATAAAATTACTTTTAAAGAGTAGTATTGCGGAAAATATTATTCTTTTATTTCCAAAAAAAGTATAAATAAAAATTTATACTTTTTTTTTTTCAAACGACAAAAACCACAAATGAAATAATAAAAGAACATGTTTTGAATAGAAAATTATCTGATTTGTCTGTTAGTAAAGGGAATTTTTTAATCTTAGAATTTTTAATATGCATTTTTTTAATAGTTTAAAAATTTTTTTTTATAAAGATTGGAAGGTTTCAGTGTATTCCAAATGTTTTTGTAATCATTATAAATTTTTTGTAACAGGTCACAAAAAATAACATATATATAGATAATCGCTTATATAAAACATGAACCGTTATAACTAAATTATGATGGAGCTTTAATTATATTTGCGGATTATATAATAATTTATTTCTAAAAGTTTCTTAATAAAGTTTTTCAATATTCTAAGATTATAAATAATATCTAAGATTCAAACTTAAATTTAAATGTAAATTTCTACTGAAGAGAAAGGAAGTAAGTATTTAAATAATTAATTTTGTATACAGTTACACACACACACACATATATATATATATATATATATATATATATATATATATATATATATATATATAGATAGGTAAGGCTTGCGTGATTATCACACATCACATAATTATAAGCTATTATATAGATAGATATTTGAATATTATAGAAATTATGTTTTCATATGTAAGATTAAATTTTTTTAAGAGAAAATGGTTTGGTATAAATAATTTTATTTATAATTTTGTGTTTGGTTTCATAAAGAAATAAATTATAAAAAATTTAGAGAAAAAGTTAAGTTGTTTGCTAAAGAAGTGATTTCTGAAGACAAAAACTCTAAGAGAACTATAAAATCTTCTGTTTGGGTTGAATTAATTTATATAAATAATTTTTTTTTCAAAGAACGGTTTTTAACTAATCTAATTCAAAGAAAATGTATTCCATATCCACGGTTCGCTTGCTATTAATTGGACTTTCATTTATGCATTGTTCAATTTCTCCGAAACCAATTTTTCAGTTTCTGTTTTCTTTGGTTTATTTAAAGAGAAAAAAAATTCATAAAATAAAACAACAAGATCTTTATGAAAATAATAAAAGTGATCATGACACTGATGACGATGACTGACCATCATCTAACTATACCATTATTACTCAAGTCGTGATGTCATTTCAGGGACTGCATAAGTTATAAATAAAGGATACAAAAATGGACGAAATTCAAAAGAAAATAAAGAGAGACTGATATTTGCACAATTATTAATTCGGATTCTTACCTAAATCCTCGAGCAGTTCCTTTTCTCAATGAACTAAATTCAACTTATAAGTTTGGTGAATAAAGTTTTGAAAAACACTTATTTGCGTTGCAATATTTTGGCTACAAATTTTTTTTCATTATAAATAAAGTAGAATTATAAAATTTGAGTGATAGAATAAACATTCAATTGAAATTTAACTTTATAGCATATGGAATATTATTGTTTTTTTTCTTTAATTAAAAAAAAAACATCATTTTTGTTTTTGTAGTTTAATTTAAATATATTTTATGTTTGTTTGGTTTCAACAGAGACCTTTTGACATATTTATTTACAAAAAAGAAAAAAATAAGAAAAGAATTCTATACGAGTATAAATAATTATATTTATGTATGTTGATTCGAACATTAAAATTTTAACATTTTAAAAAAAAAAAAAAATAAATTTATAATTTTATATAAAATGTAATATAATATTAATAATAATAATTGATTAGAAAAAATAATATAATATATAGGAAAAACAGGAAATTTTATTAAAAAAATGTCGTTATCGCAAAACAAAAATAATCAACAAAAGCAAAAATAAAAAGTTAGCATTGACCGGAAGGAATTGTTTTTCAAACAAAATATTACTCTTTATTAATTTTTTTTCTGTTTTTAAAATTTAATAAATTATTGATCTTGATCTAAATTTCGGTCAAACTTCAATGTTATTTGATTGACTTCTCAGAATTAAATTATAAAAAAAAACTAAATTTTATTTAAATATTTTTGTTTGTTTCATTTTTGGAATGCAGACAATTTTAATGAATAAAATAAAACGAATAAAAATATTCTGAGATATAGTCAAGCGTAAATAGGAAACAAAGAACAATATTCCTAAATTGATTCATTATGATTTGTCATATACATATTTATTTCCATAATTTAATGACGCCATCGCGACTACTAGAAACTAAGAACATTTGTTTTGATGTTTTACATAATGTTAAATCTGTAATAACATCATGATGTCCAGGTGATGGTAAATCAGGACCAGCACGTGGTAGTTCTTCACCATTACGACTTGAATTCCCAACAGCAATTTCTTGTGTATTCGTAATTTCTTGAATAACTTCTGTACCGTCTATTAAACGAGATCTAATTATTTAAGAGGAAAAAAAATTAATTATTTTATTTAGAAATTTGAAGAAATTTGCAATTTCATACTCGTAGCTTAAATCTGTTTGGGTTATATTTTCTTTTGGTGCTCCAACCACCATTGTACAATTTTTTGGCGCAGTTAGATCCCAATAACGTATTTTATGATCTGTTCCAGCGGTTAATACAAATTCTGTACGATCAACAATACCAGGTAACATAGCACACACTGAATGTTTTGATACATTTACATTTGTTAATGCTGGTGCTGGGCTTGCCCAAAGTGCTGCCTTTCTATGTCCAGTTTCAATATTCCATACAAATACTTGATTGTTTCCTTGTGCCGCTGAAAATACTAATGATGGTTCACCAGGATAACATGAAATTCTACGTATTCGTGCATCATTTGGATGACGTATCTCAGCTTGAAAAAAAGAAGAAAAATTAATCCAATTTAAACTTTAATTTTTAAAAATAAAAAGCATTAAAAACTTACAAATTGGTAATTTAAAACGTAAATCCCAGAACACATGTTTACCAGTACTTGTGCCAACTGCTAACCAAGAACTGGTAGGATCTACACAAAACGTTGTTATAACACCGTTTCGTAAATCACTTTCTAGACGCCATGCATATTCCGGCATACGTATATCCCATCCAACAATGGCACCATATAATGTTGCAAATATAACAACACTTTGTGATGCTTGATCTAATGGTTGCATATCAACAACTGGACCATCATCATTATCACTTCTGGTTCTATAAAAATAAATAAACAACAAAATAAAAAAATAATGTAATATATTATTCATATGTGAAGAGAGGTAATAATTTGGAAACATTGTAATTTGTAAATTCCAATAAAATCATTACAAATCATAAAACCATCATAATTAATTGAATTAATAAATTACAAACCTATTATTAGAATCAAGATGACGTGCTTGTTGTAATGCCATTTTTGTTGAATTTGGATCAATTCTTAGTAACATTAGTGTACCATCTTTACCAGACACAGCTAATGATTGACCTGAATCACATGCTGCTATTGAATATAATGGTGTATTTGCAAAATATGCCTGCCGTGACCTATAAATAAATAAATTGATGTATGTGTGAGTTTTACATGTTACAATTATAAATCAATGTCCAAATGATATTTATAAAAATGCGAAAGAGAAGGTACCATAATAATAATGAATAAATAAAAAGACATGAAGAATTAAAAAAATCAAATGTTTTCTTGCGAAATTTAGTACCTTCCATTTAAAAAAACATAAATAATTGATAAAAAGTAAGTGAAGAAATTTAATATTTGGACAGTATCCAATTTCATACAATGTTACAATGTTAATTCGCAAAAAATTCGGTTTTTATTAAATTTCATTAATAGATTTAAAATATGGACGATGATTGATTTAATTTAAATAAAATGATTTTTTTCTTTTACAATCAAAAAATTATTAAAATAATTTGTTACCTGTTAATACTTTGATGTCCATCTAATTTATTACAATCCCATAAACGAACTGTACCATCAATTGAGACACTTGAAAATAATGAACCAAATGATTTTAATGATGTAATTTTTGTAACGGCACCTTTATGTTCATGTAAATGCGCAACTAATGTTCCATTTGGTTTCCAATTTGGTGAAATTGCTGAATAATGTGAATATGAATCATAATCACGATTAGCTGCTAAAATTGCATACCGATTTTTGGTTTTTTTAGTTAATGATTCAAATTCCCGACGACATTCAGATGTTCTTTCTACAAAAATATATAATTTGTTAATGATTTTGTTCTCTCAAATTGAAATTGATTTATATTTTGAACCTTGAAGAAAATTACGTTCTGGCATACTATATTCAGCTAATGATGATGACGGTGTTTGCTGTATTTGCATACTAACAGATGGTGGACTACTTGCTGATGTACCAGATTCATTTGATGGTGATGGTGGTGTCACAATTTGTGTATCCATTGCAGCAAACATATGTTGCCATTCAGAATTCATTGTTGTGTCTGTTTCACTTTTACGTTGTTTACGCATATTATTTATATCAATTTTATTTATTTTATCAATTAATAATAATTCATTACACATTTTTGGTTTTTTATCTAACATTATTTTCCCATCAGGTATTGTTTTTGTTGCAAGTGTTTTATATTTGTTTAATTTGATTAATAATGATTTCATTAATAATAATTGGTTTTCGGCTAATTCTGTTAAACCCTCTGTTGCTAAACGTCTAAAAAGCTAAAAGAAATATATGTGTTTTATTTTAACAAAATGCATAAAGTTAGATAAATTCTTATTTTACACTAATTTATTCTTTGAGTGAGATTATGAATTCTTTCTTAACTAATTAAAATTTCTTACATTACAAAGAGCTGTTCCCATTTCTCCATATTGCGGTAGAATACCAATTTCTGTTCGGGCTCTTTTGCGATCTTCTAATGCTTTTATAAATTGACGAACATCAGGGAACCTAATGAAATGAAAACAGTTTATAAATTATAGAAAGTTAGAAAATTTAAAGTTAGATAAAGTTAAATATAGTTAGATTAAGTGTATATAAATAAAAACAAGTTAATTGAAGAGAAATATTAAATTCAAAAATACAAACCTAACAATATTATCATAAATATTTCTTGGTATTGGTGGATTAAGACAGTCCATTAAAATTTCAGTTTTTTCCACTTGTATTAATTGTGTTTTTAAATGATTTGTAATTGCAGGCATTATTTTACATTGCACATCAATTGCACTTAATGTTTTAGCAGCTGTTGATATTAAACCACAGATTTCATGACGTATCCATAAATTTGGATGATTTAAATAACATGCACATTCTGTTATAAAATCAATTAAATCTGGTTTTTGTAATAAACCTAGTTCTGTTAATGCTGTGGTTGCACGTATTGATTTTGCAATAACAAATTCTTCTGGATCAGTTAAACCTTGTTGTAATAATGGTATTAATATACTACTGCATTGCCAACCAACATATGATGCAACACCAACAATACAATCAAAGAATGAACCGCGTAGATTTTTCTCATCATCGTTCAAAAATGTAATCATATGTGATAAAATAACATCATTAGCTTTCTGCCTACCAAAAAATACACATAATTTTGTTATGCCACATTCCATAAACGTTTGTTTAACAATTGATTGATTATCAGTTAATAAACTGGCAACAGTTTGTTGTAACATTTCATGTAATGCACTTAATTCAGTTTCATATCTTAATGGTGGCATATCAGCTGGACAATTTATTTGTGATTGCTCCAAATAACGAACTGCAGTTTCTGCTAAATTGGCTATTTTTATAAAAAAGAAATATTTTATTGAATGGTTTGAATTTATTTCAAATTAAGTTTACCAATATTTTTTGCATAGGCAACTCTAACAATTGTAGAAGGATCAACCGCTAATGGTGCAATGGCAGGTAATACATATTCAGGAAAAACATTTGCATCACTTCGTGGTAAATTTTTAACCATACAAAGACATGTTGTTAATGTATCTAATGCACATACTCGAACCCGAGGTATTGAATCATTTGCTAAATGAAGCTGAAAATAAACAAAATATTTAGGATTAATTTGATTCCAGAAATACCATAATTTAAACTTACAATATACGGTAATATACGATCTAAAATTGTTTCCGATGTTGTAAATTCAGCTAATTGAAGTAAAATTTCTAAACTACATAATTTTGAATTACAATGACGTAGGCCACGTATACATGCTGTTACAACTGTTGTTATTATAATTAAGCCATCATTTTCATGTAAATTTAATAATTTCTTTTTATCCTTTATCTCATCATTAACAACATTAATGTCTTTTTCAGTTAATATTTCTATTATTTGTGAGATATCTGAATGTAGACGCATTATTTTATCATCTGGAGGTAAAATGGGTGATGATGAAAATATTTGTAAATATGATTGAAGAAACGAATAAAAATATTCAGGAAATAATCTGCAAAAACAAAAAACGTGATATGAAAATGATAACGGCAATTAGAGTAAAATCAGAAAAGAAAAACAAAAACCGAAAATTTCTATAAAAAATTTACCTTCCCCTTTCCATATCCAAATAGATTTCGGCTGATTTTCTTTCCTTTGGATTTCGATGTAACATCGATGAAATTAAACTTCTTAGATGTTCATTGTCGATTCCTTGTAAATGTTTTGATACTAAATCTTGATCACCACTTCGATATGCTAAAAGCTGCGAAAATTCAAAAGGAGCTGTACCTTCAGTCCAAAGTTCTAACAAAGCGCAACTGCAAATAAGAATTAACATTAAGAATTTATTAAAGACAATAATTTTCCAATCATATTGTACCCAGCTGAAAATATATCCATTTCAGGTAATAAATTTTCAGAATAACATTGTGAGTCATTGACTAATGGCCCATCTTTCATTTGATTTGTATCTGATGCTAAAGATTTAACGAATCTATATAAAGGGGAAACAAATTAGAAACCACTTAATTATTCTTTAATTTTTTTACCTTTCGGGAGCAATATAACAGGTTCTTCGACGGCTTGTATCAAAAAAATATGTATAATCAGCTGGATTATTTTCTGGTAAGTAAGTTGGTTTAAAAGATGCAAAATCGGATAATAATATCCAATTCCATGACGTTATTAAAATATTTTCCAACTGAAAGAGAGAAGGGATCGTGTTCTTCATGACATAAGTACATAAATATTAAAAATTTTGATGTTTTGTTGTTTTTTTCAAAATTATGAGAAAAATAAACGTAAAAACAAAAAATAAAAAAACTACTTTTGATATTTGAATCGTTAAAACCAAGTATTTGGATGTTGGATGCAAAAAAAACCATTGTTAAAATAAGTACTAACCTTTATGTCTCCATGGCATATCTTTTGTTTATGACATTGATGTAACGCATATAATATCTGAAATGTTATCCATTTTTTTTCTATTGTTGTCAAAAATGGACGTGTTGATACTCGATCATATAAACTGTGTTTAACATATTCTCGCATTATTAATCCAGCCTTTTCAGTTAGCTAAAATATACCAGGGAACTAAATTAACAATATTGTTTTATTTTATATTTTTATATTTCTTACCACAACTCTCTGAAAGGGAAGACAATTAACTGCATTTGACAGATTCTTCTTAATATTTTCCAATTTATCTTGATGAGTCTCCAACGGTAAACTAGGATCATGCTTAACAAATACTTTAACAACAACGGGTCCTTCATCAGAAGTTACACGAGCAACTTTAAAAAATCTTGTACTTCCCATACTAGAATCATTGTCATTGTTTCAAAATGAAGAAAAATAATATTAAAAGAAAATACATACCTTGATTCATATTGTAAATCGGATTCAAACGACCCAGTTAAATAATGTTCTACTGGAAAAATTTGCGATGGGGCTACACCAACTAACTGGTTACCCATTTTTATTGAAACACTTTATAATTAATTAATATTCTTATTTTGATTAAATTTTACGTAAAAATACAGACAACCTTTATTTCAAAATATTTATTTTTGACATTGACATAAGAGATAAAACAGCTGTTCGCGCACTGAACTGTAATTTTCAGGGGCGTGCAGATTTTATGATCAAAATCTTTAGCAAAGTACTCTTTAAAAATCAACAGTTGAAGAAGAGAATTTAAAATTAAACATAATAAAACATAAAACAACAAGATATCTTACGAATACATAGTTATTAGAAATAATTTCTTTAAAAAAGTATTGTTGGTTATTATTACCATCAATCAAAAAAAAAAAAACATTTGCACATAGAAATTCATGAACTATGTATACAAATATTGATTGGCCCTTTTATTTTACTGTTTCAATTGGTTAATAATCACGTGGATGCGCAACTTTTAAATGAAATTAAAAATTCAACTGTAACTATAATTTTTTTAAACTTTGAATTCTCTGGAAATATGGAATACATATACAAATGTACACAAGCTTTTAGAAATACCCAAAATAATAAGAAAAGTTTTTGTTTTTATTTCAAAATATTTTGGCTATCTAGGCAAATAGGTATTATCACGATAAAACAGCACACTCGAATCTCGTAATCCTCAAGAGAGAAAAGTCTTTGTTTTACATTCAAAATAAATTTTTGAAATATTATTCATGTTTATACATTGCATTTGGCTATAATTATACATCATGCATATATGTACTTTCTTGCCTTATATAAATATAAAACTAAAAATTAACAGTTTTTTGTATTCAGTTTTAAAACAAAGCAATACATTTTTATTTTAATTCAGTATTATGATTTAATTGAATTTTTTTCTCAAACAGGGACTTTTTCTTTGTTTAAAAGTTATGTATAAAAATAAAAATATGAGTATAAATTGGCTAATGGTGTTTTTATTTTAATTTAATCTTTTTTTTTGCGTCTGATATTTCTCAGATGGGCAAAGTAAAAACATAATCATAATTGGTTTGTTCTTTTTTGGTTTCGTATAATTATTAGTATGTTGTTTTTTCGTCTTTTGATCCTTTAGCCATTGGCAACTACACTGCCATAAATTTAATTAATTTTAATTAATCAACATTATATCATAAAAATCCTTTTATTTTAAAAATGAAGAAAAATATAGGAGAAACATAAATCAGAGTTAGAACGTATTTTGCAGTTTTATGTAAACTTGAAGTTGTTTTCTATATAAAACATATATATATATATATATACATATTACATTAAATGCATCAAGACATCAAGAAACTTGAATATATTGCATGTAAAACCAGAAAACAAGTTAATTTATTAAATTTTTTAAGTATTTAGAGATAACATAAATTTTCAATTTTAATTTAATTGAAATTAAGTTGAAGAATAAATGTGTTAATAATTGTAATCTTGTAAAATAATTTAATTTCGTTATTCTTTACCACATTTGATAAACTTATTATTAATGCAGTTTTATTTTATATTTCTGTGAATTAGATTATTTAATTACAGAACTAGTTGAGAATATTATTTCTTCTTTATAGTTTAGATTAAATATTTAAGATTTAATAGAAATTTAAAAACGTTAGAGGCGAGTTTTTATTATGTGAAAAAAGAGCACATTTTACAAAAGGGTAATTAAATTAAATTTCCCTACGTTTAAGATGAAACAAAAAATCTACTGTATTTAATTGAGTGTGAGTATTAATTTTAATTTTTAGATATTATTAAGAGTAAAAAATTCAATTAAATATGCATTTCATATAAGTACCAACTAATTTAGTTTTGTCTAAAAGTTTAGCTATAGTAAAAAATCCACTTATTAAAAAAGTTTGCTAATATGATTAAATAATAGATTCTGTAGTCTCATACAATCTCTTTCAATAAAATTTAGACCTTCTGTAAAGTATGATTTTTTCTCTAATGTATTTATTCGCTTAGTAAACCAAATAAAATGCTTTATGATATGCTTATACATATTATTATATTTTCCTAAAATTAATTAATTAATTAATTAATAAATTTTTTTTAATAAAAGAAAAAATTTATAAACAACAATAATTTTGGGAACAAGGAAAGTGTAATTTTTCATTAAGAAAAATTTCAATTGTGAGAGAGGAATTTTTTACCGATTTTTAAATCATTGAATTGATTAATTTCTAATTATCATCTTTGCCATTAAATTTATAGTTAATGTGATAATTATTAGGCATTGCAATATAAAATTATACCTAAAAATTTTCCTTTGTATTGTTTGACAAATCTTTAAATATAAAATTGTCGTAATAACAAGCTTAGATAAATTCAATCTATTAAATTATCTTATAGATTATTCTATTAATGAAATTAAATTAAAGAGTTAAATACAATAGAAAAGCAATTAGAAATTGTACCTGTTCGCTTAAGTAGGTTTTGTACACATATATATATATATATATATATATATATACTTTATCACTTTATGTATTAAAAATAATAATAATAAAATAAAATATATTAAAAGGGTCGGACATTTTAGAAATTTTCTATATTGAAAGAAAAGTTTTACTAATTTAATTATAATTTTATTTGAAAATTAAATTATCAAAAAATGTACGATTTTATAATAGACTAAAAAATAATTTATGGTAATTTAAAATAAATTTAATGGTTCTTATTCTGTATCTAAATGAATACTGGGGAGTATTTCGTGGAAGGTTCCCCGTTATATAAATTCTTCTTTATTTATTTTTTTCATAATATAAATTTTGGATAATCGATAACAAATTTAATTTTCTTTTTATTAATATCAACAGCAACACCTATATAAGTTTAATTTATTTATAGATTTTATTTCTTTATCTCTAAACTCTAAAGAAAGAAAAAAATTTATAAAAAAAAAATGTTAACAAGACTTTCAGGTTTACTGTCGGAAGATGGAACATTATTGATTTTTTTAAAATTAAAATAGTTTACAGAATTATACTCATTTTCAATATGATAAGAAAAAATTATATTGCTTATTTTTAACATTAATATTAATAATTATAAATTACCTTTGAAAAATTTCATTTGATAAAAAATTTCTGTTACAACCGATTTCAGGTCAAATATTGTATATTTTTTTTAAATTAAATAATTTAAACGCAGGAATTTGGAATGTCTCTTTGAAAATTTAATAAAAATAAGAATATAATTCTATAATCGAGCATGACTTGTTATCAATTGAAAAACATACAGAATTGCTTATATTAATATTTTATAAAAACAAAACTATAATATTTCGTTCTAAACTAAAAAATCAATTTCTATTTTAAAGAAAGTTTTCCACTTCAATGCTACAATCTTTTTTTATTTGATTTGGCTTTTTACAAAACATGTACAAAATTATGTTCGCTCATTTAGTGTTTGCCTAAAGAATTGAGGAAATTCTGTGATTTTGTAGGTCTTACACAATAGACAATTGCCACTTTAAAAGTATGTAAAAAATATTCTCACATATAATGAGAATACATTCTTCAGCCACATCTTTCTAATAATATTACATTTTGTAACTATTTATTCCCATAGGATGATATAGGATGAACTGTATATAATAATAATAACATAACGACAATTTAAAAATGAAATATAGTTTCCGTTATATATTTTAATTTTATTAAAATAATATCGATTGACATTAAATAAAGGAAATCTATATCTGCATAGGTAACTTTTATAGTTTTTAATATTTATACATTATTGTACCTTTTTCACAACTATTATTTGAATATACCTACCGTATCTATATTTCTACAAATATCTAGTTATTAAATTTAATTATTTATATCGTCAACTATTTAAGTATGTACTTGAACGGTCATTTAATTTTCTTATTTATAATAATCGATAATATATTATCTTTTTCTATATACAAGTGTATTTATATAAAATATAAACATAGCTTTAAGATAGAATGTCAAAAACAAACAAATAATAATATTATAGTACCTATATCATATATACATAAGTATGTGGGTAGGTATCTCCTTCATATAATATATAAAATCATAAACCATAAAGTTAAGTGATAAAGTTACCTTCAAAATGTTTCATAAAAAAAAGAAGAAGTTCCTTCTGCCTTTATTTATTTTTTGTATTTTTCTAATAACATTTGTATAATTATTTGTGGCAGTTTCCTCCCCCAAAATATAATTGAAATAACATACAAAATGTTTATAAACCAAACAATTTTATTTAATTATTGTATTATATGAATTTTAATTATATTATTTATATTTTGTTTCATTTATCATAAATCATAATTAATGATAACTGTCAATATTTTAATGAATATTAATAAAAAAATTTTTTTTAGTTTAAACAGAAATTATGATTGAACTAATTAATTGCAATTTTTTTTCTGTTGCTATCAAATTTTATTATATTATTATAATCATTATTATTATATTATTATAATTGAAAATGCTTTTGTTAAAAATGTGTCAAAAATTCTAAATATTTATTGTGGAAATTATTATTATTATATATATATATAATTATTATTATTAAACACATTTTGTTGGAAACATTTTCTATTCAACATATTTTCTACTAAAACGAATCGAAGAAAATACTTTTTATATTCCAAATAATGAATCCATTTTATTGCAATAAAAAATTCTCTCAATAATAATTATTGAAGTTCAAGAAAAATTAAGTTAAATTAAATTATAACAATTTATCACATGGAAATTCAAAAGCTTTTGAATATCAAATTTATTTTATAAAGTAGAAAATTCTATATTCTATATTAGTTATAAAATCTCAAAAAAAAAAGCAAACAAACTTTTTTCAGGTAAGTAAATATAATTTTTTGTTTCATAACCAAAAGATCTAAATAAAATAAAACCAATTCATAAAATTTGTTAGAGAAAAACACTTTAATTAAAATGTATTTTGAGATTTCAAAATTTTAAACTTTTACATAAATAAAGCTACTGAAGTATTTTAATTAAATAATAGAGAATAGAATTAGGTCAAGATTTATTAAAATTTCTATTTATATAATAACAAAAGAAAATCTATAAGATTTAGCATAAGCTAAATATCTTATATATAAATATAACGATATATAATAAATTTGTTTTTAAACTTTAAGTAAAAGTAAAAATTAAGTATTTTGTGATAATGAAAAATTATAATAAAAATGTCAACATAATAATCTGGATAATATGAATATAACATATTTTGATAAAAGTTCAAGTATTTTAGTTAAAAAAAAAGAAGAAACTAATGAAGACATGCAAAGGCATCAATGACACTTTCAGTCCCAAAGGAAGGCATTAAATATTGATTGCTTGCGGTTAAAAGAATAACAATCTATGTATATTCAGATGAATATATGTGAGCAAAAGAGTTTAAGTTGAGAAAAACGAAAAAAAAGAAAGAAAATAGGTGGGTTGTTTGTTACAATAATGTCTAAAAATGTCTTTTATATATTTTATGGTTTCTTTTTTTTTGTTTCTTAACTTCTTTATGTTTGGTCAAATTTATTTAGAACATGAAAAAAAAATTATAAAGATAAAAATAAAAATTTGAACTTTATGAATAAATCTTATGTCTTAGGTCAATTTTATAGTTTTCTGGTAACTTTAAACAATATAAAAATATTATAAATAATTGATTTTAATAAAATATTTTAACACAATGCAGACATTTAGGTTTTTCTTTTTTTTGGACTTCAAACATGTCCCTAGTTCTTGTAAAAAACCTTGAAAAGTTATTCAATTTAATAAAAAAAAAAGATTAAATTCATTCATTCCATTTTTTTTCTTTTGAATCTGAAAATAAAAACTAATTACTTAATTTCTAACAAAGCACAGAAACCAAATTGGTCCAAGGAAATTAAAAAAAAATTAAAAATTCAGTTTTTGTTCTTTTTCATTTATCCAAGGAAGAAAATGCTGAAATGACAAAAAATAAAAGATTCCATTATATTTTTTCTTCATTTGTGTCTGTTAAAAACAAATAATTATAATTATAAAAAATTTTTGCTTGTTCATTTTGTGTTATCTTTATAATTGATTAACATAAAAATAATCTATCTGAATTATTGATTTATCTCATCAATATTCTTTTATTTCTTCAATTTTTAATATCAAACTCACTTAACTCTGACGCTATTTATTTAAATCTTAAATGCATATATCAAGAAACTAAACTTTCTACTTTATATTTTTTTTGAATAAAATATACAAAAAACCAATTTGAAATAAAAAAAGTAAAATGAAACTGAAAAAAAATTCAAACCTATTATAACAAAACAAGGCATTCATGAATTTGTTTAAAAAGACACTTTGTGTTTTTTCTGTGTTTCTTATCGTTTCTTAAACTTTTAAAACTTTTTTAAGTGTCATAAACCTGGTGATACTGTGAGAAATTCTTATTCTTCTTCCTATATATTTTTCTTTTATTTTAACTAATAATGGTACAAGACAAAAAACAAAATAATATGAGAAGAAAAGTATAGGGAAAAAAATGTTACGAAGAAAAATATTCTGTATCATTTTGGAGTGAATGACAAAGTATATCGTACCAGACAAACAATATAGCTTTTTGTTGAATAAGGGGGTGCATATTTTATTGTGTAAATTTTTTTCGATGCTTCAAAATAAGACAAGAACAGAGGAAGAAAAAAAAAGTAGAATAAAATATAAAACCAACTGAGGAATAAATTGGATTAGTGAGAGGGAAATGTTAAACGTGTGGCAATATATTTATTTATGTTGATGTCCGCATGACCAATACTAGTGGATTTCTTTTATTTTTTGTTGGGTTTTCTTATATAATAATATAATATGTGAATTTATATATTGATTGATGGAATAAGGACATTTTACTATTTTCTTCCTTTTATTACAACAAATTTATTATAATAAATTTATTCAACGTGTATAAAATATTTTCGTTTTGTTCCCAGATATTTATTGTATAAAAATATTAGTTATTTTTATAAATTAATCATTTGTAATACTTCAATATATAGAAAGAGATTGGATGTGAAATTTGTCATGCTCTTTTTTTTTAGAATATAAAATCATATATTTAAGTAGATTTAATAAATTCAACCAAATAACATATTTTCCAATATTGAATGTGTAATAAAAGATGAAAAACGGTAGTATGGTTTATAATATAACACCATGACAGTACACCAGGAGGATGTGTAAATGTTTACCTTGTTATTTAATTTCTATACCTGATGCCCAACTATAATAGAAGAAAATGTATAAACGGAAACATTTTTTCACTCTTTGCCAATTTCACGTTATCTGATTTCCACCAAATATATAAAATATTTTTGTACAAAAAAAATCCCTTAAATCGGATTTGAGAAAATTGGTACACATATACACATACTCATACACGTTTTACCTAATAAATATATATTCTGTATTTTTTGCCGCAAAAAAAGGTATGCGAAAATAAATAGATAAAGTCACCACCTGCAAATAAATTCAACGCACGTAAACGATGGTTGCACCCCATTTATTTTAAAATAAATTCATCTATTTTACTGATTTTTTATTTAAATTTAAATAAAATGACAAAAGAAAATACAAAAAAGTACACCAAACAATTGCGGACTACATTTCTTTCTTTTTTACAAAAAAAAACGGTTTTTTGTTTATATTTTTAACTATCAACTGATTACTTTTGTATCTGGATTTAAGAAAATCTTAAAACACAAATAAAATTAATTCTTTATTTTAGTTCTAATTTCAAGGATAAGTATAAGAAAATTACTTTACTAAAAACTAGTATAGAAATTTTTCAGTTCAAATTAATTTACTTTTTACACATTTTCTCTATGCTTACCTATTTGGTTTTTTATTACAAAAAAAAATTTCTTTCAAAAGAGATTCAAGTTTTTTAAAACCGTTTTAAAGTTGAAAAGTTTTTCTACAGAATTTACAAAAAATTTGTTTCAATCAAGATTATATAATTTCTAAAAAGCAAAAAAATCAAAAAGAAACACAAAATATACTTTTTTTATTATTCTAAATTTTTTTTTTTCAATTTCATACTTATTTTTTTTTTAACTTTACAAAAGATTGATTGATATTCTGTTCGTTTTTTTTTACCCCGGTGTTTATTGAATAATATTTATGTAAACTATATACATAATATCGATCATTTTATAAAGTGGTTTTTAGATTTTGATAAATGGATGTTTTTTTGAGCGTTTTACAATAATTGTTCGAGAAAAATATAAAATATTGATATAATCTTCAATGCTTGCTATTTTTATGAATTCTTTTGTTTTTAAGCCATTTGCTTAATTTACACAAATAAATGAAAATAAAAGTGAACAATACAATAAATATGAACTAGCGTATTCTTAAATCTAAAATCAATAAATAAATGATTATAATTTTCATTAAAAATATAAAATGTAAGATTAAATTGAGTGACTGAATGAGCTATCTTCTTTAATATTCTTTCTTTAACATAATATTATAAAGCTCCAATTATTTTCAATATTTGTATAAATTCATACGAATAGGACTTATAATGGCATATCAAGTTCTTATATTTGTATAATCAAAATCATTGCCTTTGGTCACAAATATTTTATAAAATATATATGTTTTGAATGTGGACATAAAACTTTTATTCTATTTCTGGAGGCGTTCCAAAAATATGAAATCTTATTTTATTAAACATTGAAAATGAGCAAATAATGAATGAAATATAAATTTTGTTGGTCTTCAAATATAATAATTATAAATTTTGAGTTTCAAAACCAAATTTCTTATAAAATTTTTAAAAAGTAAAATTTTCTCTATTAAAAGAAAGCTTAAATAAAAAAACAAATAAAAATAGGGAAAGGTACGCAACATATAAATAAATGTTGAATCTTTATATTAATTTTCTTTTAAAATAACCCAACTAAACACTCAAAAAAAAATGATAGTAAAATGTCACAAAATTGTAGATTAAATCAACCAATATAGTGGTTGTTATCAGTCAATCAAATTATTTTGTAAAACGTTAGTCAATTTTGTTAATCTCACAAATATATTTTGTGAAAAAAATATTGGTTTTATTTACAAAACCACTGTTATTCATAACAATTATTTTGTTAACCGAGTACAAACTCTTTGTATTTTTTTTACATAAATTCTGTAGAAGGAATAAATATTTTGTACCAAAATTACATAGAATTTTGTAATTTATCACAAAAGTTTGTTGACATCTACAAATATTTTGTACCAAAATTACATAGAATTTTGTAATTTATCACAAAAGTTTGTTGACATCTACAAATATTTTGTACCAAAATTACACATAATTTTGTAATTTTTCACAAACTTTTGTTAACATGTACAAATATTTTGTACCAAAATTACACAGAATTTTGTAATTTTTCACAAACTTTTGTTAACATGTACAAATATTTTGTACCAAAATTACACAGAATTTTGTAATTTTTCACAAACGTTGTATGTGAAATTTTACAATATTATGTATAATTTATATAATAATTAAGTATATTATACGAAAATTACGGTATCTATTTTACTATTAAAATTAGTTTTTTAATACTTACTTTAAAAATAATTACGTTACTGAAAAAAATCACTTCACTATATAAATTACTTATAAAATAAACGAAAATATTTTTTTTTACTACTCGTTATTATTAAAAACACTTCACTGTATAAATTAAATACCTATAAAATAAATCAAATAAGAAAAACAATTATTTTAAGAAGATAAAACATATTTATTTCAATTGGAAAAGTATAATTCTTTTTTTTTATCACTAATTATTTTTAATTTTTTTTTTTAATTATCAAAATTATTATTATTTTTATTCAGAAAACAAAATTTTATTTATTTAAATTAGTTCAGTTTAATTTTTAAATTATAATTCATTTATATATATGTACTTATACTTATATGTTTGACATTGGAAGATGTATTTTATTTTAGATCTGAAATTAAGCCAGATATTTTTGAAGTGTTTTTATCTGAATTAGTTGTAAGTTTATAGAAATATCTTTGTACAAACTCCCAAAATATTTCCGATGTAGTCGGATATTGTAAATTAAAAACTTGATATATTTTAAAACAAATATCAATTGATTTTAATAATGTGCAAAGTTTGTAAGTGGTTTTATCGTAATAAACATAGAACTCTGATATAGAATAAGTATTCATATTCCCAACAACAATCACTAATGGTTGGAAAGTAGATTTATTTTTTAAACATTCGTCATTTAGGAATTTTATCTTATCTGGAATTTCCGAAGAATCGTTTACCATTGATATGAATGAATCTTGTGAGTCCTTGATCGAATGTTTCTTTCTGTCTAGTACTCCTTTTCTTCTAGAAATGGTTGGAGGAAGAAGACAGTGAAGTGACATAAAAATAATATAATTTCTATATTCTGAAATAAAAATTGAAGCTATTATATATTCAACAAAAAATACAGGCAAATAAATTATTTATATACCGTCGTTATCAGTATTATTTAACGTTGATAACATTTTTTTTTCATAACTGTCATTTATTCTTGTTTGGATGATTGCCATTATTTTTTTTAAAAATGCTTCCCAATTACCTAATAAATCTTCTCCATTATTTTTAATAAAATTGTAATCAACGTCCACCTGAAAATTAAAAAAATTTCTTAGAATTGGATTTAATTAAAATATACGTTTAGCTTACTAATGTATATCCCAAACTATGCTTATACAATGGCCATGTGTTCAAAATTCCAATAATATTTGGGTCAGTATTATCCATAATAATCTTGCGTCTATAACCAGAGGTCTGCTCCCATTTTTTCAAAACTTCAGGCCAGGGCTCATTGTGATTTTTCAGCCATTCACGAACTTCTTCTGACTCTGCAAAAAGTCTCTTTTAATACTAAACATTTTATTTACAATTTCACTTATTATTATATACCTTCTTTATTAAAGCTTATAGATTCCTTTGGTACTTCCTGTGTTGTTGGTCTCGATTTTGCTTCTCGTGCTGTTCTCGACTTTCGGGCTTGATTTTGAAACCTATCCCATAGTTGACCTTTTGGGCATTTTTTACTTCGCCATTTGTAGTATGTCTCCTGTACAAAAATATCATTGTGATTTGCAATGCTTCAGTCTAACCATTGTTTAAGTATTACCTTTTCTTCTTTGGGAAATAACATAATTATTTCATCCGCAAGATTATCACAAAGCTGTGACGACAAAGGTAGCCCATTGAATATAAAATATTCAACGATGATATGAATCAACGTTTTTCGTTTTTCCCCCAAATTTCCGGTGATTTCGTAATGATGAAGTACGGAGTTCCCATTAGGTGATAATTTGAGAATATCATTTACACTCTAGAATGCACAAATATTGTTAATAAAAAATAGAAATTCTCTATACACTAAAACTTACAATATTTCTGTTAACATTTAAAGTAGTATCATTATTAATATTTGCGCTTGGGACAATTGTTACTGGATCTGCAATGGCTGAGGAAGGGTTGGTGTTAAGCCAATCTGCAACATCATAGTCGGTAACTTTTTGCTACAATAATGAAATTTAGTTTAATATGTATGTATATAAATCAGTTATACTTCATTAGTTAGTTACTTCGTTCCATTTTTTTAATGCAGCTTCAAATAAAATAAAATAACGCCTTTATGTACTTTTTCATCGTATTTAGATATACCATTTATTAAAACTTGATTTACTTCATTATTTATAGTGAACTCTTTTATATTGTTGATTAAATCTAATTCTTTTAAGTATTTCAAATATTTGTATTCTGTATTAATAAATTGAAATGGATACCGACATAAATCTAATAATATTTTAAATTCACTGAAAAGATTTTTATTAAAGTGGTATTGTGTAAAAGAAGTAATACATGCAATAATTGTGGCTAATATATGATTAGTTACGTCTGCTTGAATTATGAATGCATTTTTAGTTGTCATATTGGCAGTTTTTAACATATTAATATTGAACAGAAGGACTGATTCAGTGATGGATTTAAAACATTGATCAATATCAAATTCACGTTTAATATAACTCTGAGATTCTGAATCACAGTCGAAATTACATAGATTAACGTCATTTGGAGTTTCGGTTGGAACTGCATTAAGATCCATTGTACGTTTTAATTGATATGCTACTGATTCTGGTTTAGACATGTGCTTTCTTTTAATATGTTTTTTAAAGACATAAACGTTTCGAAAATTTTGACAGCAATTTGTAACGCTACAGTTATATGTACTATTTGTACCTAGCCCATGGAATATTTTAAAATGATGAAACAAATCATTTAAAATATAAAATAATTCTGTGCAAACAAAACAATGAAACATTTTTTTGAACTTATTCTTACTATTCTATTGTTAAATGATCATTCACAGCCTCTAAGAAAGAGGTAGCAATAGAAAGAGTGTCTTTCTCTATGTCACGTAAACAATAAGCACAATCCTCCCTCGTTGTACCCTAGAAATTAATTTTAATTGGATTTTAAAATTTAACAATTATATATTATAATATATCTTACCAATCTCTTGTGGAAGTATTTATGAAGCGCGAACTCTAATTGAATTTGAACTCCCAAATACCGATCCTCTATAATTGTCTCACAAAGATTAGCAAAATTTGAGGTTCGCAACTCCGACACTGTAACTTTAAACTCTGGATCAAAACAATATTTTTTCTTTATTAATCAACAATAAAATTAATCAAATATTTTCAATTTACCTTTACACTTTTTTAAAATATAAGAAGAAGTTTTACGATCTAACGATAGATTTTTAATTATTTTTTTTACTTCTCGTTTCTTCTTATACTGTTGCACTTTATTTTTCATTTTAGTTAAACGACACTTTTATTGTATATTTTTTTAGGTTTCTAACTTGAACTATAACTTGTGATTGTGATGGATGTAGATTCTATAATGGCGTACCGCGTTCTAACTTCTGAAACACAAGACCTTGTAAAAAAAAAAAATATTCGAAGTAATAGTACAAACTTTAGTAAAATGAATACAAAATTTTGTATAACTTCACAAAAATTAGTAAAATATATACAAAATTTAGTAAAATTAATACAGAATTCTGTATAACTTCACAAAAATTAGTAAAATTTATACAAAATTTTGTACTTTAGAAACAAAATTTTTGTACTTTAAACAAAACTTGTTTAAAATTAAAACGAAATCGCGTCAAATAAATTCAGGAATGAACATGATTCAACGTGAGAGTTTTTGTTTTGGGCCCAACAAAATTTAGTAAAATTAATACAAAATTTTGTATAACATCACGAAATTTTGTACACCTTCACAAATGTTAGTAAAATTAATAGAAAATTTAGCCAAATTAATACAAAATATTGTAATGAAATACAAAATGTTGTACTTCCGAAACAAATTTTTTGTACTATTCAGAAAACGTGTTTAAATTTAAAACAAAATGCCGTTTAATAAATGCCTTATTTTCAGGTATAACAATAATTCTTAATGTAGGAAAATAAAGAATATGTAATGAAAATGCTAAAAAAAAATATTAAAAATATAAAATTTTAAGATTCAGGCATATGGGTACCTGTATCAAATTCTAACATACAAACCAATATGTCAAAAAAATTATTTTTTCTTAATTGTATGCTTTTATATCAATATTATAAAAAATTCTCAAGATATTCGAACTGTCGTGAGATTGGTTACTCAAATACCTTTAACTTCAGCTTGTCTAAATTTAGCTAATTTAGCTTTAAGTGGTATGGCCTTTTTTAGCAGGGTTTTATTCTAAGGATTTAATTTTAGCAGTTGTTTCTTTATCTTATTTTAATTCATATGGAAAGGAGAAAGACACAAAGATATAAAAGTTTTAGTGATTTTTTTCATCTTGTTAAAATTGTATATTAATATACATATAATGTGTATTGATACAAATTACAAAAATACGATACGATAAAACCAAAATTTGGTTTTAATATATAATATCTTTTGTAAAAATGTAACGGTTGTTTATAGAAATTACATAAATCTTGTAGAATAAAACCAAAATTTGGTGTCTAAGGTTTTTTCACGATTTATTTTGTAAACTTCACAATATTATGTTACAGTATTACAAAATTTTGTTCCTTACATTACGAACAAGCTTTACAAAATATTTGTAAGGAAAGATTTTTTCACAAAATGTAACAATTTATTTATTAAATTATTTGTTACTAATATTTACGTTAAAAACACCGCATATTAGTATTTTTATTTGCAAAAACTACAAATTTTGAGTAAAATATACTAAAATGCAAGTATTGTTCACAAAAAAACTGTGTAAAATTTTTTACTATCATTTTTGTGACAAATTTTACTATCATTTTTTTTTCAGTGAAGTAATTGTAATAATTTAATATACCTTATACCTACTGAAAAAGTTATTAATTGCTTAAGATTGAAGAAAAGAAGATGTGTTTGTATGTATGCGAGAGAATGGTCCGTGGAAAAGAAATTCAACCTTTTTCTCAGACTCTCATACGATTTAATATGCCGATTAAATAGAAAATAATAATTCTTTACGTTTTTGTTTCTCTGGTTTCATTAAAGGATAAAGAATATTTATAAATTCGTATTTTTTTTTAAGTAAAAATCAATTAAAAATCAATATCTCAAAGTCTTTTAAGTTCATAAAACGTTACGTAGTTTTTTACTATTCTCTTGTGTTGGAATATTTTAAAGAGAATTTTTTTTAATAAAGAATATTTAAATATAGTTTTTCAAACATTGAATAAATTTTACTCATATTTTTCAAAAAAAAAAAAAAGAATTTAATCCATGATTATTCAGTCTTTTTTTTCCATTGCATTTCGGTTCAAAGAAGAGAATAAAAATATATAAACTGAATGATAATATTTAAATGAAGTGTATTAACTTATATTAAAAAAAAAGTTCTATTTAAGTGTTATGACCCCATTTCATACAGATTAACTGAACCATATTACCAGAGCTTTTATCTTTATTTTATCATTTCAAAGTAAAAAAGAAGGATGGCAGATTATATTTTTGCTTTTATATCCTTATACTACGTCACAGTAAATGTTCTTTTTTCTTTTCTGTCTATTTAAAAATTTCAAAAAATTAATCATTATTCTTTGAACTTGAATTCATAACTTTTGAAGTTTGTTTTTTTTATCTCCTTTTTCAACATTATTGATTATAGTCAATGTTTTAATTTAAGTTTTTCAAAAAAATATTATTTTGGTTTAAATTTAATGCATAAATTTTTAAACTTTATAATAAAAATAAATAAACCAAAAATGTTATAAAATATAAATAAAATTTTCAAACAAATAAAAATTTTATGAAATTCTGTTCAGGTGGACATATAGGCAATTCTGATTCCAAATTGGTCATTTCTCTCTTCTTTTTTGAAAATTGTGCAAAAAATTAATAAATAAATCAAATAAATAATAAATTGGAAATTTCTATGTGTGTGCTTTTATTTCGAATTCCATAAGGACATCTATAAAAATAAATAAATATAGGTTATTTATTAACTAGAAATTTATAAGAGAAATTGGTTATTTAAGGTAGACCAAAGACCACTTTGGTAAACCAAAGATTTGAACATTTAATTTTATTTCTTAATTATATTCTTATACCAAATATTATTCTGCCATTAAAAATGTCAACCAACATTTTAATCAATTCTCAATTTTTTGTAACTTAGATTTTGTGCTTATTATTTAAGAAAATAATGAACATTAAATATTTGACAAAAAAGAAAAGGAATCAAATTGATTTATCAAAAGATTTACTTTTAATTCTTACTTAAAGGTTCAACCTATTATAAACTCATATAAGTGATAAGGATATTTGCCTTCATGTCTTCATAAATATTATTAAGAGATCTTTTAATTGGGTATAATAAATTCAGGATAATTATAATGGTCGAATAAATTATAATTGGATATTGGTATAGATAATTAGAATATTATTAATTATTTGATGATACAAAAATTTTATACCAACAAGTAATGAATTCATAATATTAGTTTAATCTAAACCATTCATTAAACCGTGGGCTAAATTGTTATGCGTAAATATATATTAGATCTAAAATTAGACCCGGCACTGTTGACTTTGATTATATTTTCAGACTATATACCTATTTCACACCCTCAGCGTTATGAAAACATCAAATTATAGAAATGACTAAATAACTTTGCGATATAATTGTGAAAGTTGTTCAAAGAATACTTGGCCATTGAACTGGAAATTGGGGCACTGTTTAACTCAGTCGATTGCTTTACAATTAGGTTATTATTACACCACACACACACACACACACACATATATCCATGTAATTACAAAATTCATAAACATTTGTACATTATATAAAAAATTAATGCTCTAAATCTAAATTACGATTTCTTTTACTTTTTTTTTCGTTTGAGAAAAAAATATTGTCTTATTTTCATATGTGTTACATTCGTGAATGTTTTGTGTGATATTGAAACTTAATTAATTTATGTGATCAATAATTCATTTTAATTGTTTTCCACTTATAACGCGTAGAAATATATCAAAATTCAATTTAATTTTATAATTACTAAATTAAAAATTATTTAATCTTTCGCGTTCTAATTTTACATTCACTTATTTTATTTGTTTTATGTTCAGTTTTTCATAGAGAATATAATAAAAGATACAGATGATTTTCATTTCAATTATGTTACATTTCATATGCAATTTTGTATGTTATTTACTTTTATTATGAAAATAATATCACTTTAAATTTATATCGAATATAAATGCATAAATCTTTATCATGCATGCAAAATATTTATCAATTTTATGTTCATATTTTATATCGTGTTTACATCTCTTTCAAGTTCAAGTTTTTTATAATTTTTTTTTTCGAAGGATAACGTGACGAAGTGCATAAGTATTTTTAATACACTTGATAAGGAAAAAAAGGAAAGAAAATCTTTCTATATAAGTACTTCAATATAACACAATATAAACATAGCAGGTTTTTTTTATTTAAACTGAAGTGTTGTGAAGATATAACAAACATTGCAAATATCCATATACTATCATGTAAGATTTTACTGAAAAATCCTTGAGAAACTCAAAAGCATTATATATTTTTTTTACATAAAAAGGAAAATAAAAATATGCAATTAACCTACTTTAGATATACAATATTTCACTATAAAATATAAATTCTTACTGAAAATATTGTCTTATTTATATTTTTTATGTTTTATTAATACAAAAAAAAAATGTAAAAGGAAGTATGTATAATATTTTATTTTGGGATAAAATTTTTTTAAAAGCAATCTTTAAAGAAAAACTACGTTAAACACAAAGTTACGACCATATCATATCGAATACACAGGTTCTCATTCGAACACCGCAGTTAAGCGATATAGAGCATAGTAAAGTACTAAGATGGGAGACCGCTTGGGAACACTATGTGTTGTAAGCATGTTTTTTACCGACCAAGGTGGCAACATGGCAACATGCTGACGTTTGGAGCGGGAGGTACCGAGTTCGAATCTCGACCGAGGCGGGATGGAATTTTTCATTCGGCTAATTATGTACTAAACATACATACAGTAGTGGGCAATGATTAATAACATCTATGACCCTCCGGCCGGTGTGCAGGATAAGGTTTTAACCGAACGATTCTTCTTAGGAAATCTGCATGTTTTCCTAAGAGCTGGCAATGCGCCGAATCGAATTAAAAATGCATGTGCAGATGCTAGGTGGTTCAGAACCCACCTCAAAAATAGTAGGTCTCCTAGTTACTAATAACCTTAGTCGTTGATGTACTAGGTTAATAAAAAATTGAAATACAAATACAAATACAAAGTTCATATAATCAAAATAGTAAGATAGAACAGATTTGATGATGAATTTGAAAAAAAAATCATTGGAAATATGAAAGTAGAAAATTCGTTTATATTTTCTTCGATGTGCTGAATCTGTTATATATTGATCCAAAAATTGTTTTTATAAAATGGAAAATATTTCTCTAATAAATATGTTAGTTTTTTAAATTATAGAAATCTGATGAATCCTTATTTAGTAAAATATAAGAAGTGCGAAGTTATATTTGTTAGAAAAACAAATATTGCCAATATTTAATATTTGGAATATTTAGAAAGTCTGGCCATTTTAGAAAAAATTTTGTGCTTTAAAATATTAACAAAGAAGTCGTTATAATTTGAAGACGTTGTTCATTGATGTCTTGATATTATCTGTTTTATAAAAAAAACTCCATTTTATTGCTATAATCTTGGAAAATATTATTGCGGTGAAATTATTAAACATATTTTTGAAACATTAAAAAAAACTAAATAATTATTATATACTAGTCTACTGACGTTTAATCTAAATGCAAATTAAAGCAAAATAACTAGAACAACTTCAAAATTATAAGCTTGCAAAAATAATAATAATAAGGAAAAAAAGAGAAAAATTTCATATGCTTTAAATTAATGATATTGTAGTTTTATGTGTGTGTTGTAAAATAATTTTTATTTAACCCTTTCGGTAATATTACACAGAACACAGACGTATTACTTGAAAATAGTTAAACAGAGAGAGAGAGAGAGAGGGTTAGTTTTCAAAGTAAAATTATATATCTTTTGTTTCAGACAAAGTAGATTAATAGCGTTTAAGAAAAAAATTTTGATTATCAGATTCCTAAAAGTTTTAACAAGACATGCAATTTATTTTACTTCGTTTTATTTATTTTCAAAAATAATTGAAGTGAAGTTTGTTGATTAATTTTTCTTTCTTTTAATTATTTTATAAAAAATACATGAAAGGGTTAAGCAACAAAAAGCTTTTATATTCCGTATTTGAACACACACTACGTTATGTAAATAATCTACTTTATTAAACATGAAATCTTGTTCGTGTTTTTTTCTATTGAATTGTTAAAACTAAGGATCAATAAAAGTTTAGTCAAAAAAAAAACCAAATATGTATTAATTTAAATTTTATAAACTGGAAATTGCTTTAAAAAAAAGATATGGAAATTTTAGGAAATCTTTTGCTTTTATTTCCATAAAAAAAGACAGAGAAACATAAATGTTTTATTCCAAATGTAAAAAGCTATTACATTGCATATACAAATGAAAAACGTTTAGAATAAATAATAAGGAGTAAAAAAATTATTAAAAACTTTTAAGGATTTAATTAAACAAATAAAAACAAAACAAATATACATAGCTCATTCGTTACAACAGTAATTTCATCAGAGGACTAGAAAAAAACATGAAACATAATCATCATTTACGTGACGAATTGTCAGCTATAAAAAAAGATAGAATTGTCCATTAGACTTGTATTATGTGGCCTCTAATATATTATTATGTACTCAGGCGCAGTTATTCATGTAATTGCTTTGTCCACTCTATGATGCTGTTTTCCTAAGTTGCAGCTTTTTATCTTATATATTTGGAGATATTGTCAGCGAATTGTTTTATTTTTAATTTTAAAGGTTTAATTTTTTATAAAAAACCCCTTAAATTATATATTATGGGACATAAAATGAAATTTTGTGTTTAAAATTATAGAATATAGTTTTTAGAAAAAAAAACATGAACACACAACAGATGGAGATCCCATAGTTATAATTCCTTTTATATGTTAAAATTTATAAAAACTTTCAGACTAACCAAAAGAGTTTTCTAAAGTTATCTAATTGTGTATTAAGAGAAATTTATTTAGTTTTGTTATTAATTTAATTCAGTTTCATTTATGTTACTCAAATTTATGGTCTGATTAAATTATAATTGCTAGGCAATAGGGCTGGACATACTTTAAGAATAAAATTTAAAAAAAAAATGTTTTTATGATTTATTTTTTCGTTAAAATGAAAATATTTATCATAACATGAAACCACAATTTGTTGTTTTCAAATAGAGTACAATCATTAACAAACATCACTAATTAAAATTTGTGCTGCAAAAATTGCTTAATTAAGTTTCTATTGATTTAATGATTCAATATTTGATATTTGTTATAAAAAACAAAAAAAAAATCAACTAATTATACGTTTAGTAAATAATAATGTAGATTAATTCTTTTGGAATAAAAATTTATTCACTGTAAATACAATAAAATCAATAATGATTAAACCAATCAGTTAATCCAATATAATGGTTATTTTTTTTTGTTTATTATAAAAAATCAAATGATTTTTAAAGAATTTAGTTTTTAATTGACTAATTGGACAAAAAAAACTATGTTTATGATTAAATTTTTTAATAATTTATTATTGCATATTTTACTTCATATTTTTGATTTATTTATTCATTAATTTTCTTTGTTTTCTTTATATTTTTATGTGCCTTTCAAAGTGTAAACTCAAATATAATAATAAAAAATATGTAAACAAATCATCGTGACACCTACATATTAATCACAATATTATATAAATATTTGTGTTCAGTAAAAACAGAAAAATAAACACTTAACTTCCATCAATATAATATTTATATACCTCAGTACCTATGCCTTCTAATTAAAATAAATATATTTTATATGTTGTTACTAAGATGTTTGTCGTTCATTCAAAACATTAAAGTATTAAAACTTTTGGTCTGAAAAAGTATACATTTGCCACTTTATTATCTAAATTCTTATATACACAATAATACACGTCTTATGGATTTGTTTAAATTTAAAGCATCTTCATTTTTGTGTTTGAAATTTTCTCTGTACATATTTACCAAAGAAAATAAAAAAAAAACAGAAAAAAAGAAGAAAATGCAGAAGAAAGATCAAAAGTAATTAGTTACTTACTGTCTATATTTAGCTTAATTTTAGAAATGTATATACTTTCAGTTGAAGACTACGTGCCATGTGATAAAATCTTATAATGATTACATATTTGATGAAATATAAGTATAGTCGTATGTAAGACGTTCAGGAATTTAATTATAGTTGATAAACCTTACCTTCAGTTTCAGATGGTTTCAATTGATCACAAAAAATATATACTTTTCTTTTTTTTTTGATTTATATTCGTTTTTATTTTCCTTTCTCTTTATAAACATCTTTGAATTTGATTTGACCATATGATAGAACGTTTTAGGCACCATTTCATTTTATTATTGTATATTTTTTATTCAAATTCAGGATAAACAATATCTGTGCGGTTTGTTTAAAAATAAAATATATTTATATTGTTTATTTCTTATAGAGTATAAATTCAACAATATTCTTACATCAGTAACGCCTTCTTACATACATTTCTTCTTATTATTGCTTATTTCTTTTTTTTTGATTTTTTGCTAAATGAAATGTTTTCAAAATTGAAAATTGAAAAATGAATTTTGGTACAATTTTTTTTTTTTGAATATATTTTCTGTACCATAGTCCTTTTATGTTAAAAAAAAAGACAAAAAAAAATTGTGAAGCAAGAATTTACATAATATAAATATTATTGATTTCAAATTTTTATATTGTCAATTTTTTTTTTAGTGTGTTTTTTTCTTATTCTTTTTTTCTATTGATAAAAATTTTAATAAAAAAAAAAAATAATGATGAATAATTTTGGTACTTTAACTATACAATAATTCTTTTCTGACACACAAACCTTTTATTTATTCTTCTTCTTTAATATTCGCATGTATCATTAGTATTGGTTTTTTTTGAAAAATAACCCATTAAAAAGTAACAAATCCTTAAATAAATATTTTTTCTTTTTTTTATATTTAAAAATGAAGGATTACATCAATTAAGTTAATTTATTTTTTCTTTTTTTCCAAACATTTTCATGTATTTTAAATGAGAACACATTGACTGTTCTTCCTGTAAACCTTTTCCTTTATTAAGAACATAAAAAAGAAAGCAAGTATTAGGTAAAGAGACCCAAAAAAAAATGTTTGTTACGTTATTAAGGTTTAATTGAATGGAATGAAATGTATAACTGTGTATAGGTATAAAAATGTAACAAAAAATAATTTAATTTTGATGATCATCGATTAAATATATAGAATTCTCTGATTTTAAGTCCTAAAGAATCAAAGTACCTTTTCTTAATACACATAAAATATTTAAAAAATGGAAAAAATAGAAAGAAAAAAATTTTAGTCGAAGCTAATCAAAAAAAAAAAAAAATACCCCTTCCTTTGTCATATCCTCAGGTAAACGTTTACATGCTTGAAGACATAAATATAATACTGATTTCACATCACAAAAATAAAAAAAAAACGAAACAAAACCTCAGGGAAATATAACCTTTAGATATGTAATCCCCTATTGATCTCCTTCTAAAATATATACCAATATCTACCTATATATTCTTCTGATAGAAAATCGAAACCAATATAATATATTATGTCTACATAGAATCAAATTTCTAACAAATTAAATTCAAATGTGTGTGGTAGCATAACCAACCAAAAACCGGGAAAAAAACCAAATGAAAATAATAGTATTTTTTATTATTGTTTTTTCACCAGTTTTTTATTATTATTTTGTGAAAAAATTTTAAAACCGGAAACTCATTCACATAAAAAAAGAAAATAAAAGCATTTTGACCAAAAATTCTTAAAATATTTTGAATAACTCGAATCCTTATTAATTTTGGTTCAGAAAATGTTTATTTATAAAATGAATTGACATTCACAATTTAAATCAAAATAAATTTATAAATAATCTCGTACTTTTTTCCCTTAAGTAAATCACGTAATTTATGAACAACAACAAAAAAGAATAAAAAATATAATTAATATTTAATCCAGATTTCCATTATTTCTATTTCGATAGGTATACTTCTATTTTAGTCATTTTCAGAATAAAGAAAAACATGAAGTATATTTTGTTATTTAGAATATTTAATTTATCCTTTATTTTACAAAACGTCAATTCAACATCTTTTGCCTTATTATCAACTCACGTTTAAAATGAACCAAAATAAAATAATGAACTTTGAAGAAAAATTCCATTAACTTTCTATCAAAATAAGAGAAATTTTTAACATTTGTTAAATTCTTATTTGGAAAATTGGAATTAAGTATTTTATGAAACTGATAAAATAGAAGTAGATATTTTAAATATTTTGAACATACAAAGTTGGCAGTTGAAAGATAAAGTTATTTTGTTTGGCGTCTTGTTTGAAATATAATGTTTAATTTATGAGTTTCTTAAAATCATTTTTAATTAGAAAAAAAACCACTGTTAATAAAAAAATTTGTATCAATTAAAATTAAATTCAGTTGATTAAAATATTTAACAGAAAAAAAAACAACAGCGTGGATACGCCCAAAAAAATTCTCACTTGATATAATGTACGTCATCTTCCACATTTACAATGACGTCATTATGTTTCGATCAGACCGTATTTCACTTGTGTTTATTCATCCCTTTTACTCTTATACTGCAAATATTTCCATTTTTTAACCCGAGAACAACGAAAAATGAGTAAGGTCGATTTTTATTAATATTTGGCCTTATTGTAATTTTTTTAAGGGTGTAAAATAACTTTGTTTTTCTCTAACTTTTTTATTTTTTTAGCAAAAGATGTGCTTTTTTCGCCAATTAAGTTAAACGTAAAAAAGAAAATGGTAAAATACCGTAGTTTGTTTTTTTTTTTGATCAGATTCAATTTTTGTTTTGTTGTTGTAGAAAAATGTTGAAACATTTTTATTTGTATAAATTGAATAAACAAATTCAGAAAAAAGTATTCGTTTATTTTATAAAATTAATTTGATGTTCTTAATTTCATACGATAAGAGTTGCCTTGCGTTCCCAATTCGCATATGTGCACACTTAACGTACAAGTTCAGCCTAAAGAATTTCAACTTTATATATTTTCTATTATGATTTTCTTAATTAAATAGAACACATTTTTGAAGATTAAAGAATTTCTTTGATTAAATTCTGTATAAAAAAAATACAATTTTGTTTTTGCAATAAGTTACCATATGTGTTTTCTTCTTTTTTTCTCTTAAGTTACTTACTTTTTTTTCATTTTTGCTTCGTTATAAGAAGTAAACTACAAATTGGTCTGTTTGTAGCAAATGGCAAACCGTAATTAATATAAAAAAAGAAGTCTTATATGTAAGACAAAAAGATTTTCACAAACAAACAAGAGAGAAAAAAAAAACAAAACAAAAAATTTATTAATTTTCTTTTTGATGATAATTCATTTATTAAGAGGTTGTTTCTTAAATAAAATTCTTACCAACCCACAATTTAATATTTATCTTAAAGTTACACGTGTTCAACGTAATAAGTGCAACTTTAATATTCAAATTTATCATTGTTAAATTTTATATTCAAGATTTTAACATAGGCGTTAATTCATATTCTGAAATCTATAAGATAATTTAATTTTACTAAAAACAATCTGATTCACTCTATAAACTTCACCACAATTGACTGTAAATTGTCAATTGTTTAGATTATGATTTTGGTCATTTTTGTAAGGTTTCACTGTAAATATCTCTCTTAATAATCAATAAACGATCAGAACATAGTTGAAGTAAAATCATCATATAATAAAATTTTAAGGTATGAGATTATTTCAAGTGGAATAATCGAAATACTTCATCGTTTTTTTTTTCTTTCTTTCATTTTTTTTCTAATATTATTTTCCTTTCAATAAATGTAAGAATATTTTATTTATTCTTGTTAAATCACATTTTTATGGAAATTTCTTTATTTCTTCAAGCAAAACAGAAATTTTCGCCTTCAATATAATCAATACTTTTTAAATGACGTTAGCAGAAAAAAAAACGTTGTAGAATGGGAGAGAAAAAAATAGTATTTGAATCATCCGTTGTATATTATTGCATTAATTTTAAACGTCTAGACAAGCAAAATATGATGAAATATTGAAAACTTTCAATTAAGTTTCAATTCGTTTTTTTTTCTTTTTGATTATTATTCAAACAATTTGTAAAAAACTTCACTTTGTTAAAAAAAAATATGAAAATAACGAATTACAATTTGAAATTATTTTTTATTAAGAAATGAGAGGAAATTTCTGAGATGAAAAAAATACAAAGGATAAAATAACATTAAATCGTGATCGTATTATCATGATAAAGGACATCCTAAAATCACCTTAACAAAAAATATATAAAGCGAAATAAACACAATCTATTTTCTTTACAATCAAATCAAAAATAGAAATTAATCGAAAAAAAAGAAAAAAAAAACTGAGGAAAAAAAATCAAATAATAATTTTCTTTTTTGTATTAAAATTATAATAAAAATGAAAAGGAAAAAATAGGAAATTCAGAAAAATAGGAAAAAAGCCAAAATAAAAATATAAATATGTACATAAAATAAAAACACATTTGAAAATATTCGTCTGTTTTGGTGGATACCGCCTGTTTATATTACATAAAAGAATATTTTCGATTGAAGAGCGAGAGGAAAAAAAAATATACTAAACGGAAAAGAAATAAAATTGGCTGAGCTCTCGATGGTCTAATATTTTTCTGTTTTTCTTCTCAAACTTCAAATAAAAACATAGACAATTTTTTTTTTGTAGGAAATTGTATTTTTTTTTTACTTAAGGCTTTTTATTATCACAGTGTTGGTTCTTTCTTGATACAAAATAATTAGAAAAACCAAACAATACTTTTATTTTTTATTTTTTTTCTTTTGGATCTACTTATTGTTTAAAGATAATTATTATTATTATTATTATTATGAGTCCACTTTTGTTTAATTTTATGTTTACTGAAATGTTTTCATTTACATTACTTTTACGTTATATATTTTTGACGTTACTTTATATACTTATTTTTCTTTTGTTTGTTTTAAGTTAGGTTTTTTTTAAATTTATAGGTACATTTATCAATATCAATATAATGAATTTTTTTATTTTATCTAATTTTAAAGTTAAACAGACATAATAATTTTTTTGTTCATTTTTTTTTTTTTTTAGGTAGAATTTGGTTCACATTTATTACAGTCGATTGTTTTTGAAAATAAAATATTTAAATATTATTAATGTTCGTTTAATTATTATTATTTTTTTTTAATTTTGATTGTTTATTTTCTAAATTTTTTAGATTTTAAACAATATTTTTTTTTGTGTTTTTGTTCCTATTTTAATTAAATTTACTCTACCAAATTTTTATACTATGATTAATTAGACTTTTTACGTAATCATTATCAAATAATTTTTTTTTAGAGTATTATAGAAAATACATATTTTTTTAAATTTAATTAATTAATTAATTGTTGTTTAAACATTTAAGTAGCAATAGAGTTTGTAGTTTTTTTTATTATTAAATTTTTTTTGTGTATTTATTATTTTTTTTATAAATATTCATCGATGTTAATTAATTTAGTTAGTTTAGTTTTCATAATATTTTTTTTTTTTGTTTGTATTTACCTAAAGAAATATATAAAGGAAAAATTAATGAAAAAATGTTAATTTTAGTTTAAAAAACATTTATCAGGATTTTGTTAATTACATTTTTTGTTTTTATTTTTCATTTAATTACTAATAATACTAATAAAATCCATTTACACCAATTACAGTATAGATTTTCTCATATTTTATGAGATAAAATTCTTTAGTTGGGATCCTAAAAATTAACTGATATACAAAAAAAGGTTTCAATAAACAAAGAATAGTAGTGTAAACGGTTCCAATAAAATGAAAATCGAATGGAAAAATGTTTTTGCTTTTTTTTATTGAAAATAGAAAAAAAAAAAATGGTCAAAACAATACAATAAAAATTTAAAAGGAATAATAAAAAACAAATCGTTCTTCATTGATTCAAAGAATATTAGAAAATAAATAGGGAATTGTTATCCATAGTCACTATAAATTTTGTTTTTGTTTGGTTCAGAAGAATGGATAATAAAAATTTCAAGAATTCATCAAAGTGTGAGGTTTTGTTTGGAAAACATTTTCATTTTCATTTTCATATTTTATTTCTATTTCTTTTATTATAAAAGTTTTATAACTTTTGGAAGATATGGACACGTCTTACACACAGAAAATGTACTGTAATTCAAAAAAATGTTTTCTAATCACTAAATTTTAACTTATTTAATAATAAAAAAGTGAAAATTAATTTTCTAATAATTTTTTTTTATTTTAAAGGCGCTAGTGTGTCGCGGGAGATGAAAGTTTTATTTTTTTTTGTTATTTTATAGATATTTTCGATGCGTTTTTCTTGAATCAGAAAATTTGTTTTAGAAATGATAAATGAATGGAAAGATTTTATAAATAGTTAATTGGAATTTATTTCATATACGTTAATAAATATATTTTCTCATAATTTTATAAAAAATGGAAGCGTCATGCAATTAGTTTTTTTGTTGTTTTCTTTTTTAATTTAGTTTTAGTTTAGGTCTTTACTAAATTAGTCTTATGAAAAGATATAGGGAGAAAAAATCTTGAGTGCACTTAAAGAAAATTACAGAATAAGATTTTTCATCTTACTTAAATAAAATACGTCGAAATGCACGACGAAAATCTTTATTAAAAATAGTGTAAATGGCAGGATTTAATGCAGAATTCATGTAACCCAACCAAAATGCCACTTTAAATGCGTACGGGGGTATTTTACATTTTTTACATGCTGGTATTAGTATATACAAGAAGAAAAATGGAAGCCAACATGCAATGAAACTTCCCATTATTAAACCTAATATTAAAGTTGCACGTTTTTCTTTTTTTCTCGCAATACGACGTTTTTCTTTTTCTGGATCTCTTGGTTTTTGTATTTTAGGTAAGGCTGGTTCTAATTCTGCTAATTCAGCATGTATATGTGTTTGTATATCACACCTTTGTATTGGTTTACTAAATATTGATTGATATAAACGAAATTTTCTAGGTTTAACAACAGCACATTTTCTAGCAATTCCCGAATCAGAACTTGATGGTTCAAATTCACTTATCATATCTGAATCAATTCCAACAGATAATGTTCGACAACGACCAAATGTTGGTGATATTGGAAATTCTTTTGTACTATTAAATGGTGAACGTATGTCAGGTGATTGATTTTGTGCTGATATTATTGCATTTACTTTCAGTGTATTCTTATTTTCTTTTGGATTTTCTGATGTATAAGTTAGGCTATCATTAGGTGATTGATCAGATGCTAAGTCACATGTTACTGTTGGAATACTCAAAGGATCTGACACAGGCTCTGATTGAATTGTTGCAATTTGTTGATTTCTTAATTGTAATGCAGCCGAAGATAAATTATTATTTGGATTAGCCATTGAGTTTGATGTAAAACTGGTAACCTATTTTTGTACAAAAAAAAGGAAAAAAATTTATTCTATATTCAACGAATTTGAATTTTTTAATTGTAAATAAATAAATTACTTGTTCTGTTTGTGATTTCCTTTGTTTTTTAATTCCACGTCTTGCACGTCGTTTAGCAGCATAGTAGATTCTTATATAAACAAATACCATTATACAACTTGGAATGTAGAATGAACCCAAAGCTGAATAGAGAACATACCCCAAATTCTCACTGAGCTGTTGAAAATAAAAAATAAAAATAAATAAAATAAATAGAATAAATTATTTTATTATTTGAAGAATAATTTATTTAAAAATTAATAATTTAAATATAATCTGCTTTATAAACTTAACAGTGTAACTAAATTTGCTATACTGTATTTATTTTCCATTTCATCCATTCATTTAATTTAATTGGATAAAAATTATTCGGAAAATTTGGTAAATTATAAATTTAAGTGGTCGCTGGAACTTTAAAATAAACTATAATTAAAATATTGACTAAATTGCAAATTTAGTGATTTTTATTATACACTAATGAAACCTGTATAATTTATCAGATTGAATAGCTTTTTAAAGTATTTATCTAATCTAATTTAATATTACAAAATTGTGTAAATCAGGTACATTTTTTAATTTGAAAAAAAAAAAAAAAATAACATACATATTTTCTTTGTTAATTTGTTTTTTTTTTTTACTTTTTTACTTAAAACTTTTTAACAAAATAAAAAAAATTTGCAAAACAAATTAATTAATTGAAATTAGTCCACAGGTTCTTAAAAAAACAGATTATTTCCAAAAAAATTGTATGGCAGGTGCTCCACTCCATGCCCCGATCCCCACCCCAAAATCAATATAGTTTTATTCTGGACCAATAAAATACTAATCCCAAAATTTCATTAAAATCAGTTCACATGTTCTTAAAAAACTGTTTTTTTCCAAAAAATTTGTATGGCAGGTGCTCCACTACATGCCTCGATCCCCCCCACCCCACCCTAGGGTCATTCTATGTGAGCAAAAAAAAACTTTGGAAATTTTCTTTCAATTGAGTATTTTAAAAATAAAAAAAGTTGAATTTGAAAATTTTCCATTACTAGGCTTAGTCGATTACGACGAAGTAAAAAGTATTTATTAATAAATTTCACTTGAATTGATATTTATAGGGAAAAACAAACCTTAACGAATAATGTTGTAATATTATTGATTTTCTGATTTACTATTTTTAGTGAGATATTTGAGAGCTCTTAATCAAAGTCACTCAAGGGTACTTAACAGACATTTTGTGAGAAGACTTTTCACCTCATTGGATGAAACGTAAATACAAAATTTATTATGTAAGATAAATATATAATGCTAATAATTCATAAACCAAAATATCTTTTAAGGTTATCAAACAAATACTGAAGGAATTAATTAAGTTATTCTAGTCTTCATTTATGTTTATAAAAGTTCTGTATACGAAAATATACACTTTTTTTCTACAATATTGAAACGTTAAAGAAATATTTCTGGTACCAAATAATCAGTAGCTTAACCTAATTAAATAACAATTCCTTTTTCTAAATTATACAAAAAAAAATTACTTTTTTTATAAGTAACGACAAAATATTTTATGCTTTAAAAGTTAATTCATTTATATAAAAGAAAAAGTGATAACCTACGTAACAATTTTAAAGAGGGAGACTATAAAAAAATAAATTATCTTCAAAAATTATACGCAGATTATTCAGTTTTTCTCTAGATTCCTTAAGGCCATTACCTAAAAATAAAATGAACAATAATTCAAAATATATATAATATAATTATATATAATTGTATAGTATAGGATCTACTGAATAATATTTCTTTTGAATAATCAAAAAAAAAAAAAAATGAAAAAAAAGAAACTGAATGAGAATAGAAATTTTTTCCTTTTTTTCTTATTCACACACAAAATAAGAAAGACTTTTAAGTCCTACAAAGAGAAGAAAAAAAATAGAAAGAAAAGCACAAAAGTTATTTTTTTTTTGTAACATAAGTGTCAAAATAAAAATATTTAAGATAAACTTTTCTTTTTCTTTTTTTCACTATTAATCACACTTCATTGGATTTGGTCAGAGATTATGTCGATTATAAATTTTTCACTTTATTTTACTTTGTTAGAAAAAATTTTATTATTGGATCAAAACAAAAATATAAACAATAATTCTTTAAATGCTAAAACGTTTTATAAAATCCAATCGTTGACCCCATCCTTATTAAACAATTTGAATAAATTTTAATTTAATGGAAATTACATTGAACAAGAAAGTTAATATTTAATTAACTTTATTTCAGTCTATTATTAGGAAAGATTTATAAATATGTAAACCGAATTAAAGTTATCTATTCAATTTATTGAACATAATTTAAAGTGGGCTTCAGTTTTTTCTAGATAATATTCGAGTGAACCAATTTTAATGGGAAAATAATCAACGTTGATTTGTCGTTAGCTTTTAATTAATTGTAGCTAAAAGCATTTTTTTTTATTAAAGAAATAATATTTAAGAGGATGAAGAAGAACAAAATAAATATTCATTTTATGATTCAATAAGTTTGCATTAAATACATTTTAATTCAAAAGTTTTTGAAAAGCTCTCTATAAAGTTTCAATTGCTTCAAACCCTTAGGTGATATTTATAGAAAAAGGTTAAGAAGATTGGTTAATTTCTTGGAAAAATTTTAGTGTAAAATTACATTATTGCATTTTATTTATTCTTAATAAATAAAAACCTTTTGATTTATTTTTATAATCTCTAATAATAAAAATAAAAATCTTCAGCCATCTCCATCTTGTAATTTTCTAACATAAATCTAAATTTATAGTATTTAATAAGATATAACTTTTGTTTTCAGTTTTATATACTTATGTTTATAAATTATTTAATGTACTTTTTCCATTTTGTTTTATATAAGTTTTTCGACTATTTCCCATCTGACAGACAGACTTGATTAAGATAGAATACACACCATTAATTTAAAAATTTATGCCATTCTCAAGATATACAACTAAGCCGACAGAAGAAGTCATAAATGATTCTTAGAAAATGAACTATTTTTCTAAAACGTGGAATTCTAAATTATGAAATTTTGTTTACAAATTTACTGAAGTAAACTTTTACAAGAGTGTTTTTTCCCCATAAATATTACCCTTTTGTGAGTGTGTGTATGTTTTTTTAGTTGAATCATTCAAAATGATTCTCTATGGATATTTGTCTTTCTACCAAAAATTCTTTATACTGGTTTCCATCAAAGTTTGTTTTTTTTTTATATCGCCATATTAGTTTACACAGGTTTAAATGGGTTAAAGTCAAAAAATTACTACACACAAAAACCAACCCAACTCGTATAACACACAAAACACTGGAATGCGAGAGTTATAAATGATTGTGGAATTTTCGGTTTTTATCTCGAACAAAAAAGGAAAATTATAATTTTAAATTCAGTACACAAAATACAAAAGAAGAAAATAGACAAAAAAAAAAGAAAAAATAATGGAAGAAAGAAGACAAATGAGAACTTTCTTTGCATCATAAAATAACTAATAAAAAATCGTAAATTTTAACTTTAATTTATTCACTATCATTTGGTTTTTTCTAAGCTTAAGATATTTAGAAATATATTTACTAAACGCATTTTCTTATAAATTAACAATTTATTTCAACACCAAATACCATATTGTTAAAGCAAATTAAACAATATGTTTTCTGTATAATAATGATTGATTTATTTTATTCGTTAAGTAATAATAAATTATTTAAATCTTAAAAGAATTATTTCATTTCCGATTAAAACTTTTGTTTTTTTTTTGGTCCACACTAATAATCTATAAATGCTAAAATAGACAATAGTTAAATTTCTATAAACTTAATGTCAGTTATCGAGATTAATCACGGTAATTATTGAAGTAATTATTGGTCAGAAATAATTGGTATGCTAAATTGAAATTTCAAAGAATTTTAACTGTAATGATAGTCAATATGTAATGTATTTTAGAATTCATGCTAATCATTCTAAAAGTGCATATAACCATTCTTAGAATAGTTTTCTTTGAAATTATACCAATGAGATTGCTTAATTAATAACTTTAGGACTTGAAATATTTTGAATATAATTTAGTAAAATAATACATAATTTTCCAACACCTAAATTTTAGTGTTATCTTTATTTAATCATAAACTCCACCATTCTATTTTCTTTTTCATTCCAAACTAGAATCACATTAAGAAAATAATAAGAAACATGAAACTTTATTTTTAACTCAAAAATAGACTACATAATGATATTAAAATTTATTGTTAAGAAAAAATGTAAGAAAATATAAACTCATTATAATGGGTTTCCTCATTTTATCTACTTTACTTTACTCATTTTTTTATGATTAGAAAAAAATATAAAATGTACGAGCAAATTTAATCCGGAAATAAAATATTAATTGATGATTTTTCATTACAAAGAAAAATAAAAGAAGAATGAGATTCAATACAATCAAAATTCTCAGTAATTTTGTGTAATGATTCTTCTCTAAAGTGTAATCCAAAGCCGTTTTTGTTTAATTGTTTTGTTTTGTATACTAACTGGAAAATATTTGTGGTGGAGAGATTAAATTCACCAAAAGAAGAAAAAATAGGACAATAATAATGATTCAGTCGTATTATTTATTTATACAGACAGAATAATAAAAAATTGTAGAAAATATAGAAAGCGAATTAAATTGTGGAAAATTTTATGAGCAATTATTTTAGGGAATTTTTTTTCATTATTTTTCTTATTCAAAAAATAAATTTAATTTAAAATAAGAATAAAACCAATAATAAGAAGAAGTAAAAAATATATGAAGTATAATTGATGGATTAAGAGTTTTCTTCTGCTTTTTTTGTTATTCTTTAAGATATGATGAAATTGATTTATTATAGGCTTTTATCTCTATTCTTAACTTTTTATAACATTTACCGTTTTTCTATTTAGCAAACTATATTGATATTGATTTTTTTGTTATGAAAACCTTGAAACTAGAAGTTTTTATTTGGACCCTACATAAATTTACTCCAATACACATACATTGACAAAAAGAAAGTTAATAATATTCTTTGAAAATTAATACAATAATATTAAAGGACTTTTCAATGTAGACTTTCTTCAATTTTTCTTGAAGTTATTAGATCAATCAATATAACTTTGAATTAAATATAATATTGACTTTAAATTATTTTAGCCTGATGGTTTTTTCTTAATTTTTTATAAATAATTGATAGAAAAACTATCCAGTTTAATTATAGTTATTAACAAATACAATTTTTGTAGAATTAAAGATATTATGAGCTTTTTGTAATTAGGTACACTTGAAAGATAGAATTAAAGTGTTTGAGAGAAGAAATATAATTAAAATTAAGAAAAATTCGGTTAATTTATTTGAAAAATCATAGATAAACTTTAACTAGACTTAAACCTGTAAAATATCTTAATTGAATAAACTTCTTGTCAAAGACACCTAAAAAATCAATTGTTATACTATAAAAATTCAATTTTAAGACGGATGTGTGCGACTGCTATAATACTAGACATGTTTTATTCGTTTGATGTTTTATTATATAATCAATTTTATAAACTTTAATTGCCATCATTATTATCTTTTAACCACAAACACCAGTGTTCTTGTCAACACTTTCAAATTAAATTTTCCACTTCTGATTTAAACATTTTATAAGAAAAAAAGGAAAAGAAAAGAGAACAAAAACTTTTATATTCCTAGAAAACATTTTCTTTATGTTGACTTTACATTTTCATATTTGAATAAGCCTCCTATTTTATATTTTATTAACCTTTCTGATCTTGAGCTTTTGCCACAAGTACAAATACAAATGTACATTATTATTATGTATGTAAATAATACATGAAAATATAAAAAGCTGGTATATCAAATGTTTATTTCCGGTTTGAAGTAAAACCGGAAGACAATTGTAGAATAAAAATATAATACTTCTGATTTATGTTTGAAGATTATTTATAACGTGTTGCATTTTCATATTTTATTATTATTGTTGAAATTTAATAACTAACAATTCAGAATAATAATAATAACAATAAGTAAGGTACAAAAAATCATGAACTTTTAATATTAAAAATAAAAATAAGAAACTTTCTTTCTTTTATTTGAACAGAATCTTTTAAGCTTAACATTTTTTGTTCTTTTGTTTATTTTAAGTTAAATAAAACGAAGATGAATATTCTTATAAATATAAATGTATATACACAATTGTATCATAATAAAATAATTTCTAAAGTGAATTTCATTTTTTTTTTACTTCACTGTGCTTTCTCGGATTTATGGATCAGCAAAGAACAAAAAAAAAAAAATAAATAAAGAAGATTGATGACAATCATTTACTTATCGCGTTACATATTTTTTAAGTATATTATATCAGCTAAGTGAATTATTATTTTAAATGTAAATATTTTGTATATTTGTTGTATTTCTCATATTTTTTTCATTTTTTTTATATAAAATGATGATAAATTTATTTGTATTTTTATGAATATTTTTATTAATCAATTTTTTAAAAGCTGAAAGTTTGTATATTGTTGCGAATTTATATTAAATTTTAATGGATTTTCAGTCAGTATTAAACTTACTACAGTAGATAAATTACAATTAATCTGTCAATTTTGATTTCTTTTTTTCTAAGCAGAGAAATAAAGAAATAAAGAAACTATAAATAAATCATTAATTTATATGATTTATAATTTATATTTTCAATTAAATCATAACTCAAGTCAGCAATAGTTTAATAATAAATTATTACAGAAGTAAATGAGTTCACAAAAATAAACATAGAATTCTTTTATGTAGCTTTTGTCCTTCAAAGCACCTTTATCACTTTATTTTTTATTTAAAACAACGAATTTATGTTATTTTATCAAAATATAACGCAAAAAATATTCAAATTTCTTATTAAATAATATTAACAGTTTTCAGCACATTCTTTTAAGAAATAGATTAAATGGCATCGTTTTTAGGATATTCAATAAAATAAACGATTTTCATGGTAAAAATTTTCATATACACGACGGCAAAATATGAAAAGAAAATAAAAAAAGAAAGAAGAAAAACCTTTGAATTCGTTTTATTACGATCATAAAATCTATAAAACTAAACCTTTTTATTTTTTTTTTGAAACGTACATCCGAAAATGTGCAAAATGGAGATATACTGGATGTATATAAGTATATATATTTTATGGACTTTGTATAAGATTTACCTTTGTCAAATAACACCGGTACAACAGTATAATATTATTATTTGTCTTCGACAGATGTTAAGATCTAAACTGTACCTCTACCATATAGAAGGTGAGGCATCATTATGTTTTGTACGTTTTTTTTCTTCTTATTATTTTTCTTTATCTTATATGAACTTGTTGTATATGCGATTAGAATTTCAAAATATTTTAAGGAAAATTAACTGTGTATTAATAGGACAAGTAAAAACGTTTTAAATTAATTTGGGGTATTTCAAAAATTTAAATCCACCAAAAATATTTGATGATAATTTTTTTAAATTCAATAAAAAATATTTAATTTTGTAGACTTTTCAGTGATTCGTTACATATATGGAATCATAATTACAAATTAAGCTTTTACTGACACAGCATCATATTTGTTAAAATTTAATTGAAGAAAAATCTTAATCCTTACAGTAAGCTTTTGAATTAATTTTTTTGCAATTATCATCTGATGAATTTCACGTGTTAATTTTAAATTTTAATACCTATATACACGAGTCTACAATTTAATCGTATAATATTAAATGATTTATAAATAATAATATAAATTGAATTTACGTTTAAAATTAATCTGGTTACGTAATAATCTTCCATATGATAATTAAAAGATATAAATTGTTTGTTCTAATTTAATGTTAACTTAAATTAATTAAATTAAATAATATATTTTTTTCTATTCTTTTCTTTTTTTCTTTTAGAGTAAAAAAGTTGTTTCGCTAATTGACTCAGTTTAGCACTATTAGTTCAATATTACTAAATTACTTTACCTAAAACTTATGGTTAACACAAATAACTCTCTTATTCAATGAAACTCCATGATTATGTTGAATAACCACAGTCCTTAGATGGTCAATATACAAAAAAAAGATGTGTTGATAGTGAATTCATGCTGTGTGTTTTCACCACAGGCTATATAATTCTTGTATATATGTAATCGATATAGAATTGATTGTCTTTTTTTTCATATTACTAAATTTATAGAATAATTTTTTCTTTATATGAAATTCCTGTTGATTTTCTATTTGAATTACGCATAATAATATTATTCTTATTTAATAAATGAGACAAAAAGAAAAAAAATAGCACAATATTATTTTCCTTTTGAAAGTCTTGAAAATTCTAATTAATCGCAGACATATATATGAAGTTTGGATTCAAAAGTCATTTAAATAAATTTCAAATAACTTCTTTTACTTTATTTATTTTTTATTTGTTTGTTTTTCTATTATAAAAAATCTAAAGAACGTAAAATATTTTTTTCTTTATAAAACAGACAACACAGACTTGAGTTTTATCTCCTATATACATATGTTAGATTTAAATCAAATAACAATAAATTTATGCAATCCTTAATAAAAAAAAACGTGACAAGGGATGACGTAACACAGGCCGTTTAATATATTTTTCAAACACTTATCCATACTCTCACACTTCGTATTTTATATGAAAAATTTTCAACTCATTGTTTTTTTTTACTTCTACATATTTTTCACATCATCAAATCATGAAATAAGAAATAAAAAAAAATGAAGAATTTCTATTCGGATATTGTAAAATAATTGAATTTTTTTTTAAGAATTCTCATCGAAGCTCTTAAACATTCCAAAAGTATGCTTTATAAAAAAAAAGAGTTTATTAAGAAAGCTGTAAATTATGAACATTTAGAAAAAAATAAATATTTAACACAAAATAAAAGTTAATTTGTATAAAAATTATAAAAGGAAAATTAAAAAAAAAGAAGAAGAAAATACGGATGAAATTTTAGAAAAAAGAGAGAACAATAATAAAGATTTAGATTAAGAAAATAAACTTATATTTATTTTCTGTTTTAAAAAAATAATTAATTAATAAAAGTTAGACCTGAAAGGGTTTAAAAAATTAAACAATAACAAAACTTTTTTTCTGAAAGATCAAAACCAGTTTTTTCCCGCAGTTGTGTTTTTTTTTTAAATTATATTCTTTAACTTTTATTTTGATACAAAGACCATTTTTTGTATTTCTTAGAATTTGTCTTTTGATTACATAAATATAATTTTATCAAATGTAAAGATTTTTCGCCTTTATATTCTCGTCTTTATCTTTATTTATTAAAGTCTTTTTTTTCAGTAAGATTTCACGATTGTGAAGTGAAATAAAATTTAATAAAAAATGAAAATGTAAGGAAAAGCGAGAAGTAAAAAGCTAAAAGATGATGAAGAAGAAGAAGAAATCGTATACAAATAGATGCTATTCTTCTTTAACTATATAAGTCTTTGAATAAAGTGCACTATAGTTAATTGAATTTATCTTACAGTAAGGTAACAAGTGGTTATAACAAATGAAAGCAGACACCTGGTTGTGAGTTATGCTTATGATGAACATTTTTCTAAAGAATAGAGAATTTTTCTTTATTTTCTTTAAAGAAAATTGGAACGTATTTATATATATTCCATCTTTTCTTTTCTTTTATAACGATAAAAAATATGGTAAGCCATTTTTAATTGAATAAATAAAAAAAAACTTCATACTGTTGAACAATAATTCATAGCAGTAGGTAATTCAGATTCTATTGAGATTTAATCTAAATCGATTCTAATGCTCTTAGCAACTGTTTCGGTAAGATTTAAGAAATATTAAAGTTTAAATATTGGTTAGTTTTTTTTCTTGATACAATTGTATATAAATTATTTTTTGTTAGTCACAAATTAATTTCATTCAAAATGAAAATTATAAAGAGAAAATCCCATATAATCATTCAATAATGTTTTAAAATGCGAAAGATCGAGGTTTTCATTAATCAACCGATTAACGACTCTTTTTTTGTCATTTTGTTCTAATATGGGGCGCTATAGGTCAAAATACATTTATAAAAATTATAAATTATAAAAATAATAATATACTCAAAAATATCAGATAAATTGTGTCAAGGTAACCTTGATCACTGCTAACGACTTCGTACATTAATATTATTTATACATAAATACATATATTGACATTATATCCGATTTTTCATCAGAAAAAAAAGTAAATGGGGGAAAAAAAGAGAAAAAAGACGTTTATATATATATAGAAATAATAATTCAAAGCTTTAAGTCGTTAATTTCTTCTCGCTTTTCATAACGGAAAGATTGAAATGTGAAGAAGAAGAAAGAAATTGGTATAGAAGGAAAAAAAACACTTTATTTAATGTTTAAGAACGATAAATTTTCTTTATTGTTTGTTGTTGTTGTTGTTGTTTGAATATTTCTATCACTGAATTTTTTTCTTTTAAATCTTATACCATTACTATTTTAAACTTTACATTTCGCTATCGTTTACACACACGACGTAATTCATAAAAAAAAGAAACGAAAAAAAGTAATAATATCCTCATTCACAATGAAGGTAGATAATCCGTAACAAATCTGTAGGTATTCTCATCAGAAAGAGGCAGTACTGAGTTAAGTAGGCACTTTAAATTCATGAAAAATAACAGGACTAAGGGTCATACCTATATATTTTATCACTAATCTTTCTATAACATGTCTAGTATTTTTCAATGATGACAGGACTTTATAGAATAATATAAAATGTTATTCATCTCATTGGATAATTTTTCTATCTTCATTTCTTAAGATTAAATTTCACTGTTTCATTTTAGATTCATAAAATATATATTAAATTTTCAGCACCAACTAACTCTAAATTTATAATCAACCAATAAGAAGAAGAATGCCAATTTAACTTCTCTATCTAATGCTGAACTTAAACGAATAAAAAAATATTTTTGTAATCCAATTTATTATCTGTAAAGTATATATATATATATATATATATATATATATATATATATATATATATATTTTTTATTAAATCAATTTTTTATAATTTTTAATAAAAGTTCTTTGATAAAGTAAATTTGATTGAAAATTTTTACAATATCAATTTTTTTATGATTCGACCTTTTTTCTCTTCTCTCTTAATATTTTTTTTCTTTTATATTAGAGCAAAAAAAGAATAGAAGTGTTTTTTATATTTATTTTCTATAAAGGCAAACAATAATTGTCTAGTTCAAACAATATCATCTCAATCAATCCTTTTTATTAATAAAATATCATAAGAAAATGAATGGGAAATCAATTCCAAAAAAAATAAAAAATAAAATAATTTTGCTATAAAAAAGCTCTCAATAAACGCCGATATAAAAATTATGAACTTTTTTTTGTGTCATTTGTTATTTGTTTTCTTTTTTCCATTCATATCATATTATTTTTTAATTAAAAATTTTAAAGCAACGATTAAACCGTATAAATGTGCATATATTTATCACCATATGTGTTTATTTGTTGTTTTTTTTTTGCGTTAGACAATAATTTTACACAAAAAAATATTGTAAAACGCAAAAAATAACCGATTTTAAACAGCTGAACAAACGAAAGATAAATAGAGAATTTATTAAAAAATAATTGGTCTTTTTTTTTGTTTGTCCAGAAAGTTTATGGCCGAAACGAGGAAAAAACTAAATTTAATAATAAATTTTTATTTTTATTATAAAGCAAAAAGAAAAAAAAAGAAGAAGGTCCCAAAAAAATAAAATAAATGCGTGAAACAAAAATATTTTTCTTTCTATCGCCCAACCGATTTTATTTAACCGTTTTGTTTTTTTATTTTATTTTATTGGTGTTGTAAAATATTTTCTATATAAAAATACAACATTAAAGCCAAACCCCAAATTCATGTTCACACATGTGTTAAATGAAAGAGCCGACAAAACTGGTAATGATTTGGTGTAATTTTCCCAAATAAGCGCCATTGAAATAAAAAGAAAAGAAGAAGGAAGAAGGAAGAAAAAAAAAATAAAGCGGATGCTACAAATGGTTTCCCGGTTTAAGTGTGTTTATGGATTGCGAGAATATAAAAAAAAAGGAGATTTAAAGGGAAGAAGAACAATGTTACATACACTTAACAGATATCAGGAGAAAGAAAAGAAAATACGTAGAAAATTACAATGACTGCGGCTATAACAATGGTAAAATACTTGAAAAAAAAACGAAATATTTTCATTCCTCAAATTTATTCACTATTCAAGAATTTTTTCTAGAAAAAAAAATTCATCTGTCAACTTGAGCTTAATAATTTTTTCTTTATATAAAAGTACCTATAGCATTTATTTCTCCTCTTTCTTTTTATTTTGATCGAAGACATAAAAGCGTATACATCTATATAGGATTTCTGACGAGAATATGAAAGAGGATGTTTGTTTATATATCGTCGCTTTTTTTTTTCTTTACTTGCCTCGTTCTTTCTTATTCTCTCAGAAAGAAAGAAGAAAAAAGAAAATGATAACAGATCAAGCATGAACAGGGTGGTAATGTATTAAGGGATGGTGGCAGAAAGAAAGAAAAAAAAAGTTATAATGAAATCAAACATCAAAGAAACGAAAACACTGTCACTTAACTTATAGCCGACTGATTTTTTTATTATTGTTATTTGGGATTTAAGATGGATTTAATTTAAGTCACGTATATTTATATATTATATATATATATATATATATTTGGAAGAAAATGATTAACCGCATATATACAGATACAGATATATGATTTTTTTTGTATCACGTCTACACAATAATATTTTAATCATAAAAATTATATAGGTTGACGTGTCGTATAGAGGGATTATAACAATCACACACATAAGAAAATATTTATATATAGAATAACTTTAATTTCTAATATGAAATGTTTAATGTATAAAACTTTATTATTTATTCAAAACATCATACATAAGATTATATATTATTTAAAAGAAAATGAATACATTTTGATTTTATAAGCGTAATGATTATTATTAGTTTTATTTGATTTATTTAAAGTGTCTCGAATATGATCCATATCATTCTCCATTATTCACTAAGCAATCAGTCTAATATTAATTACATTTATTTAACAAGTCATTTAATGTATTTATTTACTATCTATTTTTTTTAAATGAAAAACAAAAAATATACTTTTAAATTCAATCTTTGGAATTTTAATTAATTAAAAATTAAAGGAAACATTTCCTAAGCACAATTGAGACGATAAAAACTTCAATTTTAAATTGAAACAAAATTTATTTAATTATGAAACAACGGAAGCTTATAAAAATGATCCAAATACTTTTATTGACTTATTAAAAATTTCACCTAATAATGATTTTCATCTGAAGGATTTTTAAAAACAATTTTTTAATTAAAAAGGTCGTCGCAAGCTATGCCCAACCCAAAAAAAGCTTATTAATTATTTTTCAACTCAATTTAATTAAATAAAAAATTTCAAATTTCTTATAAAAATGTTTTTCTCGACAAACTTTAATTTAATTATTTTCATTCTACTTGAATAAATTTATATACTTATTATTTAATTTCGAAATGCTGCATCATTTTAAGAAAATCGAGTGAAATCATAATTTCAGATCTAATTAATTCTGTTGTGGATGTTTGAGGTCGTTTTTTTATAAACATGACGTAAATACAAATGATTGCAAAAAATAAGCAAATTGTGCTTTACATAAAACAACAAGTGAATGTGTGTATCTGTATGTGGTTTTGTGAATAATTTTTTTTCTCCGGAAAATTTAGTAAATATAAAACAGACGTTGAATTCCTGTTCTATTGTAAAAGCTTTCTATTTTTGTCTCTTTGGCATACATTACACACATACTACGTCATGAAATTTGTAGTCAAATTGTTTAAGTTTCTTATGAAACGAGAATTGAACCCCAGGAGAAATAATTTTTGTGTTTTTTCTTTCTTTTTCTTATTGTTGTTGTATTTTTACCCAAAAGATCATAAAATTCAGAGTATCAAAACATCGTGTTTACATAATATAACTATATGAGAGATGTTTTACAAATTGGAGATACTTTAATATGTATATAATAAATAATATGTTTTGTGTATATAAGGAAATTGCATATACATACACATATATATAAATACTTATGTATACTATATACTATATTCATACATAATATAATTTTCTATATTTTTGTTTGAGTTTTTTTATTTTTTGTAGTATTATTTTTATTTGTGTAAATGTATTTGTGCGTGTTGTAATACATTTTTATTTCATTCTTTTTGAAAGATTAATGATGTTGCCAAAAAAAAAGAAAGAAAGAAAGAACAAGAGGAAGAAGAAGTATAAAATATAAAGGAAAAATAAAAAACTGGGACATTTGGTTGGTATAATAAATATCCTATAAGGAAGTAATAGGAAAAAGGAAAAGAAAACGAAAATGAAAAAAAAAGAAGAAGAAAAATACAATATTCTTGAACCATGATGATCATTATTATCATAGCCCACCATAAGTGATTAGGTACTCATACCATCTACAAAGAAAAAAATAGAAATGAAGAAGAAGAAAGCCCAAAAGAACATAAAAATAAAACATACGCACTATAACAGAATTACGAGCAGTATAAATCAATGTATTTATCTGTATTTTCAGTTTTACGTCACGATTTTTACTTTCAATCAATTATATAATTTTTATTAGAAAAACAGTAACAACAAAAACAACAAGAAGGAAAAAGAAGACAAAAAGAGAAGAAAATTCACAATAGATTCTATAAAAAAGAAAAAGAAGTAATAAAATAGGATACCTAAAGATCCCTAATAATTTCAATTGATTACCAAAAGATTTAAGAAGATTATAGGAAGGTAAAGTACCTATTCCTATTGGTTTATATTATTCTATATACGAAAATAATTCTAATATAAAATCTTATTTTCTTTAAAGAAAATAAGATTTTTGATTACGATTTCCTTCTTATCATTTTATTTCATTTCATTTTATTTTTTTTTATTTAAAGACAAAGGTTCTTCTACATAATTATTAATGATAATAGATAAATGATTTTAAATTATGATTATCTAAATGGTTTCCAAGAGAGATTTTAACATTTTATTTTTTTTTATTTTTGATTAGATATTCTTTTTGTAAAAAGAAACATTATTTATTCTATTTTTATAATATTATTATTTTTATAAAATAAAGTCTAAACAGATTATGGTAAAGTTAAATTACACATGTGGTTCCCATAAATATAATAAGTTTATGGTTAGAATATTCTCTTTTGTTGATATTTAATTTCTCTGTTAATGTGGTCAACCTATAATGGTATTTTACATACCGTAATACAATGTTTTGATAAAAAAAGGAAAAATGAAAACCTCATTTATAATAATATACCTTACAGATTTTCATTTGAGTAGAAAATTGTTTAATCTTTTTAACATTTTGTTTCAACATTTTTACAAATGTTTACAAACAAAATAATCTCTAGGAAAAATGTTAAATTTTTAATAATTTTTGGTAAAGATTTGAATTAAACTTTAAATATTTTTTTTTGTTATCTAAATAACAGAATTGATTTAAAAAAGACGTGCTTAATAATTCAGCTCAATACTGTTTATATTTCTAAGAAATTGATTTGCAAACAGAAATTATAATTATAATCTAAAGAAAATTTGAAAAACATCAAAAACCAAAAGAAATTTCAAATGGAAGATTCTAATTAAATTAATGAAATCCTTTAAAGCATAAATATTCGTGATGAAAAAAAATATTAATTCTGTGGCTTGATTCGTTATTTATTTTTTCTTTCTATAGAACCTGTAATTTTAATCATCCATAAATTAAAATGGACATAAATGAAATAGTTGTCTTTTCTCTGATAGGCTTCTCTGATAATCTTATTCTTAAGTTTATTTATTTTTGTCAAACAATAGGTAGATCTAAACAACAATGTATTATCAGTTGAACGTTGAACATTTTTTTTTGTAAATTCAAATTTTTATTGAAGAAACCAATTTTTTTTCTCTTCAGAATAAAATTTATATAAAATGAAATTATAAATAAATAATCGCTTTTTAATTAAAAATGACATGCTTAATATTAAGTGCTGCATGTAAAATAATTCAATACAATTCTTTTTTTTTTTCTCTGTTTTAATTTTTTTTTCTTTTATAAAAGAATAAGAAGGAGAAAACTGCTTCATTAAATTAATGCAAGAAATGTTGTGTTTTTTTCTTCTACTCTCTCTCTCCCTATGAAATATATTTAAGAAAAAAACCATCATGAGATATTTTAATTAAATTTAACATTCAGATAGGTATATAATATATATCCTATAAACATAAATACAATTTTCAAGAAAAGCTTTGGGAAAAAGAAAATTTAAAACGTTCTGAAAAAAAAATAAGGAAAAAAAAACAAAAAGAAACATTGTCGCTTTGTCAATAAAGGAACAAAATTAAATTCTCTAAAGTAATTTCCATTATACGTTTAAAATATAAAATATTCCTAAGAATATTTTTGCAATTCAATTTTTTCTTTTTTTTTGTTCATTCTTTTTCTTCTTCTTATTCTTGGCTGTACTTGTGTCCCCGCTGCGTTACCCAACAATAAAAAAAAAAAGAAGAAGAAAATAATTCCCAATTGGATTTTCTTGTCGTCTCTGCTATTCGATTTACATTACCGCAAAAGAAAAGTTTTTTTCCATTCTTTTTATTCTTCTTTTTCTTATTTTTCTTTTAAACAAAAGAATGAAAAAGTTTCTGATCAAAATAAATGAAACAAATTAATTTTAATTTTCATTAACGTTCTCATTGTTAGATATCCGCATGGATTATTGTTTTACTGCTGCTATAAAAAAAAATAACGTAAAACAAAAAAACAAAGAAGCAAAACAAAACAGCAAAAGAAAAAAAACGACAGCAATAAAAGATTTTGACGGATTTATATTCTTGTTTTTTTAATTTAATTTTTTATTGATACTTTAATGAATTCAGTAAGATAAACACGTACAAGTGTCTATAATATCACTTTTGCTTTATGTAATTTTATAAAATAATAAACAGTCAAAGTTGCTATAATAATATATGATCTTTCTTTACTCAGTATCCTTGATCTTTTTTTTTATCGAACATTGTGTATGTTGTGTGTGTGTATATGAATAATATGAAAGTGAGAGCCTTAAAATTATATTTGTTTATTTCTTAAAGATTACTTATATTGTTTATAATTTATAAATTAATTTTAAACAAATGAAACCATATATATAATGTAATTGTATTATCTAATTTTAATAATATATCACACTTGTTCGTTTGTTAATAATTCACACGTACGCCTAGGGATAGTTTCAACATATAAAAATTTATACATATACATATATTGTGCATCATCCTCTAACACATACACACACACACACGCACACACGATTGTGTAAATTGTGTGTTGTCTACTCGTAATTCAAACATATTATTTCCCATTTTTTAAGACAACACCAAAAATCCGATTATTTTAGGTATTCAAGCAAGACACCAATTAATATTCTCTTGTTATTTAAAACATAAAACACGCGATAAACATACATAAAGGTAACACAAATTTATAATGACCTAATTGAGTCTTACAAGAATTTTACTAGTTGAATTCTTTAATTGTGTTATTTACGTTGTTTGTTTTATATTTTTTTGTTAATTTCATTTTATCAATCTGTTACACTGATGCAATCAGAGGAATTTCATGATCCGTTGATAGAGTCGTGTAAAAAAATAAACAGAGTATCGATAATTGTTTAAGTTTACAAGTAAAAAAAAACTCAGATTATAATTGCAACATTTTTGCAATAAACAAAAGTCAGATGGGAAACTAATTTTTATTCAACCACAAAGTGATAATAAAATTAAATTTAGGAAAATAAAATGGATTGTTGATGATGATACAATCTTGCTGTATCGCGTTTTATATTTTACTAAATTAAAATTTGTTCTTATGTTGTTATTCCATTTAAAATAACAATAAATCGATGACGAAGATTAATAACCTTAAACTTGAAATTTTTTTACAGCTTCTTTTCTATTTACATAAGCAAAGCAGGAAGAATTATGCATACAGAGAAGATTTTTACTTTTTTTTACATATAAAAGAAACACGTAGATCTTTCTTACAAAATCTTTTTCATTTTTGCTTTTTATTTTTGAGTATTATCTGGTATCCTTTTGTTTTTATAAAAAAATTCCCTATTTTTTTTTCTCCTTCTTGTTTGTTGTTTTAATTTTTCTACCATAATAAATCAAAACAAAACAAGATTATTGATCAATCGCGTTCTTTACAAATTTCAATCCTAAAAATGTATATCTGAACTGAACCGTGAATATTAGGTACATTGAAATAAAGAAAGAAGAAAAAATGGTAAACATTTTATCATTTTTCCTCTTGTAAATTAAAATTTCTAAAAGAGAAAAAAAAACCATTTTTACCATGGAACAGGTGCAAATAACATTTATAAAGATAAAAGCGAAAAATTAAATTGTTTTTTTTTTGTTTAATTAAACAAAAATGTTTCTCGGGTCTTTTTTGATTTAAATTAGAATATTTAGAGAAATGTTTTAACTAATAACATAAAATAATTTTGTTTTTGTCACTTGAATGTATTTTTAGTTTAGATTAAATTGTTACGTACAACAACTGTAATAAAAAAAATAAATGTATTTTGAGATTGGTTACAATTACAACACAAAATTTAGAATATGATAATTTATATTTTGGTTTTGCCTCCACTGTTTTTGCTTCCACTGTTTTTTAACAAAAAAAAGTAAAAAAATAAAAAAACAAGAACATAAATAATTAACATGATGCTGGCACAAATTGTAATAAACAATTTGCTGACTGCATCTTTTTTATTTTTTGTTCATTAATTTTCCATTTGAATCTATATATATATATATATATATAGGTATTTTTTTTAACCCATCAACATTATTTAATGACAAATAATTTATTTTCCACGAAATGAAAAAATACAGTAAAAAGAAAATCCACGAAAATGAAAAAAAAATTATTCGAAAACTATGTAAATCATTTTTCTTTACAGTTCGTTTAACTGTCGACAGAGATATTTATGTGATTATTGGAAATCAATCAGTCAACGCACAAACGAGAACTAAAAAAATTTAATGTGTTGGTTCGGCAAAAAAAAAAGAAGAATTTAAATGAAAAAATAGAATATGTATTTGTAATTAACAATCTGGAAATAAAAATCAGAAATCAAAAATAAAAAATAAATATTTATTTTCCAATATAATTATAAAATTTATCGAGGAAATAAATAATTTTTGGTATTTGATTTTTATAAAAATGTAGTTAAAAGCTTGAATCCCACTTGTGTTTGATTGATAATGTTGAGTTGATACAATCAGGATATATATTTTTTAATTTGTTTTTAATAAATCAAAAACTCATTCCACTTTCTAAATTCAATAATTCGTTATAAATCACATTAAAAATTTAAAAAGGTGTCCCCACAGAAAACTGAGTAAATAAAATGTTTACTTTCATTTTCAAACAAAAAAATAAATAAAATATAGAATGAAAATTTTATTTTCACAAACAGACAACAAAAAAAAAACACGTTGTTTCAATGAATGAGTCTAAAAATAATATTCATAAATGTGAACCGAGTTGAAACTAATTTTGAGCGGTTCGGTTTCTTAACAAGACAGAAAAAAAAAGTTTTTGGTTTTTGGTTACGGTTCAAAAGTGAATAATTTTTACATCAAATTGAAAAAGGGGGGAAAAAACATTCGTAGGTTTTTAATTTAAAATAATGAAAATTATTTCCCATAAATTTACGGGTGATTTTTCTTTTTGGATTCGGTTCTATTAACATCCATTTTATTCTAAATATATTTTATTAATATATTCCATTCTGTTTATTTTATTTTCTTTAAAATTTTGCTTATATAACTATAAACATACAAGAAGGAAAGAAGTATTAGAAAGCAACAATTATTTATCTGTTTATTAAAACAAAAAAAAAAAAACTGAAAATGGAAATGGAAAATGGAGAAAACAAAAAGAAAAACCAATAAAAAATTCTGATCTATTAATAATGATTTTTTTCTTATTTTCATCAAGATCAATACAAAAATAGTATTTGATTTTAGAGAAAGAGAAAAAAGAAAGAGTCAGATCATATTTATTGTATTTGGTTCAAAATTCAAATATTATTGGAATAAATACATTTGTTTAAATATTGAATTTTATGAATATTACTTTTTGTATTTGTAAAACCTCCATAGAAAATCAACATCAACTTTTATTTTATTCATTTTATAAATATAAAAATAGGTAAATCGTCTTATAGTTCCAGAGTCACTTCATATTTTATACATACGAAAAATAATAATGATAGGTTAAATAATAATAAACACAATGTGTAATAATGTGTTAATGTACACGTAGATAAAATATAAAATTTCTATATACTGATGTATAGAGATAAATTAATTAGGTTTTATCATGCAAAATGATGACATTTGCCATTAAATGATCGTATTTATGAGCGTGTTAAACTTTTCTTTTTGTTTTAAAAAATTGCTGGAAAAACCATTTCAGTAATATTTTTGTTATTTTACTTTTTAATACTAATTTGTTTGAATTTTATTTTATATTTTATTTAATAGAGTAAACTTAAAACAAACAGTGAAACTTATCTAATTGAACCTTGTACAATCGGATGACCTCTAGAATTGGGTCGCAAATCATTAAGCAGTTTTCATACTTTTTGATGTAAACAATAATAACCACGTATCTCATCCGATCATTTTTTTGTAGAATCGATAGCCAATTAGACAAATTTATCTGTATCTAACAATAATAATTTATACCTGACATTGTGGTAGATCACCATCCCGTTTTGTAGCCTTCCATCCTAATAATGGTGGTATACAAACTAATGCTGATACAATCCATACAGTTGTTATCATAACAACTGCTCTTGCTGGTGTTCTTGTTTTTAAATATTCAACAGCTTTTGTAATACTCCAATATCTATCTAATGATATTAAACATAAATTGTTTATTGATGCTGTACACAATAATACATCCATTGCTGAATGTATATCACACCACCAACTACCAAATATCCAATAACCCATTAATTCATTAGCTAATGAAAATGGCATTATAACTAAACCTAAAAAAAAATCAGCAACAGCTAATGATGCTATAAACCAATTTTGTATATTTTTTAATGATTTCTCTGTTGATATTGCAATTATCACTAACATATTACCAACAACAATTATAATCATTAATATTGTCACTACAATTGATGCTATTATTATTTCAGGTAATGTATAACCACTTGGATAAATATCCATTGAAAATAATGTTGTTGTATTATTATTATTATTATTTATGATTGGTAAAATTATACGTAATTGTGATGAATTATTATAAATTGATGATAAAAAATCATCTGCTATACTCATATTATCTCTTAATAAATCCATTTTGATGATTTAAATTATTACCTGCTGTTTTATTTTATTCCAGTTTGTGTTTTTTTTTGGTACATATTTTTCTTTTAATGTTCCTTAGTTTTTTTTCTATTCACTAAAAATATTACTATAAAGTCACATTTTTTATTTATAAAAATTTTAATTTATAAATCAAATTAAAAACCAAAAAAAAACAACTACACACACAATTTTACTTTAAATAAATTGTTCTTTAATTTAAAATCTAAAAATAATCCAATTATTTTAATTACAATTTAATATCTTTTACTATATGTACTATTGAAATATTTAGTTTTTAGTTGTGAAATAATTTATGTGTTTCTAAAATTAGTAAGTGCTTACATTATATAAACTGTAATGTTTAAGTATTCATTAATAAATGTAAATGTAAAAGTATAGAATGATTAATATTGATGGGCGTTTTATTTAATTTGTCTAAATCAAATATTCTTGATAATGTTAAATAGTAATTTTTTCAACCAAGATAATAGTAATTTTTTCAAACAAGGATTTGAACAACTAACGACCCTAAATATAAATGAGAATCAGACGTGATGTAATCTCAGCCACGGTTTAGCTTCATTGGTTTTAGTTCATTTATATTCTGTTACAATTGTGCACTTGCCGAGATGTACTTGCATAATAAATTCTTGCTCTTTTTTTTTTACTTATTTTATGTAGTAATAATACATCTTTGAAAATTTCATTATAAAAATGTCATCGTAATGTCATCGTAAGGAAAATTGATTAAATCAAACGAGTAATATTGTATAGGAAAGGAGTTGCTTCGAACGATAACTATGTTTTTATTTTGGTCTAGGAAATTAATGGTTCCTATAGTTTCATTGTATAATATTTTAGAGTTCAACAACGAAAATTATTCAAAAATAATAAGATCCTTTGCTTTTGCTATACGATTTGTTATCTGATAAAATTTAATTAAAAACGGATTGTGTGCTCAGATTATCCTTACAAGGATTTCACGTAAATGGAATGGAACAAAACTATCTGTATTTACATTCAGACAAACACAGTTCAAATGAAACTGAAGTAATTTATTTGTTTTATCATATTTATTAACTTTATAAACGTTAAATTAGTTAGTTAGTTACTCAGTAATAAAAGATAAATATTTGAATATTTCATGTTTGTACGTTTATATTCAAACACAATATCACCATTTTATTTGTACAAAAAACAAATTATATAATTTTTTTTTCGTAAAACTTACGTAACCAAAATCCACTTTCAAATCTCGAGCAATTTTTTTGTTTGTTTGCTTATATTTCTTTTTTGTTTTTCAAGATCAATATTAAATTAATGTGATTTTTGCCTTTTTCTTTAAATATCTTACAATAAACAATTTTTTTTAAATTATTTTTAGTTTTATATTTAAATTTTTCAAATAAATAACAAAAATTTTGTTTAAAAGAAATTTATTGTGCTTAGGAGAAAGGGAGAAGGAGAGAAAGAGAGAGAGATGGAGAACATAGTTTCACACATTCCTAATAATTATATTAAAATTTATAACAATAAATTATTTGATAATTTATTGATTGTTTATATTTAACTCAAATTAAGAAAAATTAAAATATTTATAAATGAATATTTTAATTTACGCGATACGCTTGTTTTAACCATTTTCTTTTAACGTATGTTTGCTGCTGACGTTTTCAGTTTGTTTGTTTGTTTGTTTTTTTGTTATTGATGCTTTTCGGTGTAAAAATATGTAACAAAATAAGTTAAGAAATGTGATTTAGTTCATGCGTACCGAAAAATGGAAAAACATTTGAGAAATGAGAAAAATAAAATAAATATGAGAATAATTTTGAAATAAATTCTAAAGTAAGAATTTTAAATCTTAAGAAAAAAGAAAAAGAAACTGAAAAGAATTATTGTGATAGAAGTTGTGACGTAAAGGCACAGCTTTATTTAACTTTAAATAAAATAAAAAAAAACGTATAAAAAAGTTCAAAAAAATGTTGCTTTTTTTCCCTTTTTGCTTACAAAATTGTATTTTATTGGGATAGTCTTACGTCACATAAAAGTAAAAAAAAAAAGAAAAAGAAAAGAGACATCAGGTGTTGCTGTTGGGTAATGTCATGTATTTTTCCCAAAAAGACGCGACAGAAATTGATTTGACACATTATATTCTGTGTATAAATTTTCTTTCTTTCTTTATATTTATTTTTCTTTTTTGGGTAAGAAAAGAGTCTAAGTGAATTGATGTGTCTTCGTATATACATAAAAATACATACAATAAATGTACAGCCATAAACAAATAGGAAGTACAAGAAACAAAAAAATATATAAATAAATAATTATCTAAGAATAAAAAGTAATAGATATAATATATATAATAGGGGATGTTATATAATAAATTAATTACAATATTTCCTCTTTTTCTTTGTTTTTCTTTTAAGTTTATTTTTTTCTTTATTTGTTGTTATTCTATCTTTTATAAAATACAAATCAATAAACACATCTGGTGTGTGCTTGTATTATTGCGCTGATAAAATGTTTTATAAACTGAACTGTGAACACACCCTTTCGCCTTGTGCCAATGTTTTATTATCATACCGCATCAAAGAGGATATATTTATTATAAGATACGCCGGTGGTGATGTTATATATTTTAAGAAACTTTTCTTCTTTTCCTTTTCTTTTTCTTCTTCTTCTACTTTTTTCTTTTACTTCTTTTTACTGTATAAGAAAAGCGGTTTTTAACTTTGTTAAAGCTTTATTGTTTATTTAAAGAAGAAGCAAAAGAAGAAGAGAAAAAATATAAAACAAGAGAAATAAAAAAATAACACTAGGTAGGTATAGTATGAATATGTTACTGACATTTTACATTTTTTAGCATTATTTGGGTTTAAAATACACACACACACACAGAGTGACAGAAAGAGAGAGACAGGTATAACAGAAAAGAAAAGGGAATTATTTTTTGTGTTTCTCATTATTATTATTATTATTATTTTTTGTTGTGTTGGAATTTTTTTTTTAACATATAAAGTATGATGAATATCTTAATAAATAATTAAGATTATGTCAACAAACAAAAGTAAAAAAAAGGAACAAGAAGAAGAAGGAGAAGAATAAAAGTTGACTATACTAAAGATAAGTTATGTAAGATAATTTTCTATGTATGTTCTCTGTTTATAAACCTAGATTTTTTGATGTTTTATTAAAATGTCAATTATGTGAATGAAACGTATAAATTTTTTTTAAACGAGTTTTCATCACCAAAAAATTAAAAAAAAAATTTTCAAGGTGAAAATTGTCATAAAATTTAAGGATAAAAAAAATAAATTAGTGAATTAATGGAAATAGAAAATATTTTCTTTTCCTATTTTAAGATCAGCGGCTCTGTGCACATAATACATAAAGATTATCGTTCATCGTATAATTTATTATAGATCCGATATACCGGTCATTTATTCGATCACAAATAATATTATTTATTTATCTTAAAGGCAAAATTAATTATTAATTTATTGCCAATGAATTTTTATAATTATTTTGTTTTTTCTTTTTCGCGGTTACGAAATTATAAATAAATCTAATCATAATTTTTTTTCTTTTTGGAAACATTTTTGTCTGTGCAGAAAGCAAAATACTGAAAGAAAAAACATAACAAAGGAAAATAATAATGGTTACAAATAAATATTAATATTTGATCATCAAAATTATGAGCTTTACGTGTTGGAAAAGAATGTTTTTTTATCACCTTTTCGTATAGACTGGCATATTATTTTTTCTTTTCTTCTTCTTTTTTGCTTGATTCTGTTTCTTCAGATATTTTACGTTTTTTTTTTGTTTTTGTTGAAATATAAACACAAAATTTTCTCCTACATAATATGATTTATTTAAACTGTCAATTTTGTATAATATTTAGATTTAGGTTATTTCATAACTTTAAAAAAAAAGCAGAAATAAAAGAAGAAGAAATAAAAAGTTTAAACGGAGCAAAATCAATAATTTTACTTTTTTGTTTTTTGCTTTATTTTTTTATTTATTTTTATGCTGGTTTGAGAGAAAATTAAAACACAACTTTTTTTTTTATATTTTACACTCAATTTAATTGATTTTTGTTTTGTTTTCAAACAAATACTGGATTTCTCGATGATATTGTTTGTTTTATAATTTTTTTATTTATTCACTGATGTTTATTTTTATTAATTTTAACTTTCCCAACCAAAAACCAAAAGAAAAACAATTGATTTTCGTTTTAATTATTTGTACTTTTTTTATTGTTGATAAAAAAAATTAAATAAATAATAAAACAAAAAAACTTAAAGATTTCAAAATATATTTGCAAGCAATTTTTGTGAAATCTATAACTCATCCGGGACAAATTCCGATTCACACTAACTAAAAGCAAAAAAAAAAAAAGAAGAAAAATAAAAGAGCAGAATATTATGTTGGTTAGTTGAATTTTTTTTTGTTTGATGAAAATCGAATTGAAGAGGACAAAATAATATGTATGTTGAGATATACGAAGAAAAAAAGGTGTTGTTATCTCAGTCTAACCATGTAACACTGCCCTAGTGACGACTGAGTTTGAGGAGAAAAAATCGAAAATTGTAAAAGAGCATGCGTGAGAAAAAAGAGAATATTAAGAGAATGTTGTTACAGTTGAAAATTTTGTATATAGAATTTTAATATAAATAAATTCATACATGCACACATGCATAGCTCGAAACATGCTATTCCATACAGTTGTATATAAATATAAATTTTATAATATTATTCTTTTTATATAAATATAATATATACATAAACACTTTCATATCTCTACACGCACACATCTATAGATATTTTTTTATTTCAATTTGAAGAAAATGTATATAGAATAAGAGAGGTACAAAATAATATTATATTAATACAAATATAAACTCATCCATTTTTATTTGGTTAAAAATAATGGCAATCAATTTAACTCATCATAAATAAGAGAGTTTTGTGTGAGAAGAAAATGAAATAAAAAAAAATCACGCCGTTTTTTATTTAGTTTGTATTGTGTGTATTTAAAATAAAAATGGCTGTTGAAAACAATTACGATAAAGAAATATAAAATAATAATGATACAAAGCAATTTGTTTTACGTTTAATTTTTCACTTTAAAATCTGAAAAACAGAAAAAATTGCAACTTTAAAGTTTTTCATTTTTTATAATTATAATTCATCTGTTTGGCGCCTTTAGAATTCACTGATGTAATCGTATTTAATTATGAATATACGGTTAAACATTTGTATGAACTTGTTTTTTTTTTTTGTTTCTTCTTTGATTTCTGTTACTTGACATCTGTACATATACTTCTAGAAGCAAGTAAAAACCAACTAAAATCACACAAAGAGTATCTATTTGTGGAATTTTCTTTTTAATATTTTTCAACAAAAGAAACATAATGTACATGACGTCGGCACATGTACGTTAACAATAGACAGATAAATATATATGTAGGTTTAACAAAGACTATTCAAATTTTCCAAGTTGAGGTGGCAAAATATTGTACAAAAAAAAGCATTGACAAGAAAAAGAAGTGACTCACATTAATAACTTTAAGTAGTACATATAACTTACTGTTTTCTTAATAAATAACAAATTTAAAAAAAATAAAAATAACATTTTAAATAAATAAATTATAATATTGTATAATTGATTGAATATAAATCATAAGCCAATGGTAATATATCTTTAACTTTTTTTAATAGAAATAAATTGTATGTTTTTATAAATATTGTCACAAGCGAAAAAAGCAAAAAACAAAACAACCGCTTTCAATAAATTAATTTATAAACATGTAAACTAAAAGAATCGTGTAATGTAGTCAAAAAAATAAATAAAAAATTAGGACAAAATATGTGACGTCTCCATCTAAAGTAATCTTAACAAAAATTAAAGTTTTTATAAAAAGAAACACATTTCTACACATTCCACTGAAAAAGATTAATGCGTTATAGAATTAGTTGACATTAAAATATAGGCCTTATAATATATTTTCTTCATTAGAAGAATTCTTAGAGTCTAGAGAATTAGTTTAAAATATCAGGCGTCTCCACCCATTTGTTTCAAATGAAAATTTCTATAGTGCACTGATTAGGTTTATATGTAATCATATATGAGATCTCTTTAGTACTCGTATAATCCATATTCCTGTGACTATTTATTTTGTGTTTCATGCATTGAGAGGCAGATAATATTTATTGTTTTGTATATATGTGTGTGTGTGTGTGTTTGACTTTAGGGCGTTATACGTGTTTTATTCATTTATTCTTATTTTTCGTACTAATTTCAACTATGCGTTGAGTATTGCTTTATGTTAATCTTGTTTCTAGAAACTTGAAGAATTTCTGACTGCACGATTTTCTCTCATTTAACGAATTATTTAAGTTAAAGAACAAATTTATAAACTAAATGTTCAGTTCATTGTTTTATTGTTCTTTTTTCTTTTTCTTTATCTTTTTATCTGTATTCCCTTTTGTATTGGACTTTGGACAAAAGAAAAGAATTTTTACGTTTAATAAATAATATAAATATTATTCGTTGGCTTTTCCTTTTATAATATTCTGTCTCTGTGTGATAATATGATGCTTCATAATTTCTATAAATTTATCAAATTAAATGTACAAAAAAAATTCTAAAAATAACCTGTAATTAAAACTCACCCTATACTTTAATCAAATCGGACCAATTTGTAATCACGGAATGTATATAATGAATCCTATTTATACTTAATATCAGCCAATTTATCCTAATTTTTATACAAGCTATTTATCAAATAACTAAAAAGGAAACCTCAAATTCACTTCCGTCTATGTAGGTCGCATCTATATATGTAACTCTCAGCTCGGGTATCTCAAAATTATATTCTGATTGTATATAATATTGTACGTTGGCCTTTTGTCCCTTTTTATTTTATTTTATTTTCTTTTTTCCTTTTTTTCTGTTTCTTTTTTTGCCGATGACAATAAAATATATTATTATATATGAGTTTATAGATACAATGTACTCGGTATATTCGATACGATATTATGAAAATTGTAACTCTCTAGATTCAGATATAGTTAGTACTAATGATTAATTAAAATAAATTATTCCTCCCATATAGGAAATATTTTTTTATTTTGAATTCTAAAATGATCATAATGCCGATTTCTAACAAAGTACCTTCAATTGATCAGTTTATCCCACACAAAGTATATGATTTGTATTTTGTATAAAATAACTTTATTAAATATTTTCTATGAAAACAATAAAGTATTCTAAAAATGTAGAATTTCTTTTGCATTTTACAGTCTTTGGTATTATAACGTAAAATGCAGAATTTATGATAAGAAATATAAAGTCTATGCCAATAATAATGTGTAATGCTGGATTATTTCATTTTCCGTGGAATTAAGGAATTGTGAGATTCGTTTTAAATTTATTATGTTATTCTAATTACAGTAAATATTATTATAGAAATCTTTTGCAAGGACGAATTAATTCCAGACCAAAGTGAATATAATTCAATAGTTTATTTGCATTTGTTAAATGTTCAGTACTATTCTTTAAATTTAGTTCTTCAAAATTGGCTTTAATTTCCAAGAATTTCTGATCTGTTCTTTTTTAGAATTTTGCTTAGAATAAACAAACAAAATTATTTAAAATTTATCTGTCATAAATAAAATAAATACACAAAAATTTACTTAAGATTTTTATAAGAAAAAGAGAAAAAATGTAGCAATAACACTTTGGTAATATTTAAAATGTTAATAAATAAATTTAATTGAATTATATAATTTTTTTTTCTTCTTCTAATTTTAATTAAATTCAAATGTAAAATTTGTATACGCACTTTTATATTATGATATAAAATTCAAAAAGTCTAGACATTTTTTTATTTTTTACTTGTTCATCTTTTAAATAATATATAAAATGAAAATTCCATCAACGCACAGAACAGAAAACAGAAAAAAACATTCACCCAAGTGTATACAACACAATTTATTACGTGAAAGCAAAATACATAATTCAATAAAGCTCAAATTCATTATAATTTTACGATACTACTTTTTATTTTCTTCTTCTTTTTCTTTGTTTTGCCTTTTTCTTGTTTGTTTTGTGGACAAAAGTTTAGTGGAAAATTGAATATCAATTATGCGGTGAATAAAATATTTTTTTTGTCGTTAATTTCCATAATTGTTTAACAATATTTTTATATATTAATGTTTTGTTGTTATTGTTATTGTTTTTTTTTGTATCATTATAAATAAATAAAGGAAATGATAAAATAAGAAGCATAATCAATTAATTGAATAAAAATTTAAATAATTTATTAGTTTAAAAATATATTCATTTATTTTGTTCTATTGATAAATATAAATTCCGGGTCTATTCAGACACTGCGCTATCATCAATATTTTCATGTGTTTCAAATAAAAATCAATACATTTTTTAGAGCAACATCATCACTTTCAAAGTTTTTTTATTTTATTTTATATATGAGGGAATATTCACTAAACTATATATAAAACTGAAAAATCTATATCATATTTTATAATGTCAAAATCAATATAATATTATTTACATTCAGTAAAATTTAGTATGTACTCGTATGTAGTGAAAAAAATTATCTATAATATATAATATCCTGACTCCATAGATTTCTATATAGTGACCTATTATTTTTTTTAGCAATTATTTATGTATGAAGGTTTTATTATTTCCTATTTTTTTTTAAGTTTTCATCATATTTTGCACTCCCCTTATTCAGCACTGCCATTATAATATAGATTATAATACTAGAGAATTTTCTATGCAAATCCTAACTCAAACCAAACAAAAAAAAAAATTCATTTTCACTAACCTAAGTAAGAATAAACATGTAAGTCTCTCATACCAATGTCATCATAAAATATATATTATAAAGATTATACTTTGGTCCTAATAAATTACTAGTATACGTGCCCGTGCAGATGAGACCCTATTCATAGATAACGCGGATATATACATATACCGTTTGCATAAATATTATAAAATTGAACATTTTGCGAGTTTTATATATAATTATAGTGTTATTGTGTGTATATAATAAAAACAATGTCAATGTTCCCATTAAATCTATAAGAGAAATTATTTAAGCAAGAAAAACTTTTATTTATTTTTCTTCAGACAAATTTTATACCAAAGTTTTATTTTTTTTTTCATTATTTTCAATGGAATTTTATATAGGGGATATATTTTATTAGGATTTATTTAGATATATGTATATAGAGAATTGCATATAATGTTTAGTATATAACTACAAAAATATATAATATAAAACAATAAAAATGTATCCAACACAATATAGTTTTTCTTCATCAATTCTTACAGTTTTAGTAGTTAGAAAAATATTTTAGTTAAAAACACACAACCAGTTTCTGTATATATTTATATAGATATTTTTTTAATGTTGTAACAAAACTAAAAAGAATTTTAATGAAAAATAAACCCCTCCTTTGGGAACAACTGAATACAAACATCCTATTCATTCACGAATACAGAATATTTTCAAGGATATTTTTTTTTTGTCCCTTCATGTGAAAACACAATGTTTTTTTTTTACTTTATTTTTTTTTTTAAACAAAATTAACAAATTGAATTTTAACTTGAAAGGTGGAGAGAAATGAGTTTCCTGAAGTAATTTAAGAAAAGAGGATTTAAACCTTTTCTAAGATGAAAATGACTACAAAAAAAAAAAAAAAGAAAATAAACGTAAGAAAAATTAAAATAAGGCTTAAGTTAAATGTTTCTTTTTTTTGTTGTTGTTACTGTTGTTATTTTTGTTTTTGTTAAAAAAACACTCATGTATGAAATTATATTATAATTGAAATAATTCAAGTGAATATTATGAATAAACATAGTTAAGCTTTTGTTTTATAATACGTTCTTATGTAAAAGCTAGTTTGTTGTTATTATATGTAAAATAATGAAGCAAAAATAGTTTTGAAAATTGAGAAAATATTTTTCATTATTATTGTTGAATTAAAACTAACAAATTATTTTTATAAAATCAAAATGAATAAATAAAAAATAAAGATGTTACATGGAGTTTCTGTTTTTATATTGTATTATGTTAATATTTTATTAAATTATTATATTTAAATTTAAAGTACATCAACCGTTAAAGGTTATTAATACTAAGTTCAAATAAAATTTTTATTGAATTAAAGGTAATTGATATTTCTCGTTTATATTTGCTTAATTAATCCGGTTATGTCTATATAGTTGATTAATTTATCTACTGCAGCAGGTGTATTTTCAAAACACTCTTTGAGATTTTTTGGCATTTTGAGACTATTTCTTTCTTTACTGAATTTACTGCATTCACATATAAGATGTTCTACCGTTACTGGCGTCTGACAGATGTCGCATAATGGTTGCTGTGTCTTATTCATTAGGTAACTATGTGTTATTTTAGTATGCCCAATACGCATTCTCGTTATAGCTCTTTGCCGGTTTCTGTTATATACATTTATCCATTTTTCAGTGGTACTTTTCAACATTCTTAATTTATTATTTGTTATTTTCTGCCATACTTCTTCCCATTTCTTCTGAATTTGTCTTTTATTTTCAATTTTTATTTTATTAAATAAAATAGGATGAAATAAATAAAAATATTATTGCTAAAAAATACAAAAATATAATTTTAGAAAATGGTTATTTAAAGGGTTAAATACAGTTTAATAATTTAGGTTTGAAAACCGTTTAATTTTAATTATTTTCATAAATCAATATAATTCTTGTTGATGTAAATACAGAAGTATTGATTGATATATTTCGAAATATTAAATCAAGGGATTTCAGATATTAAACTCTTTAGCGATTGGTGCTTTTTTAGTGACATTTGAATAAGATCAATTGTACTATGAAACTTAATCTACTTCAATTAAATTACTTCTATCATTTGGATTTAATCGCACTTTCTGTATTCTCTAATTCGTTCACGTTTCCAAACGTCATTTTGCAGTAAACTCTTCATTTGAGTTTTTTTTTATAATTAAATGCAAAAATTATTGTATCCCCACTTTTTTCGTTTTTTGTTTTAATCGTACCATTTTTACTCATTTTACTGTATAAATTTAATTCAAAAATATAAATTAAAATTCAAATCACGTATCCCAAATAGTTTTATTGTAAATTAAAGTGAAGAGAAAAGTGTAATGCTTCGTAAATTTTCACTCTGAGTTTGGTTCACAAAAAACATTTAATAGATTCTAATACGGAAACGATATGCTAGAACTCGTTCAACTAATTAATCAAAAATGTGTTATCTTTTTAAACAAAAAAAAGATCAAACACAAATTCAAAATTCAGTAATACCACGCATAGTAGAACTGTCCTGTTTCAATTTAAACAATCCGGGATTTCGACGCAACCGATTACCCAGACTATGCGTGGTATTACGTACATTATTTTTGTGGAATCCAAAAATTAACACGTATTTTGTATAATAAAATTATAATAGAAACAAAATGTATCTTACAAAAATGGATTGTGGAAAATAATTAATTAATAAATCGTTAACAATAATGCCTTTTAGATGTTTATATTCTTTCAACTAAATCAAAATTCAATTATATATTATACAATTCTTCATATAAATATTTTATAACAAAATCTTTTTAAAAGCTAATGTTATCTGTAGTTAGGTATACGTATAATTAATAATTCAAGGACATTTAAATGATTTTATCAATAATTAATTTTACATTAAATGATGTTAAACAAAAATATAAAACTTATATAAAATCATAATTACTTATTACATTATTTAAATTTAATTTTCCAAATGAGTAGAATCAGTTTCAAGTTCAAACAAAATTTAGTTCCTGTTATTTCTATATTTTATATTCGCTAAATACTTAACCTATATAATTTTGTACTTCAGCACTTTAACAATTTTCACTGTTGGGTTGATATAATCCCTTTGATTTTACTTTACAAAACTATTTTCACCCTATTCTTTACATAATATACTCTTTCGTACACTTTCGTATTACCCAGTGGTTAGTCTTTCATTTAATTTTCTTATACATTATAAAATCGGATCTAATTTCTTTTTCCTTATAAAGTTAAATAAATAAATAAGTTTACTAATGTTTACTTTGATAAACTTTTGTTCATATTTTTATTCATACTTTTTTTTACTTTAAATAAATCAAAGAATATTTTCGGTGAATATTTATTCTTTTGTTTTATATTATATTAATTGGAAACTTACAGATTATTCTATGTACTGTGGGTGTACACACCTCGTTTTTAACTTTGTTCTTTTCATATTTTTTCCAAGGTTATTATTTTTAGTTATCAAAACAATAATTTACAAAATGCAAAATATGTAAGTGATGTAAAGTATTTGTATAAACGCTTTAAAAATGTAAATTTTTAAGTGTTCAAATACACTCAAATAAACTGGTATTTCATTTTTCCATCAAAGAAAATTGGGAAAGTGCATAAAATTAACATAAATAAAGTAATATAAAAACGTTTGATTTAGATGCATTTATTGTGTGTGTGTGTTTTTGAATAAAATATAAAAGCAACGCAACAAAATCTTTCAGCTTCAATTCTTTATATTTACGATAAAAGTCTGGACTTTAGCTATTAAATGAATGTTTTCTATTCTATATATGAATGTCATACCGAAATAAGATAAAATTTTATTAAAATTTAAATAAAATTCACTTGTTTGGAGATGTTTTTTTATGTTTCATTTGAAAACTGACACGTTTACATTATATGTCCGACATTTTATACGTAATAAGAATGGACACAAATATTATTTTATTTTTATACAAACTAAAGTTTACAAGAAAACTTTAAAATAATATAAATAATTTATATTTCCTTCCCATTTTACAATTTTTAAGTAAAATAATATTTACCTTTTGGTTTGGTTCTTTTTGAAATTTTATCTCAATTTTTGGTTATTATTTTTTATGATTAATTTGCTTACCACGAGCAAAAGAGATTTTTTATTATAAGTTATAAAAATAATGTAATCTTAATTATATTCAAATCGGCTTTATGAAATAATTTAAGAATGACAGACTTAATTTTCTGTTTGTTTCAAAATATTTGAAATACTAAAAATGAGAAAGAATAACAAATTTTTTTTCGTTATAATTTAAGTAAGAATAAAAAAGAATATTGAGGGAAAATATATAATTTAAAGTTGTATCAAAATTCAATTTATACAAGTAGATATAACTTTTTCAATTTATTTTGTCCAGAAAAAAAAGAAAGGCAAAAAGAAAAAAAATTTAAAAGTAAAATAAAAATTTTTTCAGTTTTTGTTTTCTTTAATATTCGCACAAAACAATTTAAGTTTTGTGATATAAAAATACCTGACACTGTAATTTGATTATATACGCTCCCTTTATAAACTCTTCCAGAAGAAGAAAAGAAATGTATTATTTTATGTAAGTAAATTTGTCAATTTCAAGACAATCAAATTAAAATTCTAATTTACTTTTGTAAAAAAATGGTTCAATCCGGGGGTAAATATTTTTAAAGGTAGGATTCATCCATTCAACCATTCACTCCTATAAATCATCCATATGTGTGTCTTTAAATTTAACATGATTCACAAATAATCAAGTAAATTAAAAAAAAACTGATTTAATGAATCGATTTAAATTCAGACTCACATTGTGAAAGTAATAAAATGTTACTAATTTAATTATAGTTTTATATTATAGTTTAATTGTAAATCGTAACCATGCAGAATAGTTAAAAGTGCAATTAAATATTAAGTATATACTTTTCTGTTGTGATTATAAACTTTTATTGTGTTGAAAGATGCAATTATATTATTTGTTGTCTCGCATTCAATGCAATCAAATATTAATAAAAAATCTTTATAAATTGTAATAGAAAATTTTACACAATAAACCACTACTGTTAAATTTATTTCTTTTTAACATAAACCATACAAAGTTTTAAATGTATCTTTGGTCCTATAGATAAAACTGTATATAATTATGGTTTTTAGATTGGATGTGTCTTCTTACTTAATTATTTATTCCAAACTTTATGTGTATAGAATTTAATTTTTGAACTTTATGATTTGACTTTATGGGGTTGAAATAGTTGGTATGACACAGTCTTCTCGTTATTAAATATTGTGTAGTTAAGTCAGGTGGAATAGCAGGTCATAAGATACATATAAAAAATGTCAATTTGAATAATTTTTTTATTATGGTGACGAACAAATGAGGACAGAAATACCTCTTCAGACTAGTATTTTTTTTTTCTTGCCAAAAATTTTAAATATTCTAAAATATACTATAAGAGAAAAAAAAATTTATACTTTAAAAAATATTTTCAATCTCAGTTGAAAAAGATAAAATACAAATAAAATTTTTTTTATCAGGGTTTTATAATCTTCTTATATTTTTCCTCTATATTTTGATATTTTAAGATGGAAAATTATTGACTAAATAAACTTTGAATGAGGAATAATATTATTTTAAGACAAGAGTCGAAAAATTGAAAATATAAACAATAATATTTGATTTGTGTAGAGAATAAAAAAAACCCAATATTATTATTTTTATAATAATAAAAATAAACAAACAAGAATTTTTTTATGGTGTTTTGACGTTGAAACACCAACCAAAAAATAAATTATTTTTTATTTATAAGCCACTTAAATTTTATTTAATGTTTTTAGAGAGAATTTCCATTTTTTTAGGTGCATTTTAAATTTTATTAGAAAATAATGAGACGTACATAAGTTCAAAGTAAGTGGTTTCTTTTTATGGTATTATATAATACTTTTCTTAAACCTATAATTGAATGAGTTTTCTTCATTTTGACAACTTCTAAATTTTTCAACATAAGACGTGTAACAAAATGTAAACATTATATCCGTATTATGTTAACAGAATCTCTTAAATTAAACAATCAATCTTTGTCAATATAAATAAAGTAAATTATATTTTACACAATTTCTTAATTAGTTTTTGAAAGTATGAATTTGTTGAATCTATTTAGCGTGTAAGTATATGAACTTTTTCTATTTTTCTTCTTACATTTTCCATTAAAAATATGACGTTTTATAATTTTCAATTGTAAAATTAATTAACATGATTATATACCTGAGATAATCAAGATAACGTGTAGTATATTATTAGTGAAATTTATTGAAATAAAAAATTGAGGGGAAATTACACCAATTGCAAAAGAACAAATTAGACTTTTAAGATTTTATTTGGATTTATTGAAGGTTAACTTTTACTGAAATGATCCTTGTTTCATAGGAATTATATATTTTTGGGTTTTTGTTATTTGAACATTAGCTATAATATAACAAAAGCCTAAATTAATCGAAAAATTACTAATTATAGTTTATTTATCTTAATTTACAGAGTAATATTTCATTCGAAAATTTTGTTATTTTAAAGGAAATGAAGTTCTAACTTTTTGTATTTTTTGTTTTAATTTTGAAGTTATTATAACCTTTTGTATAATTTGCATATATTTCTCAAAAATCACACAAAATTTAATAAAAGTGTCAACAACGTTTTTTTAATTACCTTTCAAATTAGATTTTTATGAGTCGTGTGAAATTTGTCAAGTTGTTTAATTATTGACTTTCATTAATATAATTTATAAAGCTCAAATTTTTTTAAATAAGATAATTTGATAAACCCACACAGCACCACATTAATTCCAATTTTTAAAGCTCTAGACTTAAAAAGTTATGCCTTTTTTTTGTTTGTAAAAAATGTGGTCATCGTAAAAATATTTCCTTAACTTTTTTTTCCTCTACCTACGTCATTCCTTTACTCGCACATGCGTAATAATTTAAAGTATAAAAATATATTCGAAAATATAATAAAAGTTATTATTTTATTTAATTATTTAATTACATGACGTGTGTATATTTACATTTAAACTTAGGTATAAATATACGAAAATGAGTGTATAATTAAATTATTTACTTTACTTTTAAACTAATATATGATTTAAAAGGGCATTATAATTGTAAGCTTAAAAACACCTCAGTACGTATGTACAAACAAACAAACTTACTTTTGTAAATAACAACTTAAATTTGGAAATTATTCGTAAAAATAAAATATACAAGCGTTTATGGATGTTGTATTAAGCGCTTTATAATTTCATTTTATTAATCAAAGGAACCAATGTAATTGATTGTATTAATATATTGACAATCATAATTAATATTGACATTTTTTTTTGTAAAAAAATTATAAAATTTTTATTTTATAAAATTTACATAATACAGAATCGTAGAACAAATCTTAAAGGTTGAATTTTATATAAAAGAAATGCAGTGTCTTAAATTTTTAATTTATTTTATTTTACATGACTTTGTTGAAGCTAATTTGTATTCTGAATATAACAGAAAACAAGATAAAGTTTCAGATTATGCACAAAAAAAACTTCGTGAATTAAGTTCCCCGTCTCTAGATAGTATGTTGGAAAGTAATTCAAAAACCATTAAACAGAATCTCAATTATAATATAATACCACGGGGAACAGAAAATGAAAATCGTGAATATTTGATTGATTCTCACTTTAAAAAAGTTTTTAATTCAGTAGTGCCAAACCATCACCATGAACCTTATCAAGAGAATAATTTGAATTATAATAATATGAAATTAAAAAATGGACACAAAAAAGAAAATGTTAAAAAAAGAAAAGTGATCGATGATAATTTTGAATGGATGAAACAAAATCCAATAAAATTGGCCAGATTTTTAAAAGAAATAAATAAGGATAATCATGATATTAGTTGTCATAAGAGGCAAAATAGGATTCCAAGTTGTTGTTCAAATGTATATAAATCAAAACATAAAACCAAACGACAAACCAAAAGAGATAGTGAAACACCCACATTGCCCCTAATTAACCCAAATACAATAATGAATTCCAATCCTTCTTTGTATCCTGGCGTAATAACGAATACGCCTGATCTTACAAGATACACGGAAATTGTTCATAATAATCAGATGGGTATAACACCTTACACTAACCCTCTGATAAATCAAATCAAACAAAATCCAGAAATGGTACAGAATCCATTTAGCCCTTATGGGAATATGTTAAGCATTTATGACCAAAACAATCCAAATATAAATTTGGTATTAAGAGATAACAATAAAGTAACTAATAGTAAGTTAATATTATCTACATAAACATATTTTTGTATACTATAGAACTTTCAGACTTTAACTAACAATTTTTATTTACCAAATAGATACAATAAAAAAACTTGCTGAAGAGGAAAATAAATTAGTTAAATTACAAATGAATAATAGTACACCAATTGGAGAATGCCCAGAAATAATTGACCCAAACAATGCGACTGCTGTTTTAGAGAGAGTATTACAGGAACTAGAATTAATAAGACAAGCTAAAGAAGGGAATGAAATTCCAGAAGGTGCTATAAAAAATTATTATGTTAATAATATATTTTTATAGTTTTGAAATTATTTGTTTCTTATAAAATAAAGGTATGGCATGTGATGTAATGGGTTCATGGAATTCAGAAATTATTGGAATGCGTTTTGATATCAATATGACAAATAGTTCACAGCATGACTTAGATGTAAAAATTTTGGAACATAATCCACCAAAACGTATTGCTTTAATGGATACAAATTGGAGTTGTTCTGGATTTACACTTCACTCAAAAGGAGGGCCATTTTATATAGTTGCTTCTATGAAAAAGGAAGAGGTTTTAGCAACGTTTACAGGTAAACTGATTGTTATAGATAATTTAACATAATATCTCTTGAGTAAACTTCTTTATCTTATAAGTGACCCAGAGGTTATTCTTATTAATATACAAACATATTCTAAAATTATATATTTTTGTTTTCTGTCACAATATATATTAAAGCAAAAATTCAATATAAAATATTTCCACTGGAACAATATCCTGTGTTTGATATAATATTATATAATAGTTACATCCTCCAAATTTAATATCCTTATTAAAGAAATTACCTATGTAAATTTATCTAACTTTTAAAAGGTATTTGTAAAATATGTGGTGGAATAGAAACAATTTTTGGTACATGGAGTATTGTCCATCCAGCAAAAGATTGTCGTGATTTACAAATGTCAATTGACACAAAACGCGATATATTTAGAAAAGAGACATTACATTTGAAACGTCTTGAAAAACTTGAAAAGATCAAAAATGAAAAGAAAAATAAAGGTATAAGAAAAATAATATTGATTTTTTATTATATTTGAAAATATTTTTGTAATAAAAAGCTCTCTCTATAATATTTTTATATATATTTTCTTTTTGGTAGAATAGAAACAAACGTAAATGGATGAAAGCAAAAAAGAAATGAAAAACAAAAATCAAAAAAAAGTAGGTAACATCGTCATCGCATCTGCTACAAAAATTTGAAGAATTGAAACCTTGATGCGATTAAATTAAATTGAAAAATATCACACTCTCTGGTTGGGTTCTCTATTTTAAATAACAAAAAAAAAACCAAATAAATAATAATTTGATACAATTTTATTTGTTATTATATTTTCTCTTATAAAGCATAAAAATGTTATTTTCAATAGTTTATTTTATTTTTTACTTTTCTTCTTCTGTATTTTTTTTTCTTCAAATATACATGAAGGCAATGACAGCAAATTCTTTATTTTTCCTTCTTTTTAGCCAAATCGATGTTTCTGTTTGTATTATAAGTAAGTACAAGAAAAAAGAAATCAACAAAATTGATAAATTAACGAAAATCTGAGAATGAAAAAGAAGTATTTCGAAAAGAAAATTATATTATGAGAGAAATCTTTTAAGTTGATTGCTGTTTGGATACTTTACTTCTATTTTATGTTAAAATGTTTAAAGAAATGAAAAACAAACTAAAAAAAAGGTGTTAATTAATTATTACAACACCTAAAAAATAATTTATTTCCTTCTTTTTTCTAAAAGCAAAAATTCATAAATAATAAATGCAACTTAAAATGCTAATTAATATGTTGAAATAAGAATTGAAATAATTGAGATTCACGAATCACATTTAATATATTTCGTAGAAATTGTGTCAAATATAATATTTAAAAAACACTCTTAACAATTCAAATTAGATGAAAGAAAAAAAATTATCTAATGGATTTAGTTTTTTTTCTGCAATATTTTACTTTGACACGCAATCATAAGTATAATAAATTCATAAAACACTAACACACACACACACACATGTATGAGTAGAACATTTATTAAATTCACAAACAACATACATAATCATTATCTAAACGTCACAAAACTACATAATATAAATTTATAAATAAAACGTTCTTTTTGTTAATGTTTTGTTTTTATTAAAAAAAATAGATTTTTTTCCATAAATATCGTAATAGACCACAATTTAGTGCAATATAAAATTATTTCAAGAAAGGATTGTTAATGAAGTTCGTCACGTGTTTTTTTGAAATTTATAAATGAATAAAAAAAAAGTTATCGTTTACGTTAAGTTGTTGAATATTAACTCAGAGTTACTGAATAAAATGTGTAAAATGTTGGCTTATCTAAACTGAAAAAAAGCTTATATTTGCAGAATTGTATTGCCATATTTTTTTTATTTCGGTTGTACCTAAATATTATTAATGTGATCGTGACCCAATTTAGCTTTCCTCACTAGACAACGACAAAACTATTGTGCTTAAATATAACCTTGAATATTTTGTATCTCTTATATACAACGGCAGTAAAACTATTTTTCTTTGTATCATATTAAAGATTTATTAGCTTCTGGTAATCTAACTCAAATATGTGAAAAAAAATTATATATAATAAAAAAAAACTGTCTTTCAAAGAATTATGGTTTAAATTCCAATGGTTTCCGGAAAATAGAATTAAATATTTTGGTTTCTTTTTTTATAAAATTACATGAAAAACACATAAATATTTATATTGGTGCATTTCATAAATATACAAAATATATAAAAACATTTTACAACAATAAATAATTTATTATTATTCTTCTTATACATTTTTATTTTATTCGTGTTTTATTCTTCAGATGCTACTTTCACTTATATATTTTATCTTATCATTCATCATACATATTTTATGAAATTATTTTAGTACCTATCTTTCATTTTATATTATTATTATTAGTATTTATGTAGATGTGTGTGTGTGCGTGAATTTATTTATTTCAAAGATAAAATGTATTATGATACATTTTTAGGTCATATAATATAAGTTACATTTTTTTATTGATTTATTTATTTAAGAAAAAACAAAAGTATAAAAAATGATGGAAATGCATTTGAAATATTTTTCGTTTTGATTTTTATGCATTTATTATTTGTTTTGTGTATAGTCTGAAGTTAACCTATACACATTTTATTTTCATTGGTTTACGAATGTCGACATAGGTAAACTATTTAAACTAGTTATTATTAAAAGTGATTAAGGTTAATATTTATTTATATAATGTAATATTAGTTACATATTGGAAAATTTATTAAATCTAAAATATAACAATAATTTTGAAAATAATAAAATGCGATTGAATTACGAAAGTTGAGAGAAAGAAAAGGAAAAAGTACTTTATGAATTAAGAGATAAAAGATTTAATATTAATTGATTTTCTTTTTTATTTAACACAAACACCATCCTAAGTCAATAAAATTTTAAATATTGCCTTGTTCAGATTTAAAATTCATAGAGCCTCTTTTAGTTTATTGAATTTTTTATTGGCTTTTTTATATCTTAGACAGAAGAAGAAAAAATGATTCAAGATAAATTTACTATGATTTTTTTTTTTTATTATAATAATAATTTCGATATATGTTTATTTCTAACCAATCGAAAGATATAAAGATTTATACAGATAAGAAAAAATCAAATAAGAAATAAAAATAAAAGCTCATAAATAAATATTTTGAAAGAAATCATAAATCAAATATTATTGATTTGTTTAGATATTTTTTTTTTTGAGTAAAATTTAAGATTTGATGACAGAATTTTAAATTTACAATTGCATTTTGTTTTAGTTTATTGTTTTCGTGACATCCAATTTTAGAAGGTTATATAAGTACTTAACACATTTTTTCTTGTCAGTATTTTAAATTTTTGAAGTAAATTTAAATCAGAAAATTTTTGATAGCGTTAACAGACTTCTATATAATGATTCGACTTCACTGTAGGAAATAAAACTACTACTTACATTATAATAATGAAAACAACAAAATCCTGGAGTTTCCGACTGCACTTAAATTTTTAATTGGTTTATTCCAGAATCCAGAAAATAATAACTGCAAATAAAGGGAACGTTGAAAGTAATCCTGCTCTATTTAGAAATAAAGCTAACAGTTGAATAATTTTCTTTAATTGTTCACTGAAAAACAAAACTCGAAATAGATTTATTTTATGTTTTATAATAAAATAAATATTCGTGTATTATTATTTCAAAACTTTTTTATTAAACCGATAACAATAGATATGTGCTTTTATATCGGATTCTGTATATGGAACTTCAAGGTTTATCGATACCATAAAATTTAAGTATTAAAAACAAAATTTGTTTTTAATTTAAAAAGAGAACATTTGAAACTTTTAATTATTATTATGTATTTTTTACTTTATCAATGCATAATTCTACTTTTTTATTTTGCTTATGAAAAATGGACTGGATATTATGCAGTTTACACTTTCCAATGCCATAAATTTATTGGGTATTTTTTTTACTTGTTTACTTGTGTTATATTAAGAAGAAGTTTTTTTTTTAAAGAACAAAACTCACTACAAATAATATTACTATATGTATCTTTAATTAGATATATAACACATGGGTAACAAATTATGAAACATAATTACAATTATCATTGTGGTTTCATAAATAAAAATAATAAAACATTGAAAAGTATAACGGGTGTAAAAACTCTATTTAGTTCTATCCCTTTACAAATTTCCACTTTTAAAACGTTATTCTGATTTACATAAAAGAATAATAATATTGATAAAATCATGCAATGGTTTTTTATATTTAAAGAATTTTAATAGAGAAATCAAAAATGTTTTCAAATTCCGGAACTTCTAGCTTGGAAATAAATCATTGTTATTATTATAATATTACAAATATATAATTAATTATATACCTACTAGATTTTATGTTTAAATATCACGTGAAAAATATAATTATGTGTAAATTATAAATATATACATATTGTATAAATATCTTCATTTAAAATGATTAATTTAGTTTTATTTTATACACACATCCTTTAACTTTGAAGTTACAATTTTTCACCCGTTTTCCAATTTTCTTACAGATTAAATTGAAACTTAATCGTCTAATGGTATTCCAATCTTCAATTTTCTTATGTAAGATGATGTAATAATTTAATTATATAGATTAATTCACTTATATTCACTAATTTATATTATTTACATACTACACCAGAAACATCAAAAAGCGAACTTTTTATTATATTTAATCGTTCGAGTTTGTTATCATTTTGTATTTTTTTGTTCTTGCTTTTAGTAGAAAAAAAACATATTTATCTTAATTTAAACGTAAACGTCAAATGAAATAAAAATTATGTTATATTTAAGTCTATAACATTGAGTGATTACTTTATTTAATCAATTAATATTTGTCAATTTCAATCACTAACCCTTTTGATTAATTTGTGCTCTGGTCCTTGATGACGTGAAGTCAACTTTTACTAAAAGATCAATCAGTTATTGGTAGCATTAACCCTTTCTCATATAGTTCTATTTATAAGTTTCACTTAACTTCCGTTGTCTGTGGTGGAAGAATGGATTTCTCAAAAACAAATTCTAGATTTTATATATAATTCTCGTATCAGTGCAATTATGATGAACAATATTATGCAGTAAAGGGTTAATAATAACAATATAATACCTAATACATTAGTAATAAAAAGTTTATTTTCTTAACAATATGAATGATTCATTAATCTTCGTTATAATATACAAAAATTCTGAAAACTATAAACAGCAAATAATTAATGATTTTTTTTTATAATATCCTTTTATAGTTAATTGAAAAACTATATTTGATTCATTAAATAAATTGTGTATTTAAAAACATATGCTGATAATCTCCAGTATACTGTTTTTGTTATTTAATTTAGTTAATTGCTTTCATTTAAATTATAATTTTGGACGAGCAATATAACATTAAATATACTTCAAAATTAAGGTATTTGAAATGAATTTACATAATTAATTTATATAATTGAAAATTGAACATATTGAAACACGTTTGATAAAATAATTGTTTAATTGAATTCTGGAAAGTACATTTATTTTATTGACTAATATCAATTTGGAAACATATTTTTATAAATATTTACAAAAGAAGAGTAATCTCACTATTCAAATTGATTAAAGATTTGATTTAAGATGTAATTATATGTACTTGAACTGGATTCGTAGTTGTCATAGGAAGGGGCCTGCAACACCCATTACCTGTACACATTGGTGTTCCGTCAGGATTAAACATTGGTTCACAATTCATATAATATATAGGCCTTTCAGTTGTTGGACCAACATCATCATATGCCGTCTAATAATAGAAAACAATTATTTTATCACAAAACTAACTTACTTTTGAACAGATTGAAATTATTTTACTTACTGGCCAAGAACCATTCACTGAAGCAAATCCAATAATTAAACAGAACAAAAATATCAAAAATTTAGAAGACATTATTTTAGTAACGTCTCAGGTAGCTTTTCAATTTGAACTGATAAAAGTTATTAAATAAAATTTAAATGTTATTATAATTTTTGTTTTTTTCATATAAACTTATATTATATTTCATATTAAACTTATATGAAACAGTGATAATTGATAATAAATCACGAGATTAAACAAAAATGTCAAAAAAAAAAATTGATCTTGTTGTAAGAACTCCAATGATTTTTTAAAATAAACAATTTTAATCTTTAAGAATATCAAAATTTTTTACTTATAAATAAAGAAATTTATTATTTAAAAACTTTGACTAAATGCGGATCTATTAAGAAGCATCGTCATATTGAAATGCGGATTATTAATATTTTTAAAATTATTTTTTTTTTATCAGAATTGTGTTGTAATTGTGTTTATATATAATTTGAATAATATTAGTTAGTCAGTTAGTTGGTTTATATTATATAGTCACACATTATGACGATAAGAGGGAAATTATACTACAAAAATGATTTATTTACTATAATTTATATTTCTTTTTCATTATGCAGTTAGCTTATCTCATATGTAAGTCGTAGCACTTAGTGAAACTTATATTATTTCAATTAATATATGACAATTTAATACGAATAATTGATAACAAGCAACAAGATGCCCTTAATAGGTGAATAACTGTTAAGTCAAAATATTTAAACATTATTTAATATTAATATCTTAGTTTTGATTTAATCCAATCGCTGTACAAATTAACTCTAGTATAAACACTAGACCAACCAGTTAAACCACATGGAACACGTCCAAAAGATACAATTCCTGCAGCGACAAAAACAGAACTTTCGTCTGTAAGCATCATAAGCGGTCCACCAGAATCACCATTACACGTATCTTGACCTTTCATTATTTTGGCACAAATATGAAATGGTTCTAAAGCTATTCTGGCTGTTTTATATGATTCTTTACATTCCGATTGTGGTGTGATATTTGTAATAATGGATTGTAATATATTGCTGTTTTTACCAGAAGCTGTTATACCCCATCCCGCCACTTCTGCTCTTTGCCCTTCCAAAAACTTTGTTTGCAATTCATTTTGGAATGGAAGGCAAATTGGTTTAACAAAATCTGTTGGAATGTGAAAATTATTACTTAAAACATTTTAATCGAGAAGATTATCTTCTTTTCTACCTGAATATGTTACATTTCTATTTAATCGAATGAGCGCAATGTCATGCCATCTATTCCTATCATTCGTTCTGTAATCTTCATGTATTATAATTTCTTCGATTTCATAATCGTCGTGAGAATGACAATCACAATCAAATTCAGAATCCTCACAATCACAAATTCTATCTTCGTCCACATTAACACCATCTAGATTTGTTTCTAAGTTCCATTCTCCTAATCTTACGTTGAATACTGCACGTTCTAAAACGCAATGTGCAGCCGTTAAGATGTAACGATTACTAATTAAAGATGCACCACAATGAAATCCCGTAGAAACATTGTCTATTGAAAAACTAAAATAAATAAATTAACTGATATATTTATTCATTTACCTTTTTCGTATTCTAAAAGTGCCATCCATGGGAATTGGTCTGGTAATGCCATCTTACCGTTAGTAGCCCTAAGTTCCACAACTCTACCACATTCTTCTGAGGGTAGCAAATTTTTTTCAATGTCAACGTGTTGATATAATGGACAACAAACCTGAAATAAGTAAAAATTACAATATGTTTACTTAACTGAAATAAAGATATTATCTAACCAATGGACGATGATTGAAAAATCCACATTGACTTTTAGATAAATATAAACGATCTTCTTCAGTATAGTCTTGTTGGGTAAAAATTTCATAAAGTGTGTCACAATCATCAAATGAAATACATTTTCCTATGGTTCCATTTGGTGTCGAACAAAAATTAAATATATTTTTGCTGTATTTAAGATCTGTTGTGTTTCCATTTTCTTACAAAAAATTAATAAATTAATAATTAAAATAACAATATTTTCATTCATATAACTTACTACAAAAACTTAAGGTTATTACAGTAAACAAAAACAAATATTTCATTTTACTTTTATAATTGACAATATAATTTTACACGTTCTTACTATACGGAGATTAAAACAGAACTGTTTTTTTTGTTTTAATGTTTGCGAATTTTATTAATAACTCATTATCTTCGTAGGTCATTTTCTAAGAAAACTAATTTCATTTTAAAAATTTTAAACGATAACTGATGAACTTTGCATTTTGTATATTGTTGTAGTTTTGAAGAGAAAAATTTATTCTTGTATTATTCAATTATTCAGAAAAATTACTTAATTAATGCTAAATTAAACATTTTCTCTTAAGAATATCTAATTAGTTTATCTTCCTTTTATTAGTTTTATTAACTTTTTCATTATTATAAAATATAAAATAATTCCAATAATATAGGTTTAAATTATTTGAAAATATATGAAAAGTGATGGTAAGTAAATAAAACAGTAACATCAAAATGTATCCTGCTTTTAAAAATTTATTCATTAATCATTACTTAGAAACATCAAGAATATATTCGATTATTCATAAAAGAATAAAAAATAAAAAAATGAAAAAAGAGAACCTGAGATGAAAAAGCTTTTCAATTTTTTCGTTCATATCTCTTACAAATATATAATATTAATACTAAACACAATTTTTTTTTGATGTAAAATTTGTATAAAGTAGACACAATTTATAATGATTAAATAAAAGATATTTTGAATATATTTTGCAAAATTTATATTTGTACAATGTCTTTAAAATAAAAATGTGGTTATAAATTTTTGAAATGTAAAAATTAAATATATTACGTTACAATAATGTAAGTTACTGATGATTATCAAATCAATAATATCAATAATACAAATATGATTTAATTCAATTTTATCGTAGAGTTTTTATCATGTTCGATTAATACATTACATATTTATATATAATTCGATCAATAATTAATTGTTTAATAATTAGTATAAAGATTCAAGTTTGTGAGAAAAATTAAAAATTTAATCTATTTCCACACATACATAATTTAATTAATAATTAAAAAAATACAAGAAAAAAAAAACAAAAAAAAAAAAAATATAACATATAATTAGTAGGTGCTATTTCTTCGAAACTAGATTAAAAATTATAGAACTAAGTAACGTAATACAAAATAAATAATAAAACAAAAAAAAAAACATAACAAGATAAGGAATTAAAACAGGGTCAAGCCAATGGGTTAGCCCGTATATTATAAAATAGATACATTTATGAAATTGGTTATGAATTGAATTGAAAATTTAATTAATAAAGAATTATGAGTTTAATTAAGAAATTACGGATCTTAATAGTTTTAAATTAAATAATTACAAATATTTATTCTTAGACAAATATCTCACGAGACTAATATATTCAAATAATTCTATTCTAAGAATTGAGTGTGTAGTCGTTTATTTATTTAATTTTTTTTCTTGATTTGTTATGATTTTAATAAAAGTCTTTGATATCTAATTATAGTTTACAGTTTATAAAATATTTTTTCTATCCATTAATGATTTTCTTTTATTTGCACTGTTGAATATTTTACAAAGAAAAAATAAAATCTATGTGTAGAATATTTTCTATTTAAAATCGTACTGTAAATATCTTTAATTTATTTTAAAATATTTTCATAGATGTGATGTTGCATAATAACTCACTATAATGACTTTTACTTCTCTGTTTAGCTTAATAGAATTATCTATTGAAAAATGTTTCGATTTTCAGTGGCCCACGTTAGTGGCAGATATATATAATATATCTGTTCCAAATTTCGTAGTAGGCAAAAAAATTCTCAGACTTTTTTAAATAAATCTAATTACATCCTATTATTTATGATATTACGGTCAATGATTTATTTTCAGTAAAAGACAATCAATAGAAACATTTGATTTTTTTTCATCTACAAGTTACTTACACGATATCTTAATCTTGCACAATGAACAAACGAACATAAGAAATCACAGGCGTATTATCCAGTTTCTGCTTGCGATTTATTATTATAATTTTTTTGTTTCATCCTTTATTTTACTTCATTTTTTTTTGTTTGGTACATGCATACAATGTATAACCATTCTTACGAGAATGTAATTGAAAGTTTTCATTTTTTATACATATATATATATTATGTAATGCTACTTGAAGGATTTATTTATAAAGTCTTTCCTTGTCGTTCCTTTTTAAACAAGTAATCCTATATAACGTAAGAAATTTCAACATTAAATTAAATTTGAATCTTATTTAATTTGATGTTACATATTGGAGTTTAATTTTTTTTTACAAAAATATCAAATTACGTTAGACTAATTATAATCTTCATACATTATATTATCTAAGTACAGATATATACACATACAGATTCACCTGTAATTAGCTTTTAAACTTGAAGGATTTTTATTAAAGTCAGAAATTTTCTATGCATGAAAAATATATTTACTAAATTAACTGATAAAAATTGAAAAGTTTAAGTCTTCTTCTTAAATGTAAATTAAATTATTTATATATTGTGGTGCTGATGGTCATAAGATATTATTGCCAATCAATATTTTTTATAATGTACTTGTCGAAAAAAAAATAATAAGCACAATTTATTTGTTTTCGAAAAATAACTAAATTATTTTTATAAATTTGAAATTTGATTTTTTAACATGAATATCAAATTATTTGGGTAAATTTACCGTAATGATTGAATATGGAAATATAATTTTGATAAAGTAATTGGGTTCATTCAAATTACGAAATGAGTTTCGATTGATTCAATAAATTTTTGTAAAAAATCAATTAAAAATGAATATTTGATTTGAATTTTAGTGAAACAATTTAACAGTGTTCTTTTTCATTCTAAATAGATGGACATTGACATCAATAGGTGGGAATGTTGTATTAAGTATAGTGTATAGACATACAAAAATACCATCAATATAAAGATATAGAAATTGGGTTAACGATCGTAATAGTAAATGATACATAATATTGATGAGCTGTGTTTTTTTTCCTTTGAACTGTCTTAAAGAAAATCATGTAATAAAAATACCAAAAATGAAATATATTATCTATTAGATGAAATATATAGATAATACATGACCTTTCATTCATTTTATTAGGAAGGCCAAATTGTGTATTGTATAAAATGAATCATAATGGACCACGTGCTTTTATCAACGTTTCTTGTCTTTTTTTTTAACGAATATTCTAAAATTGTAAGAGTAAGCAATATTGTCTTTGTATACAATTTTTACGACCACAAAATAACATTAAATTTAACTTCTTATTAAGCGTTAATTAGATCAGCTTTTACTTTTTTTTTTGCTTTCAGTTTAATTTTATATCATGACGTGATAGAAGAAATATGATAAAAATCTTCATGAAAACTATACTAAAATAATTTTTGATTGCTCTTTAGATGTCTAGAATAAATTTTGTTTATTAATAATATTTGTAAATCTATTTTTAATAAAGTTTAGCCTATTTGAAAAAATATGAAAATGCGCATGAATGTGTAAAAATTTCCCCATATTCAGCGTAATCCCCACTCAAACTTGAAAATTGTTAGAAAGAGATGACTATCTACTAGACTGGAGAAGTTACTTTATATCAAATTCAGCAGATAAAATTCTCTGGTATTTTACCAGACAGAAATTCTCGTAAACATTAGTTTCCTTTTAGATTTCTATCCACATAAACATTATGAACATTTATTCTTTTTTTTTACAAGAGTTAAAGAGAAATAATAAAACCGAATATTGTATTTGTCTTTTATAGAAAATAATTGTAGTTATGGTTTATTTTGAGAAAAGGAAACGTTAACATCATTTAATTGTGTTTTATAGAAATGCACTATTTGAATAAAGATTATTAAATATGTGTCTTCTTTTGAATTGTATTTAAAATTTTTGTGAAAATAAATACTGATTATTTTTTGAACAAAAATATTATATTTTTAATCAAACATTTTACTCTTTCCCACAACTCTTTAATTATTGAATAAAAAAATGTATATTCTTATTTAGTTATAAATCGACAATTAAACTTTGAAAACTACGAACATTTCTCTGTCTTCATGAACAAACAGTTCATTCAATTCAATTTTATCATATAAAATTACGATTGTCTAGCCCGCATTTATTTTATTATATGAAATTTCTGTTGTAATTAGTAAACAGAATTATAGTTGAAAGATAAGAAATAATAAAACAACAAAGATAATCTTACGAATTGCTTGGTATAGACTATAGACTAAATATAGGTTACACTAAAGATTTTAAGAGGCCGATTTCTGTATATATGTAGTAATTTAGTATGTCAATGTAAAATCTGTATGAAATACAAAAATGTTATGAATTCTCTTGAGGATTTTAGTTACTTGTACAAACACTTAAAAATTGTATACATGGAATGGAAATTGTTCAAAACCAAACACGATTAATTAATAAATAAATAATTAACTAGACAAGTAGGTGCGAGGAATCTATTCAATTCTATAATTTAGATAAAAACTAATTTGAATTGGTGTTTTCATCAACATCAAACATATAATTTATTATGCTTTTATACGATTGAAAAATTCTACGAAAAAAATAGTTTGTAGTTTACTATTTTCTTTTGTTTACCAAATGATGGTGTTATTTTTCAAAACAATTTACTTTTTTTGCATTTTGTTTAAAGGCAATGTAATTTTTGCAATATTGTTTTGTTTGCGGTTCACAACATCAAGTTAATGTAAAACAAATAACCCTATGGTGACTAAACAACATTCAATATATTTACAACAGCTTCACACTGAATGATTGATTCGCGTTCTTCCAAACAAAAAATAAAATAAAATACAGAATTAATAAATGATTTTTCAAAAAAAAAAAGGAAAAAAAAGAGAAAATGTTATTAAATTTTGAACGAATTTATATTAATTGTTAATTTTAATTATTTTTTGAAATTAAAAATATGAATGAAATATTAAATGATTTTCAGAAAATTAATTAAAAAGGATTAATAACAATCAATGATTTTCTAGTCCGAAGTCGTTGCTCCCGTTACGTAATTATTTAAATATCTAAGCTTTTACTAATTAATTTGTATGCATTTTGAAGCAAACAATTTATGGTATAAAAAAATTTGGTAGAATGTGGAAACTTGATCTGCATTTTTAACATTTATTAATAAAATCAATTGAAAAATTTTGTTGTTTGTAAATTGCAAAAATTAAAAATGGGATTTTATTTTGTTTCGAATATTATAATTATTTAATTATTGAAAATTTCATTAATAATATTAAATTCAACTAATAAAATATCTTTTTCAAATTAAAAATGTTGCTAATTTTATTTTTCATTTATTGATGATGGGTACTTTTGCATTACAATTATGATGAGCTTAAATAATTTTATATGAATATAAATATAATATAGAGCAAATTATTAAATTTTCAATTGTAAAATATTCGTGATTAATAAATGTGGTTAATCTTGGTTTTGATATATGTTCATGTTATTTAGAACATCATTATTTGATTTTCCATTATGTATGAATGTTAATAAATACGAATAATATTAAACTATTTAACTATTGATTTGTTTCATGATAAATATATAATCCATATGAATGTTTGGTTACGTAATTATGTGATCTGAGAGGAGTGTGTATAATTTTATATTTAAAGTTCAACTTTAAATTTAAATTTTTGTATAAATTGGTAATATTGTATACGTAAGGTAAAGGCATGATAAAAAGTGATTGATAAATTCAAAAATAATTATAAAAGGTTAATAAGGTTGATATTCAATACATAAATTTATATTATGAAAATACCAAAAATAAAAGAAAAAAATAATTAAATTTGAACAAATAAGTTTTCTTTCAAATTTAAATAATTTAATACAAAATAATATAATATAATTTCATGTGAATATTTACATATACCTATATACATTTTTTTATTCTCTCTCAAAAATAAGTTTAATAATATTATTTTTTTGGTAGATTATATTCAAATTTTATAATGTCATCAAAAAAGTTTTATAGCCCAACAAAAAAAAAAAAAAAGAAGAAAATCACCCCCAGTAAAAAAAAATAAAATAAAGAAAATATGAAAATATTAATTTCCTTTTTAGAAATTATTATTAACCTTTAAATTAAAGTGAAGCACACACAATTTTTTTTTATTAGGATTCATAAAAATAAATAAATAAAAAAAAAAAGAAGAAATATACGAAAGGTTAATAAATCTCTGTCGCATTATTCACAAATAAACTGTGTAATTTAAGAATGGGTGGTGGTAGGTTGAACTTAAGGATTTATATTAATTTCAAGTGTAAAAATTTGTGAAATTTTTGATATTTTATATACGAGAAGCTATTTCATTCTTTCATTCTTACGATTATAATATTTATTACTTATGTGATTACAATTTTTTGTTTTTCACTTCAATCTAATACAATTTTTATTTAAATTTAATTTCAGACACATAAAATATTAAGAACTTTTCTGGAATGTAATGTTTGATAGGTTTAGTGGGTGACATATGTATAACGTATCCTTATGCTAAAAGGTTATAAATAACAAAACATATTGTCTGAACTAAGCTTATACAGGAGACTTAACACTCAAGTATATACATCTTGTGGTAGGATATTAATTTTGTGAATTCATATCTTCTTCTGTCTAAAATGATGTACATAATTGAAAGGTTAATGATTACACAAGATTATGTTGCCCTTTTTTTCGAGAAACAATGACCAATAAATTTGTATAGAGTAAATCATATTGACGTATAAGTATTAATATCTATGAATAATTACCTACATTTTTAAGTTTTATGCTGAAATTCCCATATAAAGCGATTTTATAGAATTAACAAAAATTTTGTACATCGTTCTACACATAAAAGTCTAATTCAAATTGAACATTATATTCTAAATTTTATAAATATTGAAAAATATTTTGATCCGAACACCTTTTAATATCCGTAAAAAATATAAAAAGGTAATTTTGTAAACACGCCAATAATCTATACCTATAAGAGAAAATATGATTTTGACATTGTCGTTGTCATGCTGAAAATCCATAAATTTAAAATTTTTCGGCTAAAGAAATTTATTTTACTGGTGAGAAGAAATAATGTCTGATCATGAATTTCTGTTGACTTTTGATCTCTATAATAATGGCAAATAATGGATGAAAATCTTCAAGATTATGCCTAGAAGAGAATGACCAAAATGATAATGAACATAATTTAAATGTAATTTTTTCCTTACAAAAAGAAAAAAGCAACCTTCATCAATTGACCATTCAATATTTTCTAAATTATCAGAGATTTCTAAATTTTCTAAAATTTTAAAAGTGGTATTAAATTTTTAAATAAATTTATGAATATTTGAAACATCATCTAGAAACTTTATAGTTGACCAGTTATTTTTGAAAATATAAAAGTAGGTTTAGTTTGTTGTTAAACAAGTATAATAATATTTCCCAGAAAGGTAATTATTATTGTATCATACAAAATATGGGTAAGTGTACCTTCTAAAATATTGAGGAAAATTATATCTTTTTTTTGGTTTAGACCTGTTTCTTTTGTTTATTTACTTTTAGTACCTTCTCGTTTATTTTTAATTTTTTTTTATGCTTTTTTTTGTCTTGTTTTTAGTGTGTTACTTATAAAAGTGATAAAATTATTTTTTTTAGAATAGCAACAACACTTTTCACTATGAAATTGCCAAACTTAATAACACAATTTAAAAACGTATGTTAAAAAATATGACACATTTTAGGTTTATTCTGTTGACAGAAAATGGAACATTTAGCTTTTTGAATAAATTTATAATTATTATTCAAATTTAATAGCAATGAAATTTTCTTTTTGATTATAGTTATATCACACATATATATAAATTAATTTTTTTATTTTAGGTGTTTGTTTTCTGCAATAACCAAAAAGAAAAAAATATGATATGAGCAACTAAAAAAAAATTCTCTGAATTTTATTATTTTTTATTCTGGGATTTTTTCTTCTTCTTCTTCTTCTTCACATATATATTTGCTTTTAAGTTTTCTTTTACCTTTTTAGAAGTTTATGGTAAACGCGTAAACCTAAGGTTGTTCGTTATTTATATTATGAAGGTATATAATAAAATCAGAACATTTTCAAGTTTATATATAAGCAGTGTTTGTGTATTTATGTTGAAAGATAATAAGTTCACAGCTGGGAGTTATATATTACTTTAAGATTTACATTTGTTAAAAAGGTTTGTAAAAAAAAACAACAACAACAACAAAATGTAAAAAGGTTTTACGTAATTTTTATGTTCATTTGACATCCATATTAATACGTCTTGTAAACATGACTTAATGTTTTTGACAAACAATAAAAATTTAAATTAAATAATTTTTTTTAAACCTTACGAGTCTTATTTGTTACAATGTAATTTTTTTAAAGTATCTAATAATCACAAAAATTGGTAAAATCATAAACAAGCTTATCAAAAGTATAAACTTTAGCAGATTTAGTCATATGAGAAGGTGCGCTTTTATTTCAGTAAAGTTTCTTAAAAAAAGTTTTACAAATAAAAAATTTAGCAACCATTATTATGAAGCGGAACGAACACTCTTAACTAAACTCTCTTATTTTTGAATCAAATAGATTTCTTCAATTTTATTAAACTAAAAAGGGCGTAAGTGGTTGTCATAGTACTTTGTTGAATCTTGAAAAGCTTCGTCTTATGGTAATTTTTTTTTATTTCAATCAATTATTTGTGTAAAAAGGAAATGTATTTCGTTTTTATATATTCTTATTTTTTTTTTGTGAATAAACTGAATTTGAATGCCTCTTCTGAAAATTAACAATAAAATCAAAATACCTTCTTTCCCTATATGTACATAAATGGCTTAAATGATTTTCCTTTCTATATCTAAAAACTATAATATTAAAGGTACCTACTTTAAATATCACATCGTATTTTTTTAGGTAAACTTGGAGCAACAAAAACAACGTGCAGAAGTAAATATAAACAGAAACTAATCAAAATTAAAATAATTAAATGTTTAATGACAAAAAGTTTTATTCAAATAATGTTATGTCATAACATCGCGTGCCAATTCTTAATTATATATAAACGCCATAACACTTTTTCTCTGCATCCATAACTATAGCCTTTAAAACAACAGGTTGCATTATATTCAAATTTATCTATAGAATTCTTAATTAATTAAACATTTAATGTTGTATTTTCTAGAATTTAATGAATAGAGCAAAGCTAGAAATTATGGGAACTGGTGTCTATAGGTTAAAATAATCAATGGAGGTAAAATGATAAATATTGTGATTGTTTAACAATTTTATTTTTTGTGACAAAACCATAAACATGAATACAAAAAAAATCCTTTGTCACGCTAACAGTTTTGAATATTCAATAATTACCAGTGTAACATTTTTATTTTTATGTTTTTCAACAGGTGAACATTATTTGAAAGCGGAACATTTTTTTCCATTGTTTTATCTATGTTTTGTAGAGGACTGAGGATATATGTATGATAAATGAGTTTAAGATAGGACATTTTTAATGTTTAAATTATACTTGGAAATTATAAAAGTTATACTTTCAACCTTTAATTTTAAACTAATTTTAGGGATAGACTGAAAATATAGAACCTCACTCATATTAATTAATTTTAATTTTAACCTTAATTTGTGCTCTAGTTTGTCATATTGTAGATATATGAAAATCCTTGTATATAAAATTTACATTTCAAATTTATTCATTTGAAATTTATTTTTTTTGATTTAAGAGAAATTAATCATAAATTATAATTTACGTTTTGTAGAATTGTTTTATAAAATTTATCATTAAATTTTAGATACATTATTTCCCGTTAAATATATTACTTTCTCTTGAATTATAAAAATGTAATGAAAATCCGATAGACTAAGACTATTGCCTTTTTCTTTATGTATAAAAACGTTAATACTTATTTTACTACATAGTGTTACATAGTGTTCCAGAAATTTTAACGTTGATGTATCCCTTTAATTCTATTTAAGCTTTGAAGCTCTTAAAATAAAAATAATATATATTTTAAGCAGTTTTTCCACAAAAACCACAACAACAACTACAACAAAATGTTTCTTTCTCTTTTGAAACCGAAATTAAGTACAGAAATATTCTCTTTCATAAGAAGAATTGTATATTATAGTTCAATAGAAATAGGAAATGTATTCACATATACAAACATAGATTCATAGGTATAGTAGATCTAATGTATGTTAGATATTCTCTATAAACTTTATATACCCATATCAAAAAAAAAAACACTGTAATCTAAGACCATCAATTCTATTGATCAACGAAACTGAATGACGATAAATTTATTTGATTGATGTTTGTAATAGAATAATTTTCTATATGACATAATATTTTAATGGTACATATATATGGTTGGACAAACATGACGATGCTGATGATGAAGAAAAAAATATAAATAAATATATACACAGAGAGAGAGAGAGAGAGAGAGAGAGAGAGAGAGAGAGAGAGAGAGAGAGAGAGGAAAAAAGTAGTTCAGTATAGGATGACAACAATTTGACGATGTCAAAGAAATAGAAAAAAATATGGAAGAACAAAAAACCAAAAAGAATGAAAAAAAAAGAAGGAAAACAGGAGAAAAAAAATTTATCAAAATAATTTGAAATAACTTGAAGATGGATAATAACAAGAACAATATACACTTTCTTATAAATAATATAGAATATTATGTATTGTTCCATATCTCATATAGATTTATAATAGAAACAAAGAAAATATACTGGTGATGAGAAGATTAGTTATATTGTTTGACTAAAAAAAAAACAAAAAGAAATAAGAAGAAAGTATGAAACTTTATAAAGCTTATCCTCTAATTTTTTTTCTTTTTTTTTTGTTCATTATATTACATTACTCAAGCGAACTACGGGTGTGAGTTCATAAAAGTTTTCTTTCATTAGATTTATCTTTTCTTTTTCTTTTAAAAATTATGGATCAATGCAAGTTCAAAATTATTCTCCTTATTTTTATTTTTAAGCTAAAATTTTTATAAAAGTTTAAGTATTAATGTTTGTGAAATAATCAAATTTATAATCGAATGGAAATTGTTCATAGAATTTAAGTGGTTGGCCACCCGAGATCATAAAGAATTTAACTTTTTTTTTATTTCATCGTAATGTGTTGACCATAATGCTAACAGTGATGTAACGACAATTACTAAATGTTAAAATTCTTTAAATATAACAAAAGTTGTTATCATTATCAAGTAAAAGTAACGAAATACTTCTCTAATATGTAAGGATCGCCTGTTTCAATATTATATGAAGTTGAACATGAAACAACATGAGAAAATAAAGAAAAGTATTTTAAAACAATTCCCATTTAAACAAAGAATTCGATGTGAATTATACTCTAGTCGTTTTCAAGAACGTAAATTTATGAGTTCTAAACTCTTTTAGACCTTGAAAAATTGAATAAAGAAGTATAAAAGTTTAAAGTCATATTTTTTTCCTTTGTTTGTTTGTTTGTTTGTTGTGATCATATATTATTATTTTTGTAGACATTTTTTTCATTCTTGTACGAAAAATTTAATATTTTTTTTTCCTAGAACATTTATTAAGAATTTTTAATTTTCCTCGTTCCTTTCTTATTTATTTATTATTAAAATTTTGTACTTTATTAGACGTATTCATAGTACGACTATTTTAATTTGTAGATTCACATTTAATAAGCTGAGGATTTGAACTTTTGAACTTTTATATTATTGAATGTTATCTCTACAAATGGTTTAATTTCTAATTTTCACTAATATTTTTTTTTAACGTTAGATGAATAATATCAATGTCAATATGTTAAAAATGTAACCTTCACAATTTCAATGTTCAATATAGCAACAGTGAAAAAAAGAGAAAAAGTATAAAAAAGAAAAAGGACCAAAGTATAAAAATGAAATAAAAGGAAAAAAAAGAAATAGTTTTTTTATAAACTAAAAGTGAAAATATCAACCCTTACGTGAACAGAATTGATATGCAGATCAATTCTCCTATACCTTTGTGTTATTTGTGGGTATACATTTTTTTTGTTCGAAATGAGGTACGTGATATCCCATTTTTATTCACCAGAATTGCTAGAATTTGTTAGATAACTGGAACACAATTACTCTCTGTTCGAATAATGTGTAGAATAAAAAAAGGGTATAGGCGCTGAGGTAGAATTTAATGTAAGAAAATTTGTCAGTGTTTCATTTTGACAATCCTTTTCTTATATATAAAAGATTTCTTTTTTTATTCTCTTCTTTTACTTGTATATTGATAGATTTCAATGTTTGTTTGTTGTATTTTTCATTTTTTTTATTTGTCGCTTTTCTTCTTTTTAAAAGCAGTTTACAAGGAATTGTATATAAAACATATCTTAAGTAACGCTTCCATTCATACAGACATTTTTAGAAGAATAATATTTACAATTTGTAAGTCTTTATATGGAATTGTTATGTCCCTGTAATTAATACAAACTGCCTTATTTTGATAATCCAAAAAAGCATTTTCCAACCATATTTCACCATAATTTACGACGGTGTTTCTTTCAATTCAATAAAACAGTAAAATATCGATAATAACGTACCAATAATTCAACCCTGCGATAAGATAAATTAAAAATGTCCGACGAGCAAGTGTTTTACTATGATCATGACGTCAGTCTATTATTTGTTACCTATTACATTTAAACTTTTATTATACTTAACTTTATTTTGTACAAATAAAATTGGCAAGGTTGTATTTCATCTTTTATTTTGTTTGAATCGTTATATGAACAATTACCTACATTGACACGGTAATTTAATTTAGTTAAAGTTAACCACAAAATCATTAAAAAACAAACAAACAAACAAAAATAAATAAACATTAAAGAAGAAACATTCTGTGGAATCAAAAGTTTTTCTAAAAATATAAACATAAAAAGAAAAATCTTAGTCGCCCATCACAATTTTGCTCGTTATTTAGAAAAAGGAAAAAAAAACAGCCCCCTAAAGAAAGTTGAATGCAAATTTAAAAACGTATTTGCATATTGTTACCTTCAATAATGTGGTTTCTCCACACCATATAACCTAAACAGAAAAAAAAATTGTGGGCAGTATATTCTGTTTAAATTATGATATAAGATTCTTTCAAATTATACACTTTAACTTTAATTTATGAAGTATATACTAGACTATGAATGTGTCCCGCTGTCGTCAAATATTTACTTTTGAGTTAGATTATCTTTCTTTATAGTTAGAAAAATTAAATAAATTTTATATTATTTCCGCATAATTTTTTTTGGTTAAATAAATTCAAAAATAAATATATTAGAGATTTTTGATAAAATGTTTCTGTTATATTGTTGAAGTTAGTATTACTAAATATATTTCAACTATGTGGTGTTAATATATTTATAGAAATATCACATATATCCATTTAATCATGTAATATCTATCAATGTCAGTACAATGTTTTATAGTTTTCACTATTTTGTATATCAAAATGTCATCCCAAATCAAAATTATACAGTTTTATTTTATAATCAAAATGGGGGTGGTAATAAATTATGTATGAATTTTCTTATTCATAATTTTACATGAATGTATATGTGGAATTAATAAAAGTATATTATTAATGAAGAGAATCTATGCTCTGTTTATATAAGTTTTGTTTGGTTGGTGAAATTATTTAAGAATTTTATAAAGTTTTATTTAATATAAATTTCATCTTAAAACTATTAAATAATTCATGGTTTATTTAAAAAAAACTAAAAGTTAAATTAATTATAAAATTGCAAATTGTCACTTTTTTGTTTTGTAAGTAAAATTTAGAAGATCAACAACCTGAAAATCTCAAAATCACATCAGAAGAGTGAAAATATTTATGGTTGAAATTTTATTTGAATTAAGAAAATCTAATACTCATAACATTTTCATACAAAAAATACAATAAGTAATTGAAATTTCTTAACGTGACCGCGTAAGTTTGCTAAACGTATTTTGCTAAGAAAATTTTGATTTATTGATTTATTTAGATATTCTATGAACAGTAAAATTGAAATTTTCTTATTAAGATAAATTATATACCTACACATAATAAGACAGGATCAGGCCCTTAAAGTTATTCTTCTTAATATTATAATGAAACGATATCCGGTACCTTTACCACCTGTATTGAAAAATGTATTTATAAATATAAACATAATTTTATTTTTGGATATAGAAAACGCCCTTGGCAATCGAATATTTTATAATTTAATGTAACTAACTTAATTAAAATTGCAAAATGATGGAAATATTCAAAGATAAAAATCTTACTTATTATTTCAATATAAATTTAAACTGTTTAAACATTTTGTATATCCATTACCCAGAATTACCATCTGGTGCTTTATTGTGTCACTCATTTTGTAATTTTTTTATTGTCTTGCTATTTCTTAAAAAATATTCTATAACCTTAATTAAATACAGTGAACGATTACGTGATTTTTTTTTGTTCTTTATTTTTTTATTTCTTTATGAAACCTATGAGATGATTAATGTTCGTAGAAATAAATGGAGTTTCTATAGAATAGACTATATTTTTTTCTTGAGGAAAACAAAAAATAAAAATATCTAAATATAAAACAGGAAAACAGAAAATAATAAATTCTTATATAAAAACAGAGATTTCGGCACCAATTCTATAATATTTCTTTTGTTTCATTTATTCACTAAATGATAATAATTAACGAGTAAAATAAATCTTTCATTTTATTTTGTTTTGAATTTTTATCAAGTTACCTAATTGACTAAAATCTGTATTTTGTTTTGTTATATATGATTTGTTAGTTTGCTAGCTGGACAATATATTTCTCAGAAAATGTTTTGAATTTATACTACATCATAATAAAATAAAATATGCAATTACCAAAATTACCTACATTAATTGTTATATTGATTTTTTAACAGTAAAAATTATAATAATTATTGTATTTAAGTAAATGTGGTGAAGGAAACATTATACAATTTATATTTTTAAAACACACTTTGGTGTGGGAATTTATTAAATTTATTTATTAAAATATTAGGAAATTAATAATAAACATAATGATTATTTTGTGCATTTATATTTATTAACGTATACCTACACAAACACTAAATCCAATAATTGTTCTAAATATATTGTAAATAGTATAATTTATAAATTACATATATAATAATAGCATACAACATTGCATATAAAATAACACTCAAATTCAAGTAATGTAATGTTTTATTATTTATATGTATAAAGAAATATTTGTTTATTTGTTATTTGTTGGCATTGTCATGCACAACTTGTAACTTAAATTTGAGTTCAAATATTGTATGTGACTTTCTTCTATTTTATGTTTATCATATAACCAAGTATATATACCTTGTTTGAAATTTTACTTTGGATAAACAATAACTAAACATCTTATTTTATAAATAAATTTCTTTAGAATTATAAGAGACATTTGAAATCGTTCATAGAGTTTAAAACAATAGATACCAGGTATATGTATTTATTCATTTATATCTATATTTTTATGTACATTATGTGAAAATAATATTGTGATAAGATTGTTCAATATACGAACCTTTTCCTTTTTTTTGTAAACATAATTCTTATCTATTAAACAATTCTTTAAATTTTCTTTTTTAAAGCTTACAAATTCTTTAAGATGAACGAACATTGATCAGACAAGCATAAGTTACAATAAATAGTCAAATCGATATTATATTCATATTATCATTATAATATAGACTTTTATAAAAAGAAGACACTGTATATAAAAAATCTTAAAGGGTTTGTCTACCTTCTTAAATCTGCTAGAAAAGTAACTTTATTATACTTTTACTTTTTTTTATATACTTTTTTTCCTTCCGTTTCTCTTTGTTATCTTTATTGATAAATTAAGTCTGGCAGAACCATGTACTTATCTATACCTATATAATATATATTTATGCTTAAAGGAACTTTGTTATTTACAAAATTTTATAAGCTTTTAATAATTTTTTACTTTTAAGTTTGTTTTTGTTTTCAATAGACTTTCATCTAATAAATATTTCTTTCTTGAAAATTTTGATTGTTAAATATAATTTTTTTATTATTTTACATTTTAAGAGAAAAGAATGTACGTTTTTGATATTTTTCTTTCGAAATCTGAAGTACCAATGCATATTTGAAACTCAAAATAATAATGGTAATTTATTTTACAAGTTCATTTTAACAATGTTTAATTTATTTACTGAATAATGATTATGAATTGAAATCTTTAAACGTAGGCTGTGTCCGAATTGTTCTCTTTGTACTAAACTTCTCCTAGTGAGTTTAATAAATTCCTAATCTACATGAACGTGAAAACTATAACACAAATTATGAAAATTTTGGTGTTTAAAATGGATAGAAATGAAATAAAATGTAACCTAATTTTTACTGTTTATTCATAATTATACATTGAATTATAATGACGAAAAGGTATAAAATCCAGACACTATCTAGTGCGAATTTTTCGAAATGGAGTAGTGTCTACTGTAGAAAGAAGTGATAGGAAACAATACAATAACCTTTTAAGATCCACTTGAAAACATTGATTTATGTTGGAAATTTTTTAATTAATATCCAATGAAACACATCAATGTTTCATTAAAATTAAAAATAATTATATTTAGTTTCCGCTATAGAATCATTGAATGTATAAATACTATTTATTTATGATATTACAATTATGGTCGTTGCAACAATAAACAATAAATATTTACTTTTCTTATTATTTAATTTCATTGAATCAACGAAAAATATGATTGTAAAATACTAACTACTTTAGAAATTGTACAAAAATATATGATCTTAGATTTATAAAATACAAAGAAATTGTTCAACTCTTCTAAAATGAACATTAAAAAATCATTAAATATTACTATTTTTATAGAAATATTTCTTGCAGGATTAAATACAATTTTCAATTATTTTGTTATTTAAAAAATAAGCAGTTATTTAAAAAATAAGCAGTTCTTATGAAATTCATAATTTTGTGTTATTATTTTATTGAATCTTTAATAATTTTTTAGTTTTGGCATTGCGATTTTATGGAGACATAATAACAAATTTTTCCATAATTTGATGTCTTCAGAAAACGACAAAATATGATAAATGTTTCTTTTTTCTTGTGAAATAGAAATCGATTTGATTTTTGATCTCAAGTCTAAGAAAGTAAGTATTACAGGTAGAAGACACATGGTGGAATTACAATCGGAATAATGTTAATCTTTATATTTTCTTTACAAAAAAAATTCGACACTTTTTAGACATAAGATAACGAATGAATAAGATTATGAAAGAATCAAGTCTAGACAGACACGCTTTCAATTTATTTAGGGCGTGTATGTTTTTATTGTATTACAAACAATTTTTAACTTCCACTAAATTAACAAAACAAAAAATTGTCATAAAAGAAAATCAATCAATCATCAATCAATCAATCATAATCAACAAGAAAATGTTTCAATTACTTTTATTTCAATTATTTTATAATTTTCCTATTATCGAATATATTAGGCGACAGCTTATCGAAACATGGAATTGTGTGTACCAGAATTGCATATCAAATTATATCCAAAATAATTACCAAGTCTAGACACGTTGAATGTTTTTCAAAGTAAAAATAACATATTTTTTTGGGTCCCATAAAAATGTGCTAATAAATAATTAACGTGCGTAATTTTTTTTTTGTTCTACGTTGTAAATAAACTATTTATTGGTATATTAAAACTTCAATAAAACATTCCTAATAAATGTCTTTTACACCCTTTCAATTATTTTTTTTTGTTACTTTTTAATTATGTTTTATTTTATTCTAACGCGCAACATTTTTTCATTAAAATTGAACAAAAATTGTTTGTAATTAATTTAATGCGTTATATGTCTCTAATTCTATATTTAATACGTCCACTTTTATTAACTTTGAAATACTATATAATACATAAAACTTTTTTTTTTGTTTCAACTTTTAAAAATATTTTAGAGATGGATCTTCTTGTTTTTTATACAAGGTTATATATTTCACTAAAAACAAAAACAAAAAAAAAATTAAGATAAAGTAAAAATATAGAATAAAATATTGTATCAAGATTCAAGTTGTTTTGTTGATATAAAAGTACACCCGAGTGTGATATTTTCCAATTTAATTTAATCGTATCAAGGTTCTTTTTTTTTTGCTCGTTGTACCAGATGCGATGTTATATAATGTACACTTTTTTCAGCTGTAACGTTTGTTTCTATATTAGAAAAGGGCGGTTTTTCTTCTGTTTTTTTATGTGTTGGCTCAAAAAAATATTTCATAATTTATACTGAGAAAACCAAATAATACATTTTTATTAGAGAAAAAGATCAATATTTACTTACTTTATTATTATTATTTTAAAGAATTATCTTTTTGAAGGATTTCTTTCGTTCTTATTCTTCAGCCAGACATTTAAAATGTACAATACTTTTTTTCTTTAAATAAGTCACAACAATATTTCTGTTAGAATGTAAAAAAAAATTCAATGTCTTACTCTTTCACATATTTTATAAAATACCTTACAGGGGATGAGAGTTTATATATATATATAATTTCTTGAATATTACATTTGGGGGATATATATCTAAACAGGATATTGTTCCATTGGGAGTTATATTGAATTTTATTTAGTATTATGACAGGCGAATCTCATAGACTCACTGGTTTTATATTGTAGGTATAGCAAACAAGGTCAATTTAATATATTTTTACGTGGTTTTGTATTTAAAAGAAAGTGGAAGATGATAACTATCTTGTATGATGTAAGTAATAATAACCAAAAAGCAAATATACGAAAGTTTTACGTATACTTTGGGAAAACCAAAAAAATTATGCGTTTAGAAATAACTTGCATTGATTAGAGTTCCTGTTTGAATCCTGGTGTAGTAATAATGGAATGTTTTCTTTGCTAAGTCACAAAAACACACTTGTACGAGTTGCATACATTGAAAGAGTCCTTGGATACCATGGCAATGATGTTAAAATAAATCGCGTTTATATAATTTAATCGAAGATATATTAATAATAATAATTAAAAATACAAAAATAAGAGAACACAAATTATAGATATTATTGCAAACCATACAATAAAAACAGTGATAATAAATTAATCTAGTTTATACAATATACTCACAGCTGTGGTGATTTTTTTATTTAAGGCGAGTACCTTGCCAATTCCAATTCCAGTAACAAACGAAGGTTTGTTTTACGATATTGTATTTGAATTTAGAATATTTATGTTAAAAGTACGAACCGAAGATCAATAAACTCAATTTTTGAGCAGTTTTTATTTCGTTTTCTCAAGAATTGATTTTTTTAATTGAAAATCAAATTATTTAAATTCCATTAAATTTTCTCTTTTTTAAAAAAATAAATATAAAATGACTAATGACTTAATATTGTATTTGTCCACTTATTTTAATATCTGAAATTATATGTTGTAATAAATTGTATACTATATAATGATATATATTATAAACGATAGGTATACAAGTAGCATGAGTGTAAAAAAATATTATATATTGGTAAATATACCAACTTAAAATTATTACATGAAATAAAACATGTATAACGTTGTTTATTGTTCGAATAATTATGATATGTGCACGTATACAAATTTTTGCTGGTTTATTTTAACCTCACTAAATTATTAACGCTTCCTTTGCCTTGAATAAAAAAACATTCAATCTTTCAGTTTTTATTTTTCCAAATAATTTCTAGTCCAAATAAATGAAACTATCTTTTCTTACTTTTCTGTATAGTTTTGAAGATAAATGGGACGGTAGTAAACGTCAAAGTATTTAATCTTTTGGTTGAGTAATCAGAAGAGGACATCAGAACAAGACAAAGGAATATAAAAAGAAAAGTTTCAATGTTCTTTAAAATAACAATAGTTCAAAATTTACATTACTGTAGCTATATTAATATTGTGATTAAAATTTTTAATGTAGGTACATATTTTTAATTAATCTAAAAATAATAGAAAAGATTGTTTGTAATTTAAAAATTGTATTGTAAACGAATAAACTTTTTTAAGAGATAATTTTACCCATAATACCCATTATAATATCTGTAACCCATAATTACAACTCTTTACTAGAAATTGTGTATATGAATATACAGGTTGTCAGGTTGACAATGGCTTTACCATTTGCTCTGTTGGTCAATTTAATTCTTATAATTAAATTAAATTAATTAGAAGATTTAAAGTTTTGTAGCAATATTTTTATTATTAAAGTTCTCAGATTACCATAAAAGGTTAAATAATAAAAGTAACTTACATGAACCCAAATATCACTATAAAATAACAAAAATAAACACTACATTAATTACATGCATAGGTACAGCGTAACCGCATTATAATGTGTAAAATATATGCCCAAAATAAAATTTTAACTTAATGTAAAATGTACAAAGGTGTAACACAATGTAATAATAATAACATTTAAATTTATACATGATAGTATTCCATTTTATCTATGTTTTACCTTTAGTAAATTTAAATTTTTTTCTTTTTTGGAAACTCATGTGGCTCATGTTATTAAGGTTAAGTTATATATTTTTAGCACCATTTGTTGAAAAGTGCTTTTTCTTTTAATTTGTGTTTATTAACAGATTATGTTTTTTTTTTTACATAAAAGATGATAATTATTATGTGAAAGAATATCGATGTTCATATTTTTCAGTCGAAAAAATAGAAATTCAGTTATTAAAATTAAAATTTATAATATGAATAAAAATTTTCCATTTTTATACTTAAGAATCAATCAATATTTGAAGTTTTTTTTTGTATTTCGTTAAATTTCAAGAAATTTTGGAAACAATGTATTTGAAATAGCAAGATTATAAAAAAATCTTCAAATAAACGTGAAAGTTTGAAAATGATAATACAAAGGTTGGTTAAAAAATAAATAATTATATAAATAGAAATGTTTTAATGATGTTTGAATATATTAAAAAAAGTAAATAAATCAAAATACAGTAATTTTGTTAAATTTTAATTCATACTGTGAGTTTTCTAAATTAAAATTTATTATTACGAACAATTTAGTAATTAGCTATACCGTCTTATTTAAATATTTTACATCATAAATATATTAATTATTTTTAACCAAGTTCGAAGTTCACTTAAGATCTAGTGTATAATTTATTAAATCTATATTAGATAGTGGTTTACAATAATTATAATCTTTAAAATTTATTGGGTGTTGTGGGAAGTGGTTTTTGATTATATTAATAGAATAAGAGCGTATATATCTATACAAGATTATGATTAAAATTTAATCCATCATCAATATTTATAAACGCGTTGTAGGTATATACGTTTAATAATTTTTGATTTATAATGATAATTAAAATCAAAAAAATATTATTAAAACAATATAAATTGTAATACAATGTTTTAAGTGAATATTTTCAATATTTATACAGGATTTATGTTTTTATTTTCTAATATTGTTGCATATAAATTTTATTAAAATAACAGAAACGTGAAAAAGCAACAATTCTCTAAGATTATTCGCGTTTTGTTTTTATAAAGTATTAGAGCATTGAAATTTTAAGTGAATTTTTATATGAAATTGAATTTTTAAACAATTTATTCTCCATTGAAATTTCAATTAATGTTCCAATAACAAACACGTTGCTATGAATTTTATTATTATTCCAGTAAGAATTGTATTGAATATACACATTTTATTTATTGTCCTAAATGTGCAGTCATAAATATACAATTATAATCATTCATGTGCGTAATTAGACTTATGTGAAGGATTAATTATGCTCAAATTTGAACCCATTTTGTTTGGTTTATGTCCGAACGAGGAATTAAATACAAATTGGAAATTTTACGATTGTATCAGGTATATGGGTGGGTATTTGTCTATACTAAAAATAATACTGAGTTTTGAATTAAGCATAAATGTTAGGATTAGTATTTTTGTTATTCTAACCACTGTAGTTAATTTCTTATTTCGAAGATGAATTTTTTTTTTAATCGCAATTTATTGTAACTCAATAACTTTCGATTTTATTTGCCTTATCGCAAATTAGAGTTCTTAAATTTATAATTATTGTTTATTATTTTAACATTATTCAATGCATAATAAGAAACATATTTATGCATCAAAATGTTAATATTGAAGACCTTTAATAAACACATTTATACATTCTATTCAATTGCGAATATTTTATTTAACCGCAACCCTAATTTCTTTATTCATAAATATATTCTTTCAATTTTTATTTATTTTTTAGTCTATTCAGTTTTTTCTTTAACATTTTGCCTCGCATTTTGCTTCTATTAAAAACTTTACCCACAAAATAAGTCAAAATGACATCTGTCTGAAGTCTAAACTGAATATTATTATTTTGTATTGTAAACTTTTTTTTAAAAAATATTTATTTTCTTGTATAAAATTATGTAAGATCTATGTAAAAATAAAAGAATAAAGAGGAAAAGTTAAGAGTCTAAGTAAAGTCTTTTATACTTGTACCTTTAAATACATATTATATAAATTATGTATGTAGTTATTACTTACATAAAGAAAGCATAATGTATTTAACATAAAAATACAATAATATATACTCCGCTTATTTCTAAGTAGAAGTTTACTCAGATAATTTTTTTTAGTTTTTTATTTAACACTTACGCCCCTATATAGCTTCACCTAATAACCACCAACATAGTTTTATTATAATATGGAAAAGTTGAATGTTATGTAACTTCATAAGTCGATATAAAGATATTTAAATACGGATGAGATTATAGGTTTTCAGTTGCTGCAATAATATTTGTTGACCAATTATGGAATACATATTATTATTGTCATTATTTATGGACAAGAAGCGAGATTGATGTGTATCATCCCTTTTAGTTACTTTATTAAATAAAAGAATTATATACAATATTTTTTGGGAGAAAAACACTTATATTTACTCCCACTCTTGAATTGTTTTCATTTTTTGTAATGCCAACAAAGTTTTGAAATTAATATTTTATCATTATTTTAGATTTGAAGCTTTAACCATTTTTGTTTTATATATTTATGTATGTGTTATAGAAAAACATGTGTGACCACAACATTATTCGGGGATTAAAACTTTTTAATTAAATGGTTAAAAAAAACATATTTTGTCTTGAAATATTTGTTATTTTATTAAGAAATTAAACCGGAAAGTTTTTTCTTTGGAACTAAAAACAAAAAAAAAGAAGCAAATAAATAAATCAATATTCTTTTCATAATTTTTTATGATGTTACATAAATCCATAGAGAAAATAATATTTATGATGGAAAAATTGATCTTCTTTAGCAAGGAATTTACATTTCTAGTTGAAAACGAATATGGATTTTCGTTAAATATTTTAATTTATTAAGTTTCCAAGTAAAATTAATTAATAGTAAACGTTTGACTGGATACTAAATTAATATGATCAAAATAAATTTACCATTAACAAATCGTTTAGATTAAAATAATTGTTAGATTTAAAATTTTAACGTTAAAGTCAGTTACGAAATTTGTTATAAATAAAACCACAGTTAAACCAATATTAATTAAAACGTTTTTAAATTTAATTAAATTCTCGGTTTTCCACATTGTTATCGTAAAAACCCTTACCTACTAACGCGAATTATTTTACTATTACAATTATTCTCTTTATTAACCCACCAAATTAATTGTATTATTTAAACAATTATAACCTACATACTCAGATTCACTCAAAATTGCAACAGTTGAAATAATTTTACAAAACTTTTTGTTGTTAATTTCTATTTAAATTTAAGTTAGAATAATTATTTTCATATAGAAATTTAATTGAGGTAATGAATATAATTAATTACATCGTCAAATTATTATTAATCAACTTTGATCAAAAATAAAGGGGTGATCATGAATATATTGAGATGTTTGCATTTTATATTCTGCATTGATTTCATACATTTATCACTAATTTATAATATTATTTTATTCAATAGGCATTCTTTGGATTTTAAAATATTAATTAATTGTACACAAGAGAAATTTGAAGTTATTTCTATAACACAGATGAAAGGTACACAAAAGTACACAAAAGTTATACTAAAAGATCAAAAAAAAAATATAAATGCAACATGTTAAATAATAAATCATATAATAATATTTTTATATATTATATACTTTACCTTCCGAGCCAACAATTTCTTCCGGTTTTCTTTTTTTGTAACCGGAAATGTAATGTACGTTCGTTTTATATACATAATATTTATATGTATTTGTGTGCTTGCGGCAAAGCTTTAAGAAAAGAAAGGTTAATAAAATAAAAGAGGCTTATTCAAATGTGAAATGTAAAGTCAACAAGAAAAATATATGTATGTACACTAAACTTATATGTGTATAAAATACATATATGTGGAGTATGTAAAAGTTTTCGGAGAATTTTTGAAACGATCACGCAAATATTTATATATGGATAGATGACGAGCAAATTATTGAAATTTCAATATTGACATTGTATATTATATAACAAGAAATCAAAGTTAATTTATTCGATTATCTATCTTTAATTTTATACTAAATTTAATGTTATATTTTACAAAAAAAAAGTCAACGTTTAAGAGAAAAAAATAAAGTTCTTAATAAAAAGGAATAAAATGAAAATATTAAAGGCATGGCAAAATTTAAATTTTGATTGACATTCGGTTAACATCTTTAATTCTTATTTAATAAGATCCCTTATTTCACTTTTACTATTACTAAATAAATAATCCAATAATTATATATTTTCTTTCTGCAAATAATATTAATATTTTTGTTATGACTTCTGGTGCACGTAATAAAAGGTCTGTTACAAACGTATTACGTATAATGGTTTACTACTATATTATTCATTAGAATGTTAGAAGGTTATAATAAGAATATAAATTTATATGCAAAGGAAAATGTTGATGTTTTTATTGTTCTTCTATTTAAATAAGTTCATTTGCACTAGTTGCAGATGAATATGTTATTAGGTTTATATACCAAAATTATAATTTTTTATTAATTATGAGAATACTAATTTTATTTACCGGCAGATAGAGTTTGACACAATATATCAGTGCTGATATCGCAATATGGAATTAAAGGTAATATTAAACAGAAAATTGTATTATTCATATTAATTGACAAATTTTTAAATGTGTGTTATACAGTCGTGACTACACAGTTGAAACAAAAATGTAAAATGATATTTAGTTACATTCTCTACCAAATATATAGTTCAATAAAGGAAAAATGCACAAAATGCGATTTAGATAATATTTTTTTATCAAATTTAAATATTTGTCAAGAATTTGTGTTTGGTTTAATGGAATTTAGTACTTTACATTTTTATTGTCACAAAAAATAACTTTTTCTATAGTAGTAAAACTAACACGAGCTTTTCGTGGTTTAGTAAACTAATATTTTGTGATGGAGAAATACAAAACAAAAAGTTTTTCTTTTAAAATAACATATCCTCGAATTGATAAAAATCAGAAAATACATATATATCGAAATGATATCATAATTTTGTAATTTTTTTCCCAAAAATCTGTTTAGTTCTACCGCTGCTATTGCAAATACAATATTAATATCACAATTCAAAAGATAAATGATTTTGTGTTACTAATATTGGTTGTTTTCTTATTTTTTAACTGTAACTTTTCTAGTTTCTCAGATAAATATCTTTAATAATTGATTATATGAAGAGTAAAGAATTTTAAGGTGGAAATAAAAAAAAATAAGAATTTTATTAATAGATATTTTGTTAGAAAATGTTGTGGTTCTTAAAAATAGTATATTATCCATTACATATTTTCAGTTTACAACAATCAATGACCAGAATTTTTGATGAAGGGTTCAAGAATTTTCACAATTGATTAAGTTTGACGTTTTTGTTTTGTTTGTTTTGAAATAACTTCATCTATCAAATTTGATTTGGAGTTGACATAAGGTGTTTATCTTGCTTAGAATTCAGTTCAAAAAATTTTCGATTGTTGTTTGTGAAGTATAAAAATAAACAATAATATATTTTCAAAAATAAAAGAGAAAAAAAAAACTAATTAAATATTTTATATTATGGCAAATAAATGTTTACCATAAAAATAAATAAAATCAAATATAATAATAGTTTCTCATTATTTGATTACCAACATTTTTTTGAAATCTTAACGAACATGATAAATACTGTTTAATCGAAATTCTGGATTTTTTTGCATTATTAATTTTCCTCTGCAAATAATCATCAGAAAAATGAAGTGAATACTTTTGACGAAATACCATGGAAATAGTGAAGGAATTAGTTAAAAGTAAAATTTTTTTATAACTTTGTACTTACAAGAACTTTAAAATAATCTGATATTGTATAATATAGTATGGCAATAATTTGCTTTTAATTTTGTTTTTGATTTCTTAAAACAAGGAATAAATTTTGTAATTCGATATCAATTTTTTATTGACAACTTGGTACTCGAACTTTTATCCTTTTGTCAGAAACATCAGTAACTTTGGATTTGCTATGTCATCTCAATAATCTAATAAAAGTTTTTCTTTTCCTTGTAAATCCATTTGAGCTAAGTCTATCAAACAAATAAAGTTTTTTTTTTTAAAAACAAAAACAAAAACAACAAAAAAAACTTTACCGAAAAAAGAAAAAAAAAATGTTAACGGACGATATTTTATTACAACAGTGTATAAAAATAAGATTAAATGGTTCATATATCTTTTAGTTTATATCTCCGTTTAGTTACGAATATTATCTAAAAGTTATATAATTATATTTTTTTTTGGTATTATCAAATAAATTTCTGTATATATACATGACAAAATATATAGCTTTATTTTTATCTTACTTAAATAATTACTGTCATTTTGAGATAACATTACTGCTTGAAGAGTAAGAAAAACAACAAAAAATAATCTGACAATAATTAAAACCCAAAAACTAAATAATTTAATTCTTGTATAAATGCATTAAATTATAAAATTTGTTCTAAAAACGATAATTTTGAATTGTCTTCAATTTGGATTATAATTATCACTGAAATTTTTAAAATTATAAACGATTTTTTTTTTGTTTGAACTTTCACTTTTTTATTATTAGAAGATTTTGAATTTCCGTATAGAACATTTGTACGAATTTAATACATCAATAAAACTTGTGATTTTAAACCTATAGTTTAATCCAATCACCATTAAAATCGTATCATAACCCTTTTTGTAAAATCAATGATTCGATTAGACAAAATTTATGTATATACGAAAGGTAAAACGTATGAGTAATTGTTGAAAATTTCGTGGAAAATTATACCGGGTTGATTAAATATTTAATTATAAAATTACAGTATAAAAATCACGTAATATTTCAATCTGTTAAATCTTAAAACGTTAAAACAACCATAAAACATATTTTATATAAGAAACACAATTTTTTTTTTGTTTTGTCGTTTTTTTTTTAAACTTTTCATCAGTCAAACACAAAACTAAAGTATAACTTTTTTTTTCTTTCTCTTCAGTACTTAGTACCTTGGTAGGTAATTATTTATTTTAGTGAAAAGAAGAAATTAATTCACATCAAAAAAATGAGAGTAAGCTATAATAATAATGACATCGTTTCTACTGCAATACTTCAACATTATAGTTAGTAATTGGTCTTAAAACATAGGTATTCAACGCATCCTTGAAAAAGGGAAAGAAAAAAAACTGTTAGTCACGTCACGTTCTTAGGTTAAATGTAAGATTATATTCTGTAAATAAGAAGAAGATGAAGAAAAACTAGAAGAATTTTATGTCAAATAAGAAAAACATATTTCGAAACTTTAAAAGAGTTGTAATTAAAAATAAAATACAATAATGAATGTTTATAAAAAATAATAAATAATGAAAGTATAAAAAGAAGATTATATTGTTATAATCATCGTTATAAAACACATAAATATAATTCTAGAAACGAAACAATTACAGGTATGAGAATGCTGTTTTTCTACTTTCTACTTTTTTTCTTTTTTCAGTCAGTCGAGTTAAGGTATTTATTTATATTTTCAAGTTGTTTCATTTATTTCTTTTGTATATTTACATTTAGATTAAAAAAACGAATTATTTCAAATGTAATATCATGTTGTTTCACTGTATAAATATATAATATTAATCCAATGAAATATAGTATAATAATAAAATTCTTAATACACCAACAACAAGAAAATAAAAGAGAAGCTTTTATAAAACTAGAAGATATATCATTTATTTTTATTTTATTTTATTTAAAGTGAGTGTTTCAACATATTTAAAAGTGTTTAGAATAAAATTGTAGTATGACAGATTTTAACAAATCTTAATAAAGCCATTGAATGATAATGCATTTCCGGTTCAACCGTTATTACAATCAATATTCCATATTTATTATTTATAAACAAATTTTCTTTAAAAAAAAAATTGACTTGTTAAAAGCTTCAAAATTAAAATTAATTTCGTTCTTATATATTTTTTATGTTTGATATTTTAAAATCATACTTACAAAAGATTGAATGAGATTTCGTTCTTAAAATGCTAACAAAGGCAAATTTGAAAAAATAAGAATTAGAATTTGTTAAAAGGATTTTGATTGGAATTTTTGCTTTTTATGGATTTATTATGTATAGATTTTTTAACTTTTTCTTAACTGAAAGCCAATATTTTTAACTATCCCAAAATTAATGGATATTTTACTGTTGTTGGTTAGGGTTGAAGAAATCAACCATATCAAAGGGCAGAAATTTAACAATACGTTTGCCCTAATCAAATTCAACTGATGGATAGATTACTTACTACTTTTATTTATCAAATTTCATGAATAAACCTTTATTAGTTTACTGTAATAATTTTAAATTTAAATGATTTTGTGTGTAATGTAAAATATACTATTTTTTACATAATGAAGGCTGTAACTTCATAAAATATAACATTAAATGAACTAAATTCTTTAAACATGTTTTTATTTCTTATTATATTTTTCTGTCATCTAAAAAATGAAAAGTCTAACAAAAAATAAGTAAAGAGAATTGTTGTCATTAACTTTTATTATTAACTTTTTTTTAAATTTTCCTTCTTTGTGGTTGTCACAATTTTAACATTCGCGTACTCTAAAAACAATTTAAAAGTCTAACAAAAAAAAAAGAAGATATTCAAATAGAATTGTTTATAATATTTTTAAAGGAAAACATAATGCGAACTTTTTTTTTCAAACAGGAAAAGTGTTTTATTCTATAACAAGATTATCAATGTAATATTTTCATCGTAAAATTGTTTTCAAAATGTAATGAATTTCTAGATACAGATGAGTATAAATGCCATGTATTTTAAAGTTTTTCATGATAGAAATCTGAATTTGAAAACTTCATCTGTAGGTATATATTAATTAAGACTGCAATCAAAGTATAAACTTCCATGTAACGCTATAAGGAAATTCTTAAATGCGATGTTATGAATTCATTCTAAACAGTAACACAAGAATGTCTGAAATATTGTTAAACAGGAATTTTGCAACATAAAACTAAAAGCAGTGATTATTAATGAAAATTTCAGCACAAATAAAAATTTAATAACCATTTCACCTTTCAGCTCATCTTTCCAATTCCAATAAATTTTTAATTTTACTGAATTCAAAAAAAAACTGAAGACAAAAATTAAAATATAACTGCAATTCCTAATTGAGAACTGAAAATGGATTATATAAAAGTCTGAACTTTAGCTGCCAAAATGAAAAACGTTAAACGTTAAATTCATATTTGGTTTATCTAAACCAAAAACAAGAAAAAACAGAGATAATATTTTATAATAAAATTTCTAATGCCATTCTAGAGTATTTTTTTTTCTTCCTTGTTTTCCTTTTAAGATTATTCTTAAAGAAAATACAAACAATAAAATTTACATACATATAGCTGAAAAAGGAAAAATGAAAAATGAAAAAGGAAAAAGCTTTCATTTTTATTTTATTTTGAATTTAAAAACGATAAAAACTTTATGCAATAAAAGTTTCTTTTATAAATAATGAAACAAAAAAAAAAGAGAATTAAAAGTATATGCACATCATCTTAACGGAGACTAGAAATAAGATTTTGTTTTAATTTAATAATTATAATAATTTGAAAACCCATTCACGCCTATGGGACGACGACGACAATAGATACATTTTCTGCGACTATTTAATAAAGTATAATTTTTTATAATTATTATATTTATTTCACAAGAGCATAAAGGAGACAGCAAAAAATTCAGTTACGCCATTGATTGAAGTTTAAATAAATGGAGCAAAAACAACAAAAAATTCAGTTGCGTTATTGGTTGAAGTTTAAGAATAAAAGGAAAACAGAGTTTGTGTCAATATTTATTATATATTTTTACTAACATTAAAACAAATAGGTTCATTTGGGTTAAAATTGTCAAAATAAAATTCTATATATTACATATTTTTCAGTTAAGATTTACGACATCAAAATTATGTAAATTAATCAGAACCCATAAAGAAATTTATGGAAAAAAACATAAAAATAGTAAAGACTAAGTTATTTTCTGTTAAAAATATGTATAAAAAATTCACTTGCCTTTTTGCCGTTCATAATTAAAAATATTTAAATTATGAATAATATTTTTGTGCAGATTATAAATTGATTGGAACATGTTTTAAATTGGTTTTATTTGTTTTCTAAGAATGAACAAGTTAATTTATTTTGGGTTAAAGGTTTTTGATTGTTTGATTTTGTTTTATCAAAAACCAGTATGAATATTTAATGTATAGTTTTCCCTTCTAAAGTAACATTATTTTACCCTATATATAAAATACCTCGATCAAAAATAAACGAAACTTCCGATTTAATTATAGAAAACCAAAACAAAAAATAAAAAATTTGTAGAAATAAATCAATCAGTTGGTTGTAAAAGATAAAAAACTCAATAAATCAATCAAAATATAAATTTTATATTTATTGGATAGAAAGAAAAAAAATGCAAAGAAAGATAGACTTCTTCTAAATTTACATGAAATCCAATATTTTATTGTGAGTAAATTTAAAATAGTATGAAACCACATAATGGCTTTTCTATGGAAAAATTACTAGAACTTTACTACAAATGAATATTCTGTAAGTAAAATAACTTCTTTATTACAAAAGAAGGACAATTACACGAGGATATTTACAAAACTAAATCTTTATTATTATTATAAAACTATTTTCTAATTTTTCCAGTTAAGAAATTTCCAAAAAATTAGTAATTATAAAATGACACTACAGAATAGAATCTATTAATTAAAATGACAACTTATAAAGTACAGTTTCTTAGATGTTTCGATTAAATTCTTTTATCTTATCTGATAATTAATTTTAGTTTAACATGCTATAACAGAAATAAAATCATAATTATTTCATCTACAAGAATAATTTTTATTACAACATAAAACATAAAATAGAAACAATAAAATCATTTCGATATTTAAAAGTGTTTTTAACTGAACGAGATTTATTAAAGGAAGTTTTGAAAGAATATCACAAAATAAAATTTTATTATTATAAAATAAAAAGAAAAGTGTTTTTTATTCCTCGTATATTTATTTTAATAAAACATATAAAAATTATCCACTGTATTTTATCTTCAAGTAACAATATAAATTGGTAAAGATATTTAAAAAAAAGTACATAAAATTCCTATAACTTTAACTCTTTGACAAATAATAAAACATTGAATATCTTTTTGATGGACACAGTACTTAAAAACCGAAAAACATTAAACCCCTTTAACTCCCCATTTTATTTTAGCTTGATGAAAAACAAAATTCAAAATAAAATTAGAAAAAAAAATAAAATAAATAAATGGAAAATGAAAATGTTGCTGACAACTTAATTAATTCCTTGGTTGGATATAATTTAAATAAATTGCCACAAAAAGATTTATTTTATCGCAACGCGCATTAATTGAAATTAATTATAATAATTTTTCCATGACATAAAAATGACGAATTTATTTGTTAGAATTAGAATTCCGAACATTTTTTTGTTTGTTTATTCTTGTTATTGATTTTATATTTAGAATGTAAATGAGTTTAGGCGTAAAAAACAGGTCTTGAAATTTATAGAAGGAAAAAAGTTGTTATATAAGAGAATATAGTAACTTTCAATATAACAATTTACTTTACTATAAAATTGTTTTAATTTAGCTTTAAACAGTGTAATAAGGATTAATATAAATAAGTAAAGTATTTTCACCGTCATATAAAATTAACTTAAAAAAAAAGAAAACACAAACCCAAAATTATGTCCATTACTGTAACTTGTTCTACATTTAATCCTACTAATCCTAAAACTTTATTTCAAACACCGGTATAAAAGAGAAAAAAAAAATAAAAGAATAGACGGAAGAAGAATTTTCAGGGAAATTTATTTTTTTTGGGTAGGTCAGAGACAGTAGAGTTAATACGAAAAATATAAACATAGCTTAAAATCAGGGTACACCTTTTTGGAAAAACAATAACATCAGAAGGACATTCAAAAGGTAAAATAAATGTAATACATAAGAATGGATTAAAGTATCAAAAACTATAAGCTTTTTATTAAAGGAAGGAAATGTGAATGTTAAAATAATTGAATAATAATGTTGATTGAGGCGAAATAATGTTTTTTCATACTTTATTTTTCTAAAGATTATAAATCGATGGATAAGCTTAAACAGAATTATTTATTTTGTTTGTTTAACTTCATATAAAATTTATGAAAAAAAAAAATAAAAGTCAAATTCTATTAGGGGAACATCCGATTACACGACCACTCCCTTAAACAACTAAAATCCGTCTACAAGAATCATTTATTTTATTTCTTTTTTACACGTTTTTGACGACCAAACCATAAACTCACAAATATTTTTTTTAAGAAATGGATTTTTACAATATTCATTAAATTTCAATTGAAGAAATATAATCCCAAAATTAATTTTAATATTCTTTGTCTCTATTTAATAGAATAATTTTTCATAAGTTGAAATTAATCAATATTGTGTTGTCTGTTTTATCTGCTTAAAAGAAATTTTTTTTTGTGTGACAACAAACTTGACATTTCAGAAATTTATTAATAAAAAGTCAAATTCAGCAAATTACCATAATCTTGTATACTCGGCATATAATTTAATAAAAAATTAAATGCAAATTTTTAACGTTTGTTTAACTTTCTCATTCCTTAAATAGGAGAAATATTGTAGAAAAATCTTTTATACAATATCTATAAATACTTTCTAATGAAGAAAGAAAAATGTTAAAATAAAGTAAACTTTATAGTGTAAAGATGTACAGAATTCCTTTAAAAAAAGGGTTTTTTTCTTTCTTTCTATTTATGTGCGGCTCATTAATGTACATATTGTTTTTTATGTTAAACTTTAAATTCAAAAATATTATCATTATACCCGATTGAAAAACAAATAAAACCTCTTGGGTATTAAAGTTCAATTATAATGTTTTATAAATCCAATTCAAAATCATTTAACCATATTATATTGACTTTTTCTCCTGCAAAAAGTCAATATGAGGATATAAATTTTCCTTCTTCACATAACAGTAAAATAGTTATGAACGAAAGCATTACAATCACCATATTAACAGTTTTACTTCAAAATGTTTAACAAGAAAAAGAAAAAAAAAATCAATATTTGAGATGAAAATAATAGAAAAAAGCCATTTATGAAAAATATAAATGGAAGAGAAAATAAAATATAAAAATATGTATACATTGTTAACATTTAAAAAAATATATATTTTTTAACGAATACTGAAAAATATTCTTTCTTGTATTTCTTTTTTATTCTTCTATTGTTTATTTGTAAAGAAAATTTAAATGAAACCTTTATGGATTAAAAAAAATGTATGCAATAATAAAATGGTCTAAGAAAATTGAAAAATAAATAAATAACAAAAGAGGAAAAATAATAGTTAATTTTGTGTTTTTTCTTATTGTTTAAAATCTTCAATGAAACTATAATAAAAACAAAAACAATATTCAATTAATTAATAGAAACAATAAAAAAAATTCATTCTTGATTTAATTTAAACAATTCTTTTTTTGTGGTGTGTGAATTCTACAAACAATAAACAGAACAAATATTACTGAAAACAATGCATCAACAACTATCCAACAACAATCAACGAAATATTAAAAGCTTATGTAAAACAAAAGTTATAAATGAGATATTTAAAATTAGTATTAATAACTTAAAAGTTGATTTACTTTTGTTATAAATAAAAAAAAATTACTGAACATCACAACTATTGAAAAGAGAGATCCAACAAAAAATTACATTGGACAATTAACGAAAAATATTATATAATCCAACTTCTGGAACATTAATTCGATAAAAACTATTCAGCTTTTTAAATTTTATAATTTAATCAAATAAATTAACTTTCTGATATATGAAATAAAGTATAAACATTTTTATTCATTCACATATGGAAGTAGACCCCATAAATTATTTTTCATTAGTTTATAGATTTTTATTGTAAACCATTTCATTAATAATACGAAACCATTAATACGTATCCGGTTATAATAAAAAATATATATATAATATAATGATAATAGATCATTTATCAAATGAAATCAAATCCTATTAAAATAATATAATAGAGAACATCGTATAGAAATATATAACATTAATATTTAATACTTGAAAATCGTTAAACGTTAACCCACTCATATAGTGGAAAATCAGTTGAATAAACTCTTTCTACTCAAATTTAAGTACAGAAAGCAATTATAAAACATTTTATTTATAAAAATCTTAGTTGCGTATGTAATCGTATGTTAACAAATACAAAATGTTGTTGACCAAAAAGTGGCACCCAAATTTTTGTTAAAGCTACTCAAGAACAAAAAATTATTTAAAATTTACTTTGATCGATTGTTGAGTGACCATAATATTTTCGGTGGATTGTCTGACTTGCATTAGTTTTCTTATAATATATATTATAATTACTACCAATGTTCTTCTTGCGGGTAATTTCCTTTATAAATTTAATATTTTTGATAAATGAAAATATAAAATTCTTCATTCATAAATAATTATGAATATAGAAATGGCCAAAGCACATTTAGTAATCTTTTAAATTCAATTATTTATATATTTTATTTGACATTCAAGAAGGAATTTGAAGAAAAAAAAATTATAGAAAATAAAGGGAAAAAAACTTTTACAATTCATTTCAAGTTCAGAAACCGTACAACGATAAAAATTCGTCAAGCAAATAAATACCATGAAATATGCGTGATTAGAATATTTTATTGACTGTGTTGTATATTAAAGAAATGAAAAGAAAAGAAACGAAATAAAAGAATAGAAAATAATCAAGAAATTATGATTAATGTTATTTTAATATGTTTCCTAAAAGATGTGAAAATGAAATAAATAATAGGAAAAACTATTTTAAAATGGTTTATTTTAAATTATGAAAAGTTTAAATAAATTATTTTTAACAAATAAGATATTTTCTTTTAATTGATTAAAATTTCAATAAAAACACGTCATCACCTTTTCCCTATAAGGATTTTATTTATCAAGGATTCCACCTTTCACTAGACATACCAAATCTTTAATGAAAAACGTGAAACTGACTAGTGGTTATCCTTAGCCATTGGTACATTTTTAGTGTTATAAAAGCTATTCAATTAACAAAATATTTAATTATAATTTATCCAAAATTTTCTCATAACAAAAGTATTTTGTTTTCAATAAAATAAAAAATTATTGGTGATATTAATATGATTTTAGTAACATCACATCGTAACCTTATAAGTTAAATGTTTCGTTTCGTTTTCTTCTTTATTTTTCTCTCAACTGTATTCACGTGGAATTTTATTGAATACAGCTTTTGAATATATTTATATAAAAGAAGAACAGAATGAATGATTAGGTACTAGGGATTAAAAAAAGAGGAAAATTTTCAAAAGATTTTTGTGTATATTTATTTACGAGGGTATAAATGAAAAAGGAGAGGGAAGTCAAAATTAAATTAAAAAAAGTCAATAAATTTTGATAGGTCATGTCGTGTCGTGCTAAAAGGTTTTTTTTTATAAGAGGTCACTTAAAGCCTAAATTTCTCATTTTTTTTTTTTTACTTCTTTCAAATCTTATATTCCTATACATTTGAGAATATGTCAAAGAAGTTTTATTGATGGGCGGGCAAATGTATATAATTTGTTTCCGCATGAAATTCGTTTGAAATATACAGAATGGAAAAAAAAGTATTATTTAAAAAGATTGTTTTTGCTTTTTGTTAGAATATTTTGTTTAAATATTCATTATACATATTTTTATTCCTTTTTTTATAGTTAAAATCATATTTTCATTTATAAGTAGATATTTCTGAGAAAATGTTTTTCTCACAAAAATACTGTTTTTGTTTTACTTTTAAGAATTTTCTTTACATAAAAAAAATCTAATCAAATCAGAACAGAGCGAGTTGAATTTTTCTTTGTGACATTCATAATATGAATTTTTCAAGACCAATAAAAGATAGATTGGAGTATTTTAACAGAGCTTTTTTATATATTTCATTTGCCTTTTCTGTCAAAAAAAAAATAACAAAGACAAGAAAAACAAGAGAGCTTTTGAATTCAATAAAAATTTTTGTGACAAAACAAAAGATCAGAATATTTTCAATTTTATGAATATTAATCATGACAAATATTTGCTCTTTTCTTTCTGAACTATGGTATTTAATAAAGGAATGTGTGTGCTTTTATTTGATCTGGATGTTAGTTTATCAAATAAAATTAACTCACAAGTTTAATGACCAGAAGATGTACTTTTAATGACTGATCTATACAAAATATTTCTTTCGTTTGAATTGGATTATTTAATTTAGTTTTATGTAATAGATTTCAATTCGATACACTTGAAGTCTAGAATAAATTATACTATTAAATTGATTAAAATGGATAATACAAAAGTTGTTTTCTTTCTATAAAACGAATTCATTTTTTTTCTTTTTGTTTTAGAAAATTATTCAAGTAAAAGATATCACTCCTTTTTTTCTAAGTAATTGGAATATGGAATGTAGCAAAAAGAAAGAAGAAAATAAAACCAACCAACTGATCCCAAAGTTTTTTAATTTAAAACAATTGGAATTTTTCAACACTTTTCTTTTGTTTTCTTAGAAAACTTTTTTTAAGCTATTTAAACTCGTCAATTTTCTTATACTAATAAATTAAAAATGAAACAAAAAAAGAAAATCATATTTATGTATTATGTATATTATATAGATATAGAGAGGTTACATTATACCTTTATCAAATTTTGAAGATAAATTTATTTTAGAGTTCAAAATTTATTGAAAAAAAAACAAAGAAAAAAATAAAACAAAAACAAAAAGGAAGAAAAGTTTGACAGCATTTTTTTTCACTTATACAATTTCACCCAAAAACATTTACGCTTAAATTTTTTTTGTTTTTTCACTTGTTTTATTTTTGTTTAATTTTTTTTTGGTTCGCATTACAAAAACTTAAATTCATCAATTGATGGATTTGTTTTTGTATTTGGGGTTGAGTTTATTAGTTTTAATTAAAATGAGAATTGTAATTTGAAGCAGCAAGAATTTTAATGTTTTAAGAATTTAAAATATAATACCAAATTTAATTTATTCTGTTGCAATTAGAGTTGAAATTGTAAAGTAAATCTGAGATTAAAATAAGAAAATGAAAACTGGATATAGGCTTAAAGGAAAAACAGATTGAATTATAACTAAATATTGTAATTTATTTATGGTTTCAAACCCAATCCCAATGCTCATACAAAAGTACACCTTTACATATGTGTGACTGGATTTATTTCAGTGTGTTGCTTGATAAAAAAAAACTCTTTATGATTGTAAATTGATTCAATTCAATATTTTTTAAGAGAAAATGTACAGATGTCATGATTTTTTCGATTTTCTTTTTTAACACACTCTCCCTAACGTATTTTTTTTTTATTGAAAAGTTTTTTTTTTATTGGTGGTCATGGTCATTGATGATGTGATTTTTATTTTGCTTCCCCACAAAAATTCCATGATCAGAATTTTAATGTTGCGCCTGTAAGTTATAAAAAAAAGAGAAGATATTTGTGCCTTTTCTTTCCCTTTTAATCCTCAGTATTCTACAATCGATTGTTATACTTGTGAGAACAATATTGTTTATTATCCAGAACTAAAATAAATTTTAGATCTAGTTTTACATCCATTCACAATTATTTCTATAAAAACAAAACTAAATAAATAAATGAATATTTAATTATTATAACAATTGGAAATAATTTCGGATAATTATAAATTATTTTTGTGCTTAAACTTTCCCAATAAATCATAATAACTTTTTTTTTTGGTTTTAAAATGATTTTTGAAAGAAAAGTTTATTATTTCAAGTTTCATTAATCTGAAATTTTGTATTTTAATTCTATTGAATTAATTTGATTGGTTTTCTTATTTCAAATTCTAACAATCATTAAAAAAAAATTACAAATATTTCACCAATTGCAATAGTCTTTGCACGCTCACCTAAATTCAACCGAAAATTTATTAAGCCTGAATAAAAGAATATTATGAAGTAAAATCGATGTTTAAAGGGGTTTTAATCTTTATTTGAATTTATTATATAAAATTAAATTTATATTCAGAAGAATTGAAAGTAAACGAAACATGGCAATGGCGATGAGAAATTTTTTAACAAAATATAAAAAAATCACAAAGCTTAAGATAAAAATGAATAATTGTGTTTAACGTAAAGATTTAAAATTTGAAAATGGAAATATAATTCCTATAATCTAATAATGTTATGATCAGAATAGTGGCTTCAGGCTCTACATATATTCTTTTATTCTTGAATCGGTAAAATTAATTGACGTATAATTTTGTAAATGTCGAAAATGTGTCACTAGACAGAAGACTCATTCTTTTTAGTTAGATCGTATTTTTTCACATAGTTCAATAACTGAATTAAGAAATTACCTATAGCTTATTCTTATTAGTTTTTTAGATTTATAAACAAAAAATTTTATTTGACGCTATAAATTAACAAATAGAACAGAATTTGAATTGATTTAAAAGCGTCCTTATTAGGGGTTAACCCAAAATTAATTACTTGATATATATAAAGACAAATCTTTTTGTATAAAATAAATTACTTTTAATCAACTTTATTTAAACTTGCCCATTCTTCCTATTTCGCTTTATATATTTTTTTTTTAATTTCAAACGAAATTTCTCTGTTTAATTATTGAATTTTATTGTAAATTGCGCTGACAGTAAAATGTTTTATATTAAGAATTTGTTCTTCGTAACCAACATCTTTAATACCTACTTCAGTTTTTGGAGATATAATTTAATCGTTAAATACACAACAATATATCATTCTATGAAGAAAAAAGATTGTTTTGTTCCTTTATAATTTCTTCTCCATCAAAAAACTGACGGTTTATAGAAGTGAAAGATCACAAATTAATTATAATAATGTATTTTTTATTTAAATATGTTTTACATTTATTCTTCTATTTTTGTCTGTATAATTTTGTGATTAAATAATTAGAGATTTTAATAACCACATATTTAAGTAATATTTACTAGATTTACTGTCAAGTAGTAATAAAGTTAAAAATTGTACATGCATCTCCTTCTGCTAAGTCTAGAAAAATTTAAATGCAATGGGTGGGAATTCAAAATAAGGTTGTAACTGCAATAGAACGTACAAGAAAATTATCTAGAACATTTGTTGATTCAAAACTAAAATTTCCTTCTTTGCAAATTTGAAGTTTTCACCAAATTATATGAATTTGTAATTGTAAAAAATATTTTGATAACCATATTTGAATCGAATTCTATTTTAATTATCAGTAAGTATTTTTATGAACAAATAATGATTGTGTTGTGACTGAAATATTGGATTTTTTTCTTAATATAATTGGGAACACATTTCTTATATTATTTAAAATTAGTTGTTACAGAAAATAGCAAAATATAATTCATTTTTCAAAATTTCAATTTTAAAAGACAGAGAAAAAATTCCCTCTTTTTTTTGTTATTCAAGATTCATATCTTAACTGAAGTGACTTTTGAACTGCAATAATATTTGACATAATACTGAATTCTTTTCAGAATCTATTGAAAATCACTTGTTGTAAATTTTTCATTATCGTCAAGTATAAATTGAAGGGTCTAGATAATAATAGTAAGTGGAAGGAATGTGATAACGTAATTCAGATAAAGGAAAAAAAACTGAAAAGGAGCGACAAGAAATTTTCTGTGAAATATAATATAATATTTTTTTTTGTTTGGTAAAAAACAATAAACCAAACTCATGAAGAGAGGTGAAAGTGTTTTGATCTCTAAAGCGTATAATTTTCGAAAATATTCGATTTCATATCAAATATTTGTTTGTCGTTTTTATTTTATTTGAAATAATAAAACGTCAAACTCCTTGAAAAACAAGGGGGGAAAATGGAAGAAAAACATCCCCAAGAAATACCATTCTTTTTTTAGATTTTTTTTTTCTTTCAGTATGTGGAAAAAGTAGGTTACGTTGATTGTATAAATTCTTGAAATTCTTGGGGTTGGACAATTTCCCAGAATTCCAAATTCCCGAACTCTGTATCAAATTAATTAATTTATTTTTGGTTTAACTTTATTTTGCACAAAAATTATTGAGCAACGACAAATAAATTATCTTAAAATTTCCTTCTCGATTATTAAAAATTACAAACAATTATCGAATAAAAGTATAGATAAATGATCGAATTTTAATAGGTGTTACCAAGACGCATTGATATTATATAGGTGAACCAGATAAGAGAATATACACCTACTTGGTTGGAATCTATTGTAGTGACGTCAGCAATACGTGTTGATCTTTTTTTGTAAATGAATTAGTAAACTGGTTCACCTATGCATTTTGGGTAACTTACATTTTGGATAATTTTGATTCTATTATACATTACAATGAAAGAGAAACTAATTTTTATGAATAACGTACGTCTCTACTGAACTGGCTTAGATTCCATTATAATAGTAGATCTTGTGTCTTACATGACCCTGGCAGTTAATAAGCTCAAATTATTTATCTGTCTATCTATTGAGTTTTAAAACGATCAATTGTGATTGTATTAATCTCTTTAATTAAATTTTAGTTAAAAATATTTTAAAAATTGAAACGCTTAAATTTTAATTGAGCTTGGCAGTTTTATTGTTAATTTTTTGTATAATAAAACATTTATTTTAATTATACAGTTTTTTTAATCCAAATTCTATAATCGTTTTATATTTTGTATAAAAAAATTTTATATGAATAAACCATTATCTGGTGGAAATTTATTATCATAAAACATTTAACACAAAACGTAAATAATTCTCTCTCTTGTATACAAATAAAATTGGCACGAAAAGACAACAAAAAAACAAACGAACAAGGAAAAAGGAAAAACAAAGAAACAAAACAAATATAAAGAAGACAAAGTTAATTTTAGAAAAGAGACATGAAATTCAGACTTCAATTTAATTTTGTTTGCTCAAGTCGTGAGTTGATTGATTGAAGAAAATAAAAATTGTGTTATTTTTTCATTTTGTGATTTCATGAATTCTAGTATGATTTTCATGAATTATTCTAATTATTATTATAGCATAATTTAAAGGAACAATATATTTATGATATACAATAATTTTTGTTCTCTTATGTGCATAGAAATAATCGTATTGTTTATTTTGAGTTCAACTAGGTTCATTGGATTCAACATCTTTTGTTTTAGCTCCTGTTTTTTTACTTTTCCTTTATTTGTTTTTGTACGTACATTTTTATTTTTTTGTTGGCTTTTACTCTTTTGTTGTATAAAATTTCTCAGTGTTTTACATTTTATATAAAACTATAACGTCAAATGCAATATTATTGTTTAACATTTTTTTGTTTTTATTTTTTCTTTTATCATTTTCATTTTTCTCCGCTTTCATTAAAAATGTCAGATATGAACGCTATAAAATAAAACAAAAAACATAAGTTTTTGTAATTTGCATATAGGTTTTTACACAATAATATATTACACAATAATATAATTACAGAATATATTGTCTGATAGTGCAATCAACTTAATTAACTCTATATGTGTATTGTTTTTGAGAGGTTGAAATTTTGACTATTGAAAATGCTTTTAATAAAGAATTAGCATTTTATGCCTCTATAGCTTTATAAAGTTTCATTCTATTCAAACTTTAAATATTTTTTTGGAAGGTTTACAATTTTTTAGTTTATTAAAGTTTTTTTTTTTGCAATACCGAAATACTTACAACAAAATTAAATCAACAAAAAAGTTTCACGTTCCTTATTTAAAAATAGTTTAAAATTTGAATCAAATTTTTAACTAAGGAAAATAAATGGAGTTCAAATTAAATACTTTACACCTTATAAATGTAACCATCCTAAATAGAATATCGTATTCAAATATGTAAAAAGGATTGCGCAAGAATGATGAATAAATATTTCCCCATTTTCAGCAAATTATTCCCCTATTGACGGAGAAATGCTGAAAGAAGAAGACTATAGGTTTTTTCTTCTTCTTTATTTATTCTGACATTGATATCATAAAAATCTTTTGGTTCTTTAGTGTTTACTAATTCTCTTTAACTTTAGTCTTGTTTCAACAACACTGAACATTATTCCTTTTGATTTTTCATTATATTGAACACATAAATGTGATTTTTGTGATAAACTCGTATTTTGTTAGCAATTCATTATTATTTTTTGACTTTCTATAAGAATAATATTGAAATATTTATACAAAACAGAAAATCATTTTTCGCTTATAAATATTAATTTAATTTTTAATTAAAATTTAAAAATATTTCTGTGATTTTCTTACGTAATTCTTTCAATAAAAATATTGTAAATTTTTTATAATTTATTTGTAGTGACACAAAAAAATAATAATTTATATTCGTATAATGTTAAGAAATAATGTTCGGTGTATTAATTTATAGATTGCGGATAGAATTTAAATTTATTTTAAAAGGACCCTAAAAATAATAATGTATCGGGAAATTAAAAAATTTTTATAATAAAGGAGCAATTATGAAATTTTAATAATAACAAAAATCGATTGTTTCTTATAATTTTACACAATATAATATTTCACGAATGTGCAATATTATAATCGAATAATGTTGTTCTCATACAAGAGACATAAATATTTCTCTATTTTCCTATTATCGAAATCTAATACAAAAAAGAACAAGAAGAAAAAAAATGCTTATTCAGTGAAAATAGAATATTTTTTTTAGTCTTGCATTATTTGGTTTAGTCAAATTGTGTAATGATAATAAATAAAATAATATATTTAGGGGCTGGCTCAGCGAGAAATTAATACGGAGGCTAGTTTTTCTATATACAAAAAAATTTTGTCAGACGATAGATTTTCTTTCTAGCTTATTTGTTATTTGTGTTTAGTGGCAATGCTGAGTAAATTAGGTATCGTATGTTAGGAAATTTTATGTTTATTTTTTGTTATATACTTTATTTCAGATAATCAGTGTACCAATGATCCTATTATGAATTTATTTGATTATTTAAGGGTTACTATAAAGCTTTTAGGATTTTATAAATAAATAACTTAATTCCAAAATTACATTTACGAAACTATTGAAATTAAGTTAATTAAATAAAAATTTACAGGTTCTATGTAAAAACCTAATTTAATGAAGTAATCGATGTTCGAAATTCATGTATTTATTTTTTTCAATGATTTTAGGTTTATTTTAATGCTATTCACAGTAAAGAAAGCAATATTTAAAAAGCTCACATATTGTATGCGTAATGTAATCCGAGGTAATCCAATTTACATGCTTTGGTAGATTCTAAATATTGTTAAGAGCATGTTTAAAGGGAAAAAGATAGGAGAATGTTAAAATTGTACTTAAGTTGAAAAAAAAGCGATTTTTTTTTTGTATTGAAATTTTCCTATCAAATTGAATCATAGATATGGCATTTAAGTATTCAATGGTATTTAATAAAGGTCCATACTATGCGGCCAAATTATATTCACAGTTTCAAAACATAAAACAATTTTATTCCTTACAAAATAATCAATATTTTGGTTGTTCACACCATCAGCAGCAATACATTTTCCTTTTTCGTTTTAAGAAAAAATTGCTGATGCTTAATGAGACTAATTAGATAACTAAATAATATTTTTTCTGTCAAAGGTCAAAGCAAAAAACAAATAAAAATTTATGCCAAAATTTGTAAATTAAGGAAATTGATTTTTTTTAGGAAAATATAAAATAGGAATAGGGAAAAAAGAGTTAATGCATGTTGAAAATGGAAGATAATCTCGCAATGTTCCCTTATAATTTTCATAATTAAGTGTGAAGCTTTGATTCTTTTAAACATTTGTTTTTCTTCCTTGAAAAAACAAAAAAAAAAAAAATTAAAAAAAATAAAACAAGGAAGAATGGGAAATAATTTATAATTCATTTTTGAAGGGATAAAAAATGATGAGGGTTGAAGTTTATGTTATCAAAAACTTTGACTTAAAACCTGCTTTCAAATTTTTTTTGTTCTTTCTTCTTTTTATCATCATCATCACCCAAAGGCCAAAATTAACATCACTTATTATTAAATATCTGAGAGAGTAAACAATTTTTAATTATTAATTATTATTGATGAAAATTTAATTAATTTAAATTTTATGTCGCAAAATCCAACAATAAAAAAAAATTAAAAATTTACAGAATTAGATGTAAAATTCTTATTTGATTGTTCAGTTGATAAAATTAAAATTTGTATGATAGGCTAAATAACTTTGGTTTGTTTTTTTTTTTGTTACAGAAAAATATGTTGCTGTGATTGTTGAAAGATTGAAATAATATTTTTGTTATTAATCAGATGTATTTTGAAATTACTAGTAGCCCGTCAATTAAATTTTCTGGCGGTTCGGAATTTTATTTGAACAAATTATTCATTGCTAATTTTATTTTGGTGAAATTTCACATCATTCCTTATGTATAAATAAAAATTTCTTCACAAATCTAATTTTACTTTTCATTTTACCACAAAAATAAACAATAATAAAAAAAACTATAAACAATTGAATCACAAAATAAAAATAAAAAATACAGGCAATATAAATGCAAATTTTGAATATGATTGATAAGAAACATGGGTTTTATATCAATGTTTTATCCAAATAATAACGATATAAAAATACTGATATAAAAATATACAAATTTTCCAATCTATTAATGTCAATAAAATATTTTTTCTGTGTTTTACTGATTATAAATTAATTGATTAAATGAATTGAAAAACTCCAAACAAAAAATTTATATAGAAACGTAATTAAAAAAAGAATATAACTGAATTTAAAATTGGAAACTAGGAACACACAAGGAAAAAAACAAGAACACAAATATATTGTTCCTGGAAACGACAGATTACAAAGAAATAAATACTTTTTCAATCGAATTAAATAATTTTTGTTTAATTTGCTACAGTAAATCTCACAACCAAAAAAAAACTTTTAAAAATGGTTGTTTTTCTTCACAGTTGATTTAACTTTAGTATTTTTGGCTAAAAGTTGTACATATACCTACCTCAATTTCTATAGTATTATATACGAAGTCAATTTGTAGTTATAAATGTACCTACCTACCTGGAATTCTGGAGGAAATTTATGATAATTTAATTTAGATATTTTTGGATAATTTCCAGAAATAAATATAATAAACGATAAATTTTCATAACAAGTTTTATTTATTGCTAAATTACCACTTTTGTTTGTTTATTTTTTTAGAAACACTTAATAAACCTCAAACCAATAATTTACAATAATAACTTGTACCATATGAAGTTAAAAACAAATTTTAATTACCATCTTTGGACTTTATCATATTCATATTCTAGTTTTACTATGGCGTCATATTAAATATTATTTAGTAAAGAAAAAATATTTTTACTTTTTTGTTATTAAATCAAAAGTTTGGTCAATCTAATATAAAAGAGGTTGAAGTTAGTTTTTGGTCTATAAACAAAATTACAGATAATTGAACACGTGGTTAGTTGCATTTATATTATATTATATATGTAGGGCTTGGTATATAGAAAGCTAAAGCCATTGTCTAAGTTTTACCCAATAAATTAATAAATTCTTCTATTTTTTTTTTCTTATTGCCTCAAATTATTTATATAGGGGATATAACGTATAGAAACTTTTACTGAAAATATTGTCAACTTTTATTATTAGTTTATGTAACTAAAACATTATGAAACAGACAAAAAAAAGTTGAAGGTAATAATATCTTATCACAATTTTTTATTGTGTCCCCTTTATAGCCTTATTATGATTTGAGTTTTTGTTTCTTTCTTTTTTCGTTTCCTTAATAAAAGTGTAAAAACTTAAAGTTAGGATAAATTTTTTTTCTGCTCAAAATTTAATAGTTTTTCTTTTGTAAAACTGTACGCTAAAAAAATCAAATGTAGTTATTTTGGCTTCTATACATAATCGTCTATTATTAAATAATTTTGTAAAGTCAAACATAAAGAATATATAATTTATAGAATAAAGTTCGCCAATAAAGGCTCAGGTTTCAATATTTAAAAATTAATATTAAAAAATGAATGATCTTTGTTTTACTTCTGTACCATAAAATATATAATTTGTTAATTTCGTTAAAAAATACTCCTTTAATATTTATACAGAATGACATCAATTTGGCTAAACAATTTTTATTTTTTGGTTATGAAATATTTTCATATTTTATTTTTAAGAATCTAATAAATTTTTGAACAAACAATATAAATTTTATTTTATTATTTTATACATTATTAAACCCTTACAAAAAAATTTAAATGGTACACGCAATGATTTTTCGTTTTCATCTTCCGTTCAATATAAATAAGGAAAAGGATTCATAAAACTAAACTTGAAGAAAAATGTAAAAAGGAGTAAAAAAAAACGAAAATCTAAACTGAAAAATTGGAAAAATGCTTCGCATAGAAATTGTAAATTCATCCTATGCATCGTTACATTTAATTGTATGTTATTGTTCAATTGGTTGTAAAGTAGAAAAACGTTTCGCTATTATGGACGAAGAAAGAAAATGTGTGGTACTCGTTTTTTTTTTTTGGGATATAATGTAAGTGGGTGTGGGTGATCTGAAAAAATCTCATATTATGTCGGAATACATATATATGGAAAGTATATTAGGTATTGTAAAACATGTTTTACAAAATTCTATATGCGCTTAAATGAAAAATCCCATGAACTATCTATAAAGTTCAATTGATACATTTACCTTAATTCTGCAATCCACAATAGAATGTGTATAGCATTTCTATGTAGAAAACCATAATATACCCTTGGTTTTGTAATTTGTGGTAATTATCTGTGGAGGTTGCAATGAGTCTTTTATATAGATAAAAAAACATTCAGTCTTTTACAAAATTGCTAATAAATATCCATGTATACAATATATAAAAAAAAGGAATTTTTAATTAGACGACCATAAACTAAATATATTTAATTATCTTATGCTCAATTGATGTGATTTTATATTCTAAGCTTTCAAATAGAAAACTTATAAGAGTAAATTTATTTAAACCAATCAAATTCTAATACGTTATATACTTCTTTGTGACAATTCACCTAAAAAAATCCTTCCTTTTATTTTATAACAAAAAGTATTTACTTTAAATTTTCTATTGACTTCCTGAAGATGTTAGGTTAACCTAAGCTTTAATGGTTGCTTTTTTTATAAGTTATAAAAACAGAAGCTGAACTTCCAGCAGAGAGTTATTTATTACTGTAAGATTTACATTCTCTATAATATAAGAAAGGTTAAAATGGGTTAGATCTTCCTTTCAATGGAATTTTTTTTATCTATATACAAATATTTTTATACTTTGTAAAATTTAACATCTTGAAAAATATAAAATGTATTAATGATTTATGATGACAAATTTAATAGTCAAAACATCAAGTCAATTTATTTATTTATATTTATAATTCTCTGTTATAAATTGATGTTAAGTTACATATAATTATAATTAATATTCTTTAACAAATTTAAAACAGTGAAATATTTTTTAAATTCAAATTTTGTACTTGTTTCCTTCTATGCTTCAATAAAACATTATATTACGTTGATCATTAATTATTTATACTGAAAATGGTATTTAGTTACTTTCCTATACTTTGAATTTACGTATTTTACAAATAAACGTCGTAATAATAATTGTATATTTTCTTTTAGTAAAAAAATAATAATAATATTCAAATGTTGATGATAATTGTGTGTGTATGTGTAGGTATATAATCTGTTAACAACATTTAACAATTTATTAAAATTTTTCATGAAATTGGCTTTTAAATTAGCCATTCAAACTTTTCGTTTTTTAAATAAATTAGAAATTAATAGGTTTATGATGTTATAAGATGTTAATGAGACAAATTTAAATGTTTTTGTTCAATGTGATGATCTGATATGTTTTATACATCAGATGATAAGTAAAGAATGACTTTATATAGTGATATAGAGTTTTAACATAATTTAAACATTAAAAGTCTTTAACCATAACCATCTACAAATATTTTCCTTTTTTTATTATTTAATGAAAAAGAAAAATAAATTAAGTTATAAAAACAACTAATTTATGGAATAAATGAATTGTTGCCAGTTTGGTTTATATAATTAATTATTCCTTATAATAGAAAATATTAAACGCTTAATATAAAATTGTAATTATAATTTTTTTGACTCTTTGATGATTTAAAATTATTCAGTTGTAAATGTTTTAGCATATGCTTTACACGGATGCTGGAATATACTTATCTTGTAAAAGTGGAGACTTTAGTTGAACAAATGAGCTCTAAATATATTCCATCTGATTATATATTTTTGAAATGAATTTTTTTATTAAATATAGTGTTGTTTAAACTAAGAAATCAGTATTTCCAAAACATATCGTCATTTTGAAAATATCTAAAGACATTTTCTTCAATTCAATTAACTTATGTTTCTATTCTTTAACTAGATAGGTAAGGTAGGTAAAAATACAGAAAAAGAAGAAGAAAGGAAGCAAGAAATTAATTGACAAATTCTGTTTATTTATTAATTATTTTATATTTCTGTCGAAATTATAAAAGCACAAAAATATTTAAAAAGAATAAAAATTAGTGCTTTAATTTGTTTTCACTAAAAAATTTCGACTTACAAATTAAATTTGTCTGTTTTTGAATAATTAAAATAAATTGTGTATAAATCTGTCTGTTTTTATTTTGTTTTTGTTGTTGTGAGACCAAAAACTCTCCCACGAACACGATTGCATAATTAAATTCTTTATAAAAAAAAAACAAAAAAAAATCTATCCTCAAATGAAAATATAGGAAATATTTTTTTTCTTTGTGTATTCGCGTTTATTGCTTATATATTTAATTAATTAAATTTGCATACTAACCATAAAAAACACCTTTGAAATATTAAAAAATGGGGATGGACTACCGTGTGCTACAAATTAACAATTTAAAATATTTTGAATTTTACCTTTTTTCTTTTTTTTTTGGTTTTTTTTTATGTTTTATTTTTAAATACCATATTTTTATTTTCATTTAAAATCACAATTTTAAGTGACTCTTAAATTATTGTTGCTTCCTACTAAAATCCATTTCAGTAGGAAATTTTGTCCTTTACTAAATTTGGTTTTAGTTAGAAATATTAGAAACGATAAATTAAAGGTTTAAAATTAAGAATTACTTTGAAATGAATTTATACTTTTCACTATAGGCGTTTAATAAAATATTACAAAAATGAAGAAAATAATAAACAAAAATTATGAGTTTTATTATCTAATTTTTCATTTAAAATTTTACCTTTTAATAACCATTATGTATTCTGTTATACAGAAACCGAAAAACTCCTCGAGTGACCTAATAATATCTCGTTGGCCATATAAAAAAAAAATTGAGTCTATAAGGCCCGCTATCATAATACTAAATAAAATTCAATACAACTCCCAATGGTATAATAGCAAGCTTAGATATATATCTCCCAAATGTAATATTCTTATTCAAGAAATTATATATAAATTTTTCCCTTGAAAGGTATTTGTATTTGTATTTCTTTATTTTTGCTGTTAAAAAAAACATCTGGTAGAATATCTAGGTTAGATAGTCAAAAATTTTAAAGTAGTATTTCTAGTGTAAAAACATTCAGAGATAAACTCTCAATATAAAATTTAAATTTCATGTTTTACCAAAAAGTAAACAAAGAAAAAATTTAAGATCTTGTGAAAAAATGTTAAGTGAAAAAGTAATTACATTCTTAAAAAAAAAAAATTCAATGGAAAATAATACAGAAGAAAGTAAGTAACCTCCTATTACGTAGGTACATTATTTCCTATATTGTTTTTTTTTATTAAGAGTTGAAAACTCTAAGGTAACGAGTATTCTTATCTTATGTTAATTTTTCAAATAAATGACTATTATTTTTTTAATTTATCTTTTCATATTTTTATTAACTTTTACCATTAAAGAAACAAATATAATGTGTTTCAGGTGTGAACATATATTAATAAATAATTTAAAGGCAATATATATATATATATATATATATATATATATATATATATATATGTATGTCAGTATATCCTTATACCTTTATCTATACAAAAAAAAATTCCAACCACAAATATTACCGTAAAAGAAAAATAACAAATTTCATTTTTCAATTTATAAAATAAATTGTATCTCAATATTCGTAAAATATATAGGTATATCCGTATGTATGTATGTATGTATGTATGTATGTATGTATGTATGTATGTATGTACGTATGTACATGTATGACGACCCTACCTTAAAAAAATTCAACATATTTTCAGTTTCCCATATTTTCATTTAAAATCATTACAACCGAAGCACGCTTTATGTATGATATCATGAACAAATGAACAGAACCCCAAAAATATAAAAAATTCTGAACAAGAATAAGCTTATATGTGATAGAAAGAGAATGGGTTTTTTGTATAAATTGAGTTAAAAAAAACATTGAATAAAAATATACAGGCACACATAATTCGGTCTTTGTTTATTGGTTAAAAAAAAGAAGAAGAAAAGAAGAATATTCAGTGTCATAACTATGGAAATAAATTACAAAAATGGAATCATATAGCTTATCTTATCACCAGTGCAGATCACTAACAAAGTGTTTACTTCTCATCATTGTCATTCAATGAGTTCTAACAAACTCATAAAAAAAAACAAATAATCTAAAAATGAGCCATTAAAAATATTGAGCTGTTGCTGAATCCATATGGATTCTAAATACAAAATGAAATAAAAATAAATGTATATTATGATGAAATGAACATCCTAATCCAATATATCAATCTTTCTTTCTTATAATGAAAAATAAAACATTTATCTCTATGGATTTCTTTTTCTTTTTCAAAAGGGAAAATAAAAACAACTATTAATAAATTCAATATTTGGAAATATTTCAATATAGTTTACCCATATGAATTATATTAAATCTAATGTCGATATTATAAGTTCAATCGTAAGAGCGCTTAATGATCTTCATAAATAGGAAATTGCTTTAATTGTAATATTTTTGAATTCATTAAATTTATTTGGTAGAAGTAAATTACACTAAGATATAATTTCATTTCAGTTAGTAGGATAAAGTATAATATTGGGTTCATATGAATACATACATTATAATTTTCATCTATATAATGTCTATAGAGTATTCTTAACTCCTTTTAACTTATGATTGTAGATAACACAAACATGAATCTTTATTTATGTTATCAATAACATTACTATGTATTGCTTGATCGAGTGTATAAGGTCAATATGTTGTTTATTTTTTGGTTGTTAAAATGAACATTTTGTAAGAAGTATTTAAATTTCAAAAGAAAATTTACTGATAATTTAGATATTCATTTTGCAAACATAATTTTATGTAAATGAAAGTTGTGTTTTATGATTCATTAGTTTCTCTTAGCTCTAATCAATTTCTGGTAAACATATTGAAACTTTCACAATACTTAAACTAATCAAAATTAGAACTTTCGTTAAAGTTTCTTCGGTCATTAAATGAATCAACATTAGAAGAAACTGATACACCAAAGTTTTTTGGTTATTTAAAAAATCAGTAAGAATATCTCAGTAAATATTCGGAATTAATGTTACAAAATATTTATTGAAGGAAGTATTGAATTTTCAATTTAATTTTTTAAATAATTTCATTATTTCATAAAGTGTGATGCAATTTTTGATAAAACATATATAATTTTGTTCGTCTAAATTTAAATAGTGCAAGTCTAGGTTAATAAACTAATAATACTATATTTTGAAATCAAGTTAACTTTAATTAAGTACTATTATATAATTGTCTACTTAACTTTATGCCATTATGAAAATGTTGTTATTTCTCAAAATAATATATGATTTATGATGACTGATTGGCATATTTTTTGACAAAAGTAATACATCAAAATGGTGCTAAATCAAATAATATAAAATAAAATAAAAGAAAAGGAAGGAAATCAAAATATAATTTTGAAACAACATCCGATGAAAATTCAATTCAATTGAAGAAAAAATAATATCAAAAGACGTAAAATTAAATTGATTGATTGTGACCAACTCTCGTATTCGTACACGTGATTGAAAATACAATATCAAAATATAGACATAATATTAGATTATTGAAGACCGATAAACCTTAGTAAATATTTACGTATCTTTTAATACAAAAAATAATTAAAAATAAAATTATTATGTCAATTTTTAGAAAGTTAAAAATTTCATGGATTATTTTAACTACCATATTTCCATACTCTATTAAATTATTCATTGTTTAATTATTTTCTTTTGTTATCAATGATTTTGTATTTTAAAATATTTCAAACAGTAAAATATGCGACAATATAGCCTTGATTAAAGTTGTTTTAATTATTAAGTATATCTACTTCTGGGGTTCAAAAAAAAAGGTCTTCCTTTACAAAGAATATAATTAGAAATATAACATAATAATCAATTTATTCCACTATCATAAATATTCCAATTTAATTAACTATACAATGATATACTATTTGCATATTATTTAATTATATTTTTTTTCCTCATAGAGTTCCATTCAGTTCATGTGATTTCTCTTTTAAATTCCATATTTTATTTAACAAATCATTTAATTTTAACATCTAATACAGAATATAAAATACAATAAAACTTTTGTAATATAAATTCTCAATCTAAATCTGTGGACTCCTGATATGAATATAAATTTAATTTATTAAAGGTTTTTTTCACTTGTGGTCTGCGAATTGAATAGAGAAGTTATTATATAATGTTCTTATATTTTTATATAATAAATAATTTATTAACTAGATGTTAATGATAATAATAATAATAATAATAATTGTACACATGTTTAACGTATATAAGAAAATATAAAATTACACCCTTTTAATATTATTACGATGAAATCAACAGAAATTATACCGAATCTATTATGTTATTTAATTAAAGTTATTAATTTGATTCTTAAAAGAAATATGTTTGATAATTATATAATACATACTTAATAATGTACCCAAAAATGAATAAAGAAAGTTTTAACAATTTTTTGCTTTATCAGATTTTTTTAAAAGAGAATATTGAAGCTTTTTTAATTCATAAATTTTAATATACATTTTTTTCTCGAAAAGCTTCCATTTTTAAATTATTTTTATTAAAATATCGTAATATTATTTTATGTTTGCGAATTGATTTTTTCTATAAATATTTACCTACATATATTCAATAATTTCTATATATTTTGTCTGTAATTAAAAATAAAAACCATAATAATCTTTATTAGGTTTGCTATACAATAAATAATATTAACTTATTAAATGAGAGAATGAGAGAAAGAGAGAGAAAAATATTTTTTTTATTAAAGATAAACAATTTCCAATTGAAATTATATCGGTATTTATCTGTTATAATATCTAATAATAATAATAATAGTAAATATTGATATATTTAACCAATACCAACAAATAAATACTACCAACAATAAACATAATGGTATTTTCTGTTCTAACAATTTGAGATAATTACAAAATCAAATTTTTACTCCAAACTTTCATAGAAAATATACGATGTAGTAAGGACAGTTATAGAATAAATTGGTGAATCGAATTCTGAAAGGTTAATTTTCTCAATATTCATTTTATCTGAAAATATTATTACAAATATATCGCACTTATTACGTACATAATAATATTATAGTTATTTGAGTGAAATAATATCAAATTTACCGACTTTTTTTATTGTTGAGTGTACATTTTTATTATTTGTCAGATGTAAAAGGAATAACGTCAATAACAATAAATACTTGAAGTATGTACAAAATAAAAGTCTTGAATAAAAATATTATTAAACCATTTAAAAAAAAAAACAAATTAATTTACTTTAATATAAAACAAAAAAAAATTAATACAGAAAAAATTGATTTAAAATGTTCATGTAAAAGCACCTTTCGGCTTAATATAATAAATTAATTAACTAGAATTAACAATACTCAAAGGAATGATGCTTTAAACAATATCTAACTATTTTAGTATTTTATATAAAATCTTTTAGGTTTTCTACAATAATTCAAATATTATATAAATTTTAGTTTGTCAATGAAAAATAGGGTCAACTAGAAAAATTTATTTTATTGTAACAAAAATATAAACAAGAAGAGGGATAAAATATTTGAGATATTTGTGAGTTAGATGAAACGACCTACATTTTATATATAGTAGCAGATGAATTTAAGGTTCAAATTAAGGTTAATAGCTTGTTCACAAATTAGAATAAATTTTCCTTTTATTCATTTATTATAAATAAATTTAATAAGAAATATAGTACTAAGAAATTATAATATTTTATTCAAATTTAACGTAATTTGATTAAGGTATAAAAGTTTCAAAAATTCATTAAAATTATATGTTGAATATTTAGGAAAATATGGAATCATATGTATGGGTTTTTCTTATAGATGGAATGGAAAGATTATTTTTATAATCAATTTTCAAGAGTTTTTTCTATCCAAGCTCATTTAAAAATAATTAAGAATAATAATATTTTTAATGTATTTTTTTTTTATCCACAAACAAAGCTTGTAACAATGATCGATTAATCACCTTATCTTATTTTTGTTTCAATTTTATGAAGACAATCTTTACAATCATTTTACTTTGAATGTATTTACATTTTATTCTTTATATTTGACTAATTAGTTGTGACTTATCAGTTCTGTTCAACTTTTAAATTCCATATCCTTGCAAATTTTGATATGAATACTGAAAAGAAATAAAGTTTCTAAACTTAACTTTTTTACTCTTTCACATTCAATTTATAAAAATTTTCATTTTAATACATTTTATCTAAATGCCTGTGAAATATTATCATTTTTATATAGTTATTATTGTAATACAAATACAATAAAGAATGAATGTTTAAATATTATATATTCATGGTTAATAATTATATATGTACGGTTTCTTTATAACAATTGTGGAGTATTAATTAAGCTTTAAAAACAATTTGATGTTTATATATAAAATGTCTGAAAAAGTTTTGTGCTTAATAATTATATGCATAGGTAGATAAATTGATATATGATTTTATGTAACTTTTATGTTTGCTTTTAATTGTCTATTTAAAATGAGAGACAGAATAATTGAGATAGACATAGTGAGTCTGTTTATAGTAGAGAAATTGTTGAATATTGTTTATTGTAATGCAATTTACTTGATTCATAAACAATTCTAGTTAAAATCATTTTTGTTTATATTTTGTATGTAAATTATTTATGTTTTACGTAAAATATACACATTTTATTAAATCACCCACAAAAATAAGATTAATATTTCTGCAATTGAAAATTTTAATACAAAAAGTGTTATCCTCATCTCACATCAAATAAGCGAAAATATTACTTTGTTGTTTTTAAAAAAAATTCAATGAATCGATAAAAATGTAAAAATATATTTTTTGTTATTTTAAATATTGTTTTCATAAATATTTATATGGATTAAATTATTTTTATATTTAAACCCATATTTTAGAGCAAATATAAAAAAAAATACGATATGAAACATATTGATGAGAAAATGTATACCCCTTTGATCTTATAAAGTGCTTTTGTTTTGTTTTTTGCTTTAAATACATTTTTATTCAAATATTGATAGAAATATTTTTAAGAAATTGATTACAGAACTTTTTATTAAAAATATTAATTGTATTTTGGCAGTTAAGAAATCGGAAAGGCGTTCATATAATTAATATAAATCTTCGGCTTTCCCTGAAACCTCAATTAATGTTTCGATTATTGTGATTCTTATTTTGGGAGTGTGTGTGGTTCCAAACACATAAAATTTAAAGCTTTGAAGCCATACACATTTAAATGTTGCAACAGAATTGTCTATGAACAAATATATTTCTGTGTCATTTAATATGAAACGAAAATTTCACTTTGCGTAAAATAAATAAAATATTGTATTATATTTTTGCTTTTGTTCTATTTTCATATATTTTATTAATATATAACTTAATGCAAATAACATATTTTATGTAAAGAAAAAGAGCACCCACATACATACACAGCAAAAGAAGAAAAAAAGTCTAATTCTATATCGAAAGATATTTTAATTTTTTCCATAAAATATATAATTTTTCCATTTTCTTTCTCTTTTGATATAAACGAACAAAAAAAAACAAAAAAAAAAAAAACAGAAAAAGAAACAGCAGAGAAAGAAAAAATTCACTTATTTGAATATAAAAGAACTTATAATAAAAAAATGAAAGAATAATATTGGAATAAAATATAAAAAATAAAATATTCGAATAAATTTTATTTCAAACAGAAGATATTATGAAAAGAATAAAACGACAAAAAAAAAATGAAAAAAAAACCCGAGAAAACGAAAATATATTTGACTTGTATGGGCAATTTGTTCAAAAGTCAAGTAACAGTATCCATATATTTATTATATTTTATATATAATCGGTATAATGGGATAAAAGCGTTTTTCTATATAAATTATAATTGTAACCAAAATAATTTATTATTAATAAAATATTACTCTTGCACCGACTATACCCCGGTCTAATAAACATAATACATAATACCAAAAAAAAAAAAAAGAAAAACAATTTCATGCATCTGCCACAGTCACATGAAATACAATTTACACTTGTTTACTTACTCATGTTGTTCCTGGATGTACACTTGAAGAAAAGGTTTAGTTTGATAGATTTTATGAGGGTCATAAAAAGAATTTTATGGATTTTCATATAAAATCTGTGTTCGTGTATTTGTATCCGTCTCTGTATTACATTTGTTTGAAAAATTTTACTCTATAAAAATCGATGAAAATGAATTTCATTTTGGTTTCGTATTTTTTCTTTTTTTTTCATTCAAATATTTTCAATGATTATAATTATATGATTAATCTTATAAGATCATATAAAAGTTGAATGTTTTCTTTCCTTTCTTTTTCCATCTTTATATGGTATTATGGATTATTTCGAATATAATAAAATGAATTTTGTGGTTGTAGTTCCATGTTACTGTTGTTGACGTTTGGTTGTTAAAAAACATATATATATATATATATATATATATATATATATATATATATATAAATATATATAAATAACAAATAAAGAATGATTGATATTATTTATTGTGAAATTATAATTTTAAATTTATAGCAAATACGTTTTTTTTAAAACATTTTCTTCGATTGATCTGTCAATAAATCAAAAATTCTCCACATCTACTTATTTCTTAGATAATCTAATAATAATATGTAATAACTAATAAGAACAAGAAAGAGACAACAACAAACAATAAACAGTAACAACAACAACAAAGTATATTTATATGTAATAAAATTTATCTATTATTTATAATATTTATATCATATATTTATTGGACAATTTATTATAAAGATGTGCTATATAAATTATTATTATATAAAGGCATGTATATAATATTGCGTATATAAGCAAAAAAATGCTTATACGCATAAAAAAACAATATAATATACGTTCATTTATCTTTATGGAAAAATTATTAAAAAAAAAGGAAAAAAGTTTAAGCCAACATTTGAAGTTTTTATGATTGGTTTAAAAAAAAAAAACAAAAGAAAAAAATATGTATGAGTACGAAACGAAGATTTGAATAACGACTTTATATATATATATATATATATATATATATATGTTATTTAGATTATCTTTATTTAAATAATATTAAATATCCGTGAAAAGCTTACAACCAGAATTCAACTTTTAAAAGAATTGAAATAAACATTTTACAATTTCCTCACCCATTAATAAAATTAATAAAAATTAAATTAAAGTTCTAATACAGAAAATATAATTAATGTTATAAGAATTGTTCTCAGAATATGTGTAAATAAAATAAAAAAGTTACTCCCATATAAAATATATAAAACAATTTAAACTTTTAACTTATACTCATAATTATTTTATAGAATTTAAACAAAAAATAATATGATTGATGAGATAAAAAAAAAATTTATTGTGCGTGTAAAAAAAAGAGAAACTTTTTTTTTCACGTTTATATTTATTTAATTTCTTTTATCGTGTAACAACCATCAGGTTTTCTTTTTTTTAATTAAACTGATGAATTTGCTTATTGAAAAATAAATATTTGTATTTTGGTTCAACGAGCCCATTATAAATTTTCTAAATAATTAGATTTCCTTAGTTCTATAACCAGGATTAATTAAAAATTAATGTGCGTTTATAGACGGATGTTTTATTATACGATTTATATAGGTTAGATATTACCGTTGTTGTATTTATATAAAAATGAAAAGCTCTCTTATATATGTTGGTGTTTATTTCTAGGTTAAATCTATATACCTACAAGAAAAATCATGCAAATCAACAAGATTATAAATTCAACGCGTCTTCTACATTTCATATATTGGTATACGATATATACGTTAACGTAGGTATCAGTAGGGGTTGGTTTTGAGTTTAAAACGTTTAATGTTTATGCCTATTGAAATTTTTTTATTGATTTTATATTATACATAAGTACATATAATATATATATATATATATATAAAATTATTTCACAGAAATGGAAATAATTTAGAACATGAAAATCCATTAATGAAGTCTGACTTTGTTTGTTTATTTTGTCTGTTTTTGTATATTTATATGCTCTTCGTGGTGTGACGAAACTGTCGGAAATCATTTATTTATTGCAAAGACGATTTAAATTCTATGCAATATAATTAAAAAAAATGACTGTATATGCAAACTTTCGGGTGGATTTTCATAATAAAAATGTGTACATACGTCTGAATCATGTTTTATTTGATTTGATTTGATATATTGTGTTATTTTTTTTTTTTGCATAATGCAACTTTCAGAAAAAGCTCTTTCATTAATGATTTTAATTCTTCCATACCATTAAAAGTACACCACAATCACAAATGTAGTGAAATATACAATTTTTAATGTTATTTAAAACAAATAACATTAAAATTATTTTCTATATAAAGTTAAAATCGTGAAGATCGTCAGATTTTTTCTTTTAAGCATCATTATATACCTTTTATAAATTTGTACATCAATTAAAACAGTTTCAGGAGTATATTTCTTATTTTTGTGTTTATTAATTTTAAAATATTTTTTTAGAATTATTACAACACCTGAAAGCAGAGTCACTTAAACAATATTTTATGAACAATTTTTATTCCGAGTTTTTTTCTTCAAATATTCAAAAGAATATACTAGAAATTTAACCAAAACCAGAAAGTGTATCCTTCTTATAAAAATGAAAATGTGTTCTCTTATCAAAACAACATTGCTTTCCTTTGTAAAATCAATATTGAAGTTAGTCTTTTATTATATTCATTTCTATATAAAATTATAAATAGCTATGCAAAGAAGGAAGCGATGAACCGATAAAATCAGGTCATGGTTGATGTTTAAGATGGTACAGTTTTATATATACATTTTTTTTATCGTGTTTTCATCTAAACAATATATATACGTAGGTAAATATTCATGTGGGTTTCCTGTATACGACAACAATTATTTTACGCACTACTTCATACAATACTCAAATTATTTTGAATGACTACTTTACACTAGTACTAACCATCATTACACTGTTGTAGTGGTACAAACATTTATGAAAAAAAATTAGTTCAGTCTAATAAACGAACAAAAAAAAAACGTAATCAATAATGCCAGAAAATTTTATTTTTACTTTTACACTTCTGTATCTGACAGATTTCTACAATTGCACTTATTTTTTTGATATGGATATGATTTATAATAATAATATAACATAAGATGGATTTGCTAATTAAATATAGAAAAGAAAACTATTATCAATTACTGAACATCCTATGCTATGATTATGCTATGCTATGCTATGCTATGCTATGCTATGCTATGCTATGCTATGCTATGCTATGCTATGCTATGCTATGCTATGCTATGCTATGCTATGCTATGCTATGCTATGCTATGCTATGCTATGCTATGCTATGCTATGCTATGCTATGCTATGCTATGCTATGCTATGCTATGCTATGCTATGCTATGCTATGCTATGCTATGCTATGCTATGCTATGCTATGCTATGCTATGCTATGCTATGCTATGCTATGCTATGCTATGCTATGCTATGCTATGCTATGCTATGCTATGCTATGCTATGCTATGCTATGCTATGCTATGCTATGCTATGCTATGCTATGCTATGCTATGCTATGCTATGCTATGCTATGCTATGCTATGCTATGCTATGCTATGCTATGCTATGCTATGCTATGCTATGCTATGCTATGCTATGCTATGCTATGCTATGCTATGCTATGCTAGGCTATGCTATGCTATGCTATGCTATGCTATGCTATGCTATGCTATGCTATGCTATGCTATGCTATGCTATGCTATGCTATGCTATGCTAGGCTATGCTATGTTATGCTATGCTATGCTATGCTATGCTATGCTATGCTATGCTATGCTATGTTATGCTATGCTATGCTATGCTATGCTATGCTATGCTATGCTATGCTATGCTATGCTATGCTATGCTATGCTATGCTATGCTATGCTATGCTATGCTCTGCTATGCTCTGCTATGCTATGCTATGCTATGCTATGCTATGCTATGCTATGCTATGCTATGCTATGCTATGCTATGCTCTGCTATGCTCTGCTATGCTATGCTATGCTATGCTATGCTATGTTTACAAAATTTAAAGAAAAATATTATTCACTAATGTAAATTATAACAAATAATAATAAAATGATAAAATAAAAATAATCTTGTCAACTGGAATCTTTTAAAACTTTTGATTTGTTATATTTTTTTTTTTTAAAGAACAAAAAAACAAATTATAATTTCTCTAAAACTTTCTGTTTTTTTTTTGTTTGCAGTCCCAACTTAATTCTTTGTAAATTAAAGTTTTAAGTTAAACTTTTTAAATTAAGAAAAATAAAAAATACAAAAAAAAAAATGGAAACGGAAACGGAAAGTTGTTTTGTTAAGCAACAAAATATTTCGTCTTATTATCATTACAAATACATATTATTATTATTATTATGATTATTATTTTGTTTGTCAATGTCAGAAAAAGTAAGAAAAAAAAAAAGAAAGAAAATAAAAATATGAAGCCAAATCAAATAAAATATAATAGGCTACTCTTTGTGAAGTTTCATGTATATTGCTTAGTCCAAGAAAAGTTTCTGTGTTTGTTTTTGTTTATAATGATGGAGGCGTACTGATTGAGTCATTTTATTTTTCCAAAAATAAATTAATAAAACGAAACACACGAAAAATATCAAAGAAATAATTTCAAAATTTTTTTATTGCAAAAAAATACCCCCACTTTCTGCATTTAGTAATTGCTTCCATTTTATTTTTCATTCAATATTATAATTTATTTTTAAATTAATGTAAAGCAGACAGAAAATAAATATGTTATGTTAAAAAATGTATTTAAGTTAAAATATAAAACTGTGGTGATTGATAATAATAAATAATCAATTGTATGAGAATGAGAAGAAGAAGAAGAAATGGTAAAATTGAACCATTTCGTATAAACGAAATAAAAAAAAAAGATAAATATTTGTTGATCTTTTTTTTTTACAGCTCCCTAAGTATATGTGCTTTTAAATCTATGCGGTTATATCATGGATAATTGGCTTAACCTTTTTTTATTTCATCACAATTTTGTTTTATTTAAATTTCGCATAAATAAGATATTAAAAAAATAATTCACCTTCTTTTGATAAAGTCAATAATTTAATTTTAAAATAAATACTAAAATTACCTACATTATTAGGGTTTTTATTTGGTGGAAAGCGGAAAAAGAAGAAAACTCAAAATTGTATAATTTTCAATTAAAATTTATGGCACCAAAAAAAGAATAAAAAATAAAAAACACGATCGTAAAAGTTTAACGAAATTGCTTCCTGTTTGAAGAAAAATGATTATTTCGGTAATAAATTTTTTTTCATTTATTGTTGTTGTAATTATATGAAAAATCTAATTTTATATTATAATTCATATTATCTAAAAATCTAAAAATAAATTTTATTTTTAACAAATTTCAGTTCTTTCAGTAAAACAAAACAAATTAAAAATTGTTATTGGTTTGACCATAAATCATTGGAATGAAAATAAAAACCAAATAAAAATATTGACATTTTGAGATTTAATTTAATTTATTTATTTAAAATTAAAAATTTTATCATAGAAATTATAATTAAAACAAATCTATACTTTTCTATTTTTGTTTATGTGGAATCGAATATATTATTCCGGCATTGTCATTACCAAGCTCTTCTCTAATAGAATGCCTTGGCGTTACAAAATGTTTCTGTTTTTGCGTGCGTAAAATTTTAATAAAAGGTTAGACAGAAATTTATTATAAAAACTTAAAAAAATGTCAAATGTATGATCAATACAAAAGAGATTATAACTGGAAATAGATAAATATTTGTCTTCTTATTCTCCGACGTCCACACTGAAAAAAATATGATGACGATGACTATATAAAGCCACCCGAATCATATATATTCCTATTATTGTATTGTTTTGAACAAAGACTGTTGTTTCTGTATGGATTAAATGTATATAAGAAAATTAAACGAATAACTGAATTATAAAAAAAGTTTAAGTTCTTATTTGATAAAACTTTTTAAAGCTTTCATCGGTTGAAACACTATAGACAACAATTGTTTTAACTTCATTCAAAAATTCTTGAAATCAATAGATCATTGTAAAAATCACTAAAAAACAACAACAAAAGTAAATCACAGTAGAAAATACATTAAATATATATTTTCTCTGAGTTATAAAATAGAATATTTTTCTACATAAAAAATAAATAAAATAACAATCAAAAAAAAAGTATATATAAATTTTATTTAGCATCATAAATTTATTCGGTAAAGAAAAAAAAGCATAAGCAAAATCCGTACTTTAACATTATTTGCGTTCTGGTAAAGTAATTCAACATTAAAACATTAAATGTGGTGTGTGAATGTGTGTGTGTGTGTGTTTGTATATTTATGCGTAAATATATAAATAAAAACCGTTTTGTTTACCTTCCTTGTTGTATTTTCTTCTTCTTCTTCTTCTATTTTTTTTTTAATACAAAATGTAAAGTTAAATAATAAGCTTTTATAGTACTTAAGTGTATGATTATATACCTATACATATATATGCCAAAATAAAAATCTACCTCAAGTGAGCAATGAATGGAAGCAATAAAATGTGATGTGACCATCACCATCATTTTTGTTGTTGTTTTTATTTAAAAATGACAAAAAAAAACGAACTATAAAAATATAAATATCGATGAATATTAAAAATAAAGCTGGAATTATGATTGATTGTTATTTTTTAAAATGTTTTTTATAAAACAGCATACGTATTGTATTCTTTTTTTTCATAAATGTAACACAACCACAACATCAAAGAATAACTGTATCACCTACATCACAGGTGTATTTAGTTTAATTAATATTTTTATGTATAAAATTTAAAGTTTAATTTCTACAAAAATAAATTCTCTGTATCCGCGGGTTTAAAATTTAGCATGATAAAGAAAATAGTTTAAATTCCATTGTATAATAGTAGACTCTGTAGTGTGACTTTCATGACCGATATGTGATACAAGTCACGTAAATAAGACTAATATCAAATCAAATAGAAAATAGAAATACAATGATGTTTTATATTTTAAAATATTCATTAGTAAAAACTTACGCCTCTTTTAATAGTAAAGACAATCCAAAGTCAATATAAGTGTCAAAATTGTATTTATTTATTTATTAGCAGCCTAACTAAAAGAAAAGTATTCATATTTTCAGTGCAATACTTAGTTTGCTTTCGGATATATTCCAAGTACTTCTACCTAAACTAATCACTATTGTCTAATTAATTAACTAATTTATCTTATTCTTTGTTTTATAGATTTTAAGAGATTTATACATTTTAACTCAAAAAGCTCCATAATATTTCTTTAATTCTACATTTTAACTTAAAAAGTTTCTTAATCTTAAAGATAAATATGCGATAAAGGATAGAGAATCATATTAAATAATAATAATTTAATTCATATAAACAATCAAATTTATTCTTAAAAGTTTTTTTTTAGTAATTTTTTTCTTTCTTCTTCTTAATTTCCAAAATAATAATAATAATAATAATAATAATTAAATTATACCAACATATATACGTTAAGGTATAAATTTTTGTTTTGTCTTTAACTTTTATATACAGAAACAAAAAAAACAACACTAACAACAAACATAAACTTTTCTATATATATAAAATTTTATCCTATTATATTTTTTTGTTACCAAAGAAAATATAAATACAAAAGACATTTTGAATTAAAGTGCTGAATTTAGATATAAAAAATAAATAAATAGTATATAGGTAGTACCTATACTTGTCGTATTGTTCTTATGTAAGCTTAACACTTAAAATTAATAACAAAAGAGAGAAAAACATTATCGTTTACTTAAGGCCATCATTTTTATTTATTCTTTCTTATATTTCTTCTTTTCTTTCTTTCTTTCTCTTTTTTTTGTTTTCTTTTTTTTTCTTTTTTTGTTTTTGAAAAGAAGAATTGGAGAAAAATTGAGGCAGGCTTATTATCCCTTTTGTTTTTACTTCCATTAGTGGGCTCTCCTGTCTTATTATTTTTTCTTCAAGAATTATTCAATTCAATTCAATAGAACGTTTATTTTATTTTATTATGATGTTTGATTAAATTTTTATACTCTCTTGATTTTTTCTTTGTTTGTTTTGCTTTTATTTTTGTATAAAAGATAGAATGAGAAAGAGAATATATAAAAGTGTTAAATATGTAGGAATGTTAAACATTATAAAATCTACACTGAAATACTTTTCATTTTGTTGCGACTTTTTGAGTGAGTGGAAAACAAAAACTGACTATAATACTTAGTGGCAAAAGTGCGAATTAGAATTGAATGGAAGACAAAAACTACACTTGTTGTTGGCAATGGAATTCACTATAACTTATATTAATGTTCGTTATTTAAAATTTTAATTTATTCTTAAGATATTTGGTCTTAATTGTCGAATGTGATTGTGGATGGATAGTGAACCCGAGAAGGTGCAACTCTTTGTTGTGTTATAAACACTGTTAACTCTTACCTTACATTTAATATATTTATTAACATTTGAAGCAACTACAGATACGCGAAGGCTTTGTTAGAAAATATTTCCTAATGATGAAAAAATAATATTTCAATTTTAATGGAAATAAATTAAAGCGTCGAATGAATGAAAATTCATTCTGAAAAATGAAAGGATAAGAAAGAAAGAATTTCTGCATTATACTTTTTCTATTTGATAAATTTTGGTTTCAGTAATTTTTATTTTTTATCACTTTATAAAATTTAAGTACTTCATTCAAATTAGTGTTCTTAAGTGATTCTGAATATTGGTGCATAGCAAAGTTTTTTTTATGTAAAGCCTATCAATCTAGTGTACCTAACTAAGGAAAAAAAATCTTTTAATGTATCCCTAATGTGTATATAACTTGATATGTTTTTTTTTCTTCATTTCTGATTTTTTTTTTGCTGTTCGTATAAAAAACCTTTAAATTTAGAGCCTATAAAACTTTATTTATGTTTGTTTAGTTTTTTTTTTCTTTGCGTTTTGGGATACTTTACGTTCTGTCTGAGAGTAACTTTCCTTTTTACTATTTAGTTTTTTTTTCTTATTCTTATTCCCATTTTTTCGACATCAATAATTTTTTTTCCTTTACATAATAATAATAATATAAAGGGGTTTGGAAGGAAGACGGTAAAAGATATTTAAATCTTTTAGGCAATTCAGATTATTATATAAATTGTGAAATATGAGATGTTAAAAAATAATTTAATATTTAAGAAAATTTACGCAAAAAAAATTACATAAAAGAAGAAAAAGATCGAGAGAGAGACAGAGAGGAAGAGAAAAAGACAGAGAGAGAGAAAGATAGAAAAAAAGAAAGATTTATGAGATATTTTTTGGGGTTTATATATTTTTGGGTATCTATACACAACTATGTATTTCTAAGGGAAGTCAGAGTATAATTTATTTATTCATGAATATCGCAAAAAGAAACATTTTTGTAATGAAATGAAAAAAAATGAAAATTGAGGGATTATAAAAAAAGAAGAAGAAGAAGAAAATGGAAAAAATAGAAACATGAAAATAAAAGTCAGTTACACAAGACTGTTGCTTGTTTGATATTCGGATCAAAATCTAAATTTATCCTAAAAATCGTAAGTTTATCTCAAGTTTATCACAAAATAATTCCTATTTTCAATTTATTTACAAATTCAATCTTGATTCTTGAATAAAAAAAATAAAATCATTATTCTTTAAGTTATATATATAGAGGAAAGTTATAGTATCACACCAGCTATAAGTAAGAAAAGAACAGAAGATTAGTATTACATTATTGCTCAGACAATACATCTGGGCTTTTTGTGTTTGAATTTAGTTCGCATCCGTTAATATAAAATTACCAAATACATATGAGCTTCTGAAACCTTCAAGGCACAGCCTCACACAATATTTCTGTCAGAAATTTCTCAGTTGGTACAAAATTTAAAGTTTAATGAAATAAAATATTATTTATAATTTTGTAAATATTAAATATTCAAATTCAATTAATTTTATTTAGAATACAATTAATTTTAACGTATAATTCAGATTTAATTAGTTATTATATACATTTTTAAGGCACTAAATCTTAAGGTAATTGAATGGATTATTTAAGAAAATTCAAATTCAAAAATCAATTTAATTTCCCTTACTCACCGATATGAAGTTTTATTAAAAAATAAACACCTTACCAAATCAAATATAAAATATTAGTATTTAGCAAAAAAAAACTTTATTAATATTGAAAAGTAACGAATTTCTTTTTAATATAAAAATAAAATAGAAAACATTTAATATACAACAAAAGAAAATATCATAAATCGTCTCTTAATTGTGTTACCATACCTATTTTTTCCATATTAGGAAAAAAAATGGAAATACAATACAGTATAGAGAAAGCAATAAAAAAATATAACAAAAAGTTTTAGTCAGAAAAATCCTTGAAGTATGTTTATATAGCAACAAAACAGCTTTATTTTACGCAGAATTTATGGTTTAAGTCTAAAGAAATAAAAGTCAAAACAGTTACTGAAGTGTTCTGTAAACATAACAAAGTTATATGCCTCAACATTCTATTAGTAAACTTTTTATCAAACATGTTTCAATTGGATATATCTACCAATATTTATACCCTTTACTTATACTTAAATACCTTATTTTACCTTAACATATGAATTCGAATACGAATGAGATGAAAATAATAATTCACCTTTGCTCTAATATTAGTATTTATATTTACTAAAAGTCTTTCTATCTACTCTGAATTTTTTTTTATAATCATTGTTTAAAAATTCCATCTTTTATTTTGTTAAAAAAAAAAATAAAATATTCAAAAATCTATTTTATGTTAAAATAGTCCAAATTCAAAATATTCTTCATCTTTCATCTTGTCACAACACATAATATTATCGAAAATATTCAAGTAAAGAAAATAAGAATAACGACAAACTGTCTTGATATTTCAATGTTTGTTTGAAACAATTTTTCAATTTTTACAAAACAAATATTATTAAAAAAATGAAACAAAAAGGGGAAAATGTATTTCATGTGATACTGAAATTTAAAGATTGATTGAATTTTAATTTATATTTACACGATTGTCTATAATTTATAATAACAACAAAACACTGATAATAAACTAAAGTAGTTATAGCCATAAAAAGTCTCTTTTGTATATTTCAATATCTAATCTTTAAAGTCATTCGCTTTTTAAAAATCATATTTATATTTGTTAAAAGCTTATGCTTTACATGTAATACTTAGCTAATTAGATATACAAAAAATTGTTAAATTAAAAAATGCAAACAGACGTAAGTATAAGACCTAAACTAGTGATCACAATCAATTCCGTAAATTTTTTTTGTTTTTTCCGTTAAATATTCTAAATTTATCTACATGAACTCTTTTCATCAACTCTTTTATATACTGAAACACTACATATAGAATACCATTTCTATATAATTCTAAATTTCTTCTCTATATACGATACGATATTACTAAATATAAAATAGATAGAAAGGAAAGAAGTAAAAAAAAAAAAGAAAGAAAGAAAAAAAAATGTTTAGAGAAATTTTCATCTTATATAATATAAAGAAAGAATAAATACACTTTACTACAAGTTTATATCAAATTTGGATGTATATAGTAAGATTGATATCGAATTGAATTTCCGTAAAACATGAAATGCTATTGACAACATAGAATCGAATAAAATTTTGTGGGTGTCATCTATAGATACTACACTATAACATGTTTTTATAGGAAAAAAAAGGGGTGAATGAATTTCACAGAATAGAAAATATATTTCATGATGTGATTGAAAGTGTATAATAAAGAACAACTTTAGAATTGATAATAAGCTCTTTTAGTTGTAGTTGTAATATAATATATGCCTTTTAAACTAAATGATAAAAATATACATTCGCATTTTACTTATTTATTTTTGTATTTCACTCAATCAAGATATGTTTAAATTTATTTTAACTATTTTTTTACTCATCACTATATTAGTAAGCGCAAATTGTAAAATTACAAAATAAACTTCAATAAACTACTATGACTATTAAATATTTGCTCTCTTCTTTATAGAAAAGATTTTAGTTTCTTTAAAATTTTGTTAAAAAGATCGTTAAAAATATAATAGATACACATATATGTATTTGATGAAAACTTTAAATGTTATTTTACTTTCGAAGTTTAGGTTAACACTTCAGCTAAGAAAATTTACTTTAATATGTTTTTGTTTATATTTTATGCGAAAAGTTCTGAGATTGTTACAATACAATACCTAAATGTCCAGAAACAAAATATGTAGCGTATAACTTGGAAAGTGATATAAGAAATTTTTGTGTTGTGAAATATCATTAAAACAGGATAGAAATACATTTAGTTAAAACTAATTATGCATACATGCATACTACACAAAAGCCTTCAAATAAACGTAATGACTTTGGAATTAATTATAAATTAAACTACTTTAAAAGTATCTACTAATTACTATAAAATGTATCTACCTTGTCAATATATACTATAATTAATATCCGATATTAAAGTAATCTTAATCGTGATAATATCCTCTACTTAGCAATTAAAAAATAAGTGAGGACAAGGGCAAGTAATAATAATAAAACGTGTTAATAGTATGTGGATGGGCGTTGTCTTGTTTATAATATTATTTAAGGATTAATTTAGCATAAAATAGAAATAATAACTAACTATATAATTTTTTATTATATTCATCCAAATAATTTTAATAAATGGATAATCCTTTTGAAAATTGTCAAAATAACAATAATTTTTCTCATTTTCTATTTAATGAACTATTTTATTGTTTTTACTTAAATGTTTTATGCATATAAAGTACACGTATTAAAACAAACAAAACTGTTTTTTATATTCAAACGTAATACCGTATATATAAGCAAAAAAGAATAATTAATATTAAGAAAAATACCCGTGCACACACACAATTAGAAAAGAAAAAAGGGGGAAAAAGATGCCATTTATTCATTATCTATTTCTTTACTTTTTAATCTAAAGCAATTATATATTAAATCTTCAAAACTTTAATTGTAAAACTCAGAAAATAATATAAAGAACAATGTTAGGTTATCCAAAATTAATATTATAAGAAAAGGAACACAAATTAAATTTAATAAATTATTATTATTCGAACATAGCCATAGAAAATAAAGATAAATTCATTTTTTTTTTGCACCAATAAGTATTTTTTTTAAACTTGGTGAAATATTTATACCACAGAAAAAATGTGTAGACATCTATTACGTTATTTTGTCCATTTATTCCTATTAAAACAAAAACTTAATACTTAAGTAGTTAAATTAGTTAGTTTAATTAATTTACTACTTAAGTATTAAGTTTTTGTTTTGGGTTTCGTTACATTTTATAAAATTATAAATACATACAGCAAATTGCGAGTAGTACGTACGTATCTAACGCACGATATACCTTATAATATATAGAAGAAAAAGTCTCTTTTTTATCTTTGTCTATATTTTAAAAATTTATGGAAATTGTCATTTTACAATTTTATATTCTTAAAGAAAAAAAATGTATATGAAATTGTGAAATTTAATCTAAAGAAAGTATTCTTTTCAATTTAAGCTGATGAAACAACAAAATATGTCATAATAATGAATTAAATTGAAAGCATATCATGTTCATATTTAAATAATCAATTTATTGTACTTTTTTTTTAAAGTTGAAACAAATAAAAGATGAAATTTTTACTTAAAAAAATCAAATATTTAAGACTAATTATTTCAAAAGTTGTAAAGATGTTGACTCTGTGATCTTTTTCTTAACTTAGAATCGTGTGGAAAAATTTTTCTCAATAAAAAAATTGTAAACAAGTTTATTTTAAATAAATAATTTTTGACGGCCATCTAGTGGTTTCACACTGAAGTATAGGTTTTTGCTGCTCGGACTTCCACTCTTTATATTTAAATTTTTAAAAAATGTAGGCAGACAATAATTTTTTTTTCATATTATTCTTAGATACAAATCACTTTTAATAAATCAAAAAAAAAAAAGCTTCTTAGTGGAATTCCCAATCCAGAAAAACGCAGAAGTAAATTACTTACCTTTTATTCCAATTCAAATTAGATTGAAAAATTAATAAAACATCATATATGATTTTAATTTTTTATTTAAGTCAGACAGTATAATTATAATAAATGTATTATCTGAAATAATGATTTACCCTTGTTTTTGGGCAATTTCTCTGGCTTTAGTTCTTTCAAGTTTGGCAATACGAGCTAAACTCTTACTTCCTAATAAACCACCACCCCAGTGACGACGAATTTCATCGAATCTATCATTATAATTTGTTTTGATTGATTCAACAAGTTTTGTAAGATTTGCGCGTTCAGCGGTGTCAACTTGTGACAAAGCAACACATGTAGCGGTCTTTCTACGAACAAGTCTTCCGAGACGTCCTTTACCTTTAACTATACAGTATGGTACTCCCATTTTTCGGCATAAGGTGGGTAAATATAATACCAACTGTAAAAGAAGATTAAAATACGTTATTATATTTTCATGAACTAACACTCATTATTGAAGTGATTTAAAATTAGTCAGAAGGTCAAATTTCTACAATATATAACAATAATATTTATTTCTAAAAAATAAACTATTATTGTTTTCAGGTGAAGAAATTCTTGTCATCATAAAAAATTAAATTGCTCACATTTTGCTTAGTTTTATTAAAACTTGTACATAATTAATAATAATTTGTTATAACAAAAATAATTTACCTCAATTGGATCAACATCATGAGCAATAACAACAAGTTGTGCTTTCTTTTGTTCAATTAATGTTGTAACAGAATTTGTTCCACATTTCATTGTGTGAGTTTTTTTTGCTGGAGGTTTTTCTTTGCCTGCTACTCTAGCTTTAGCTTCAGCCTTTAAACGATTCTTTTTAGCCACCACTGATTCTGGACGATATTTTTCTAACAACTTGAACAATTGTACGGCTAAAAAAATAATATAATTAATAATTTCATATTATAAGAAAGTCTGAATATTTTACCTGTCTGTTTATCCAAAGTTTGAGTAAATTGATTTATTGGTGGTGGAACCTTTAATCGTTGTTGAAGAACAGCTTTTTGACGCTGGATGCGAATGTATTTAGGCCATTTAACAAAACGTGATAAATCACGTTTGGGTTGAATGTTTTGACCTTTAATTAGAGTAAAAAATGTTTTAGAAAATTCAATGAGATTAATTTTAAGCTATAATAAAATACCAATTCCAAAATTTTTAGGTCTCTTTTCAAAAAGAGGATTCACTGCTTTCTTGTGAACAACGGCTTTCACTGCTAAAGGAGCAGCGGCTACCTTTTTGCCAACGGGCCTCTTTTTCATCTAAAAAGAAAATTTACTAATTAAAAATATGAAAACATACCACTTACAATTTGTGTATGCAGATAAAACTTTGGTCTTATGTTAGGTTAGATTATGAAAATAATTAAAATCTACAAAGATTATTCTTTCATTTTTTTAATATTTCGAATTTTGTCAATATGATATTTCATTGTTGAAAACCGTTTTTCACATATTAATTTGTAACATTTAACGCATTTTTAGTAGATCTGTCATTTTATTCCCTCATCGGCTAATACACATGTAATCTCCATCACATATTTTATCAAACATTTTGAAAATCTTAATATTTTAGTCGGAATCACTTTAATTCACAAACACACAATAGTTTTACCTTTTTAACAACCATTTTCTAAGTTACGATTTGCGCTGGATCGAGCGATTTTAACAGATTTAATGGACAAAATTTATTCTATCCAACTATCTGTCACACCATTTGCAATTCAAAAGGATCGAAGTTGGGAGCGAGTGCATATTCACCAATTCACCAAATTAATAAATGGTAAATTTTAATACTAATAGATGGCGCTTTGTTCACACAAAGTGTCATCTAGTATAATTAATTTATTCCATATCTAACTTCAATCCATTATAGCCTGTCATAACACGATTATTTTGTTTATTTGTTTTTATGATCTTAAAAAAAGTTTAATTAATTGTTTATTGTGATGTGGATCAAATAGGTGTTGTCAAATACTGCATATTGAGTGAATAAGTGATTAAGTGAAATCGAGAAATAAATGATTAAGAATTAACTAAATTATCAAATTGTTATTTTTTGAATTAACATGCCTGTTGTAAATGATAATAATTTTGACAATTTAACTAAGAATCAAATTATTGTTAAATACATTGAAAATGTTAATAAATTAAGATCTGATGCAATTTCAAATGGAAGTACCGAAGTGGATTTTAATAATTTAATGATTGCCCAATTTAATAATAATAATGTTTTTCGAAAAATGTTTCCTAAAATTAATTTCCTAATATTCTCAATCTTTTTTTGTTGTTTATTATTTTATAAGCATGAAGCTGACAGTTTATTTCTAAGAAATATTCAAACATTAATATATCCTGGCATGAAATATTGGAGACAAATAACGTTACCAATAATACAGAAATACCCGGCATTAAATGGTTTTAAAATTGCAATAATTTTTTTATATAAAACTAAAGAATATTATTTTTCAGAATATTATGACGAATCATGCCTTATAAATAATCCACTTTTTAAAGTCGAAAATTTAAATTGTTTACCGTGTTCAGATGCAATTAATGTCATTGATATGACAAATTTACAACAAAATTTAAATGATACGCCTTATATTTTCAAAGTGGTAATCACATCTACCCTTTAAAAATTTCATACTAATAGAATTACATCAATTTCAGTCTGACATGAAAGTAACAAATTTATTACATTTTTTCAACTTATATAAAAAAAATGAAAATGTATTTAAAGAAGATGCATACAGAGTAGAATCAACGAATTATGGAATCCGAAATTTAGATGATCTAATTAATGATTTTGTAAATAAAACAGATCAGACAGAAAGCCATAATTTATGGTAAAACATAAATAAAACAATGAAAACGTTTGTAATGCATTTTTTTGTATTTCTCTACAAATTTAGGAAATGCAATAGAATGCGTCCAGCAAGAATTTTACGAACAATTTTCCCAAAACCGTCAAGAATTCCTTCAAACGGTATTAGCTTGGAAAGATTTTTGGCCATTGATACGCCTCTTGCTTCTCCTTATAGAATACCAGACAGTGAATGCCCAAATATTTTTATGTTACAAGCTACAGGAAAACGTATTATTGTTTTAAGACCAACTGCTGAATGTGCCAGTAAATGTCGAACACTCTCCATACGTTTGCCGACATCATATGTTTGTAAGTTAATAATAATATTTTTCCTTATTACTGAATAATAAATACAAATATTTTTTTAAGTGATGTATAATTGGTGGTATTGGAAACCAATTTCGTTACCAGATAAATCTTCACTTTCACAATCTCTTACATACATTGGTTCATATTGCTAAATAACTCTTAAGTTTTGCAATAACATAATTTACATTTAAGCTAATATTTATTTTGAAAAGTTTTGCAAAATAAAGCGGACACAAATTCTTCAATATTGAACAATAATAATTTATTTATTATTAGGTGCAGCTTTAATTTATATTTTTAGAAAAGAAAATATAAAACTTTCTCTGACCATCTAGTTTCTTTGTTTTTAATAATATTGTCATTGTTATTTCTATAGTGTGTATAATTTTATTGTATAAAATAAAATCAACTAAACCAAATACATTGTTACACTGATTTTTTTATTTCACGTTTTACAGGTAAAATATTTTTGTGGATTTTCTTGGATTTTAATTTTGGTAAGCTGAGATAATTATCTTTATATTATTTTATGTAATTCCAAATTTCGTGTATTTAATTCTAAATAATTCTAAATACTTTAATAACGACAAGTTAAATATAAAACAAATCAATAAAAGTATTATACCAATTTAATAAAATTCAATTGAAATTAAGAATTTATTATTGGTACAAAAAAAAAAGAAATATGGTAATTTATGATGAGCAATTTAAAATTAAATTACTATTCTCTTTTCAAACAGAAATTTTTTTAAGAACTTTTCTCATGCAAATGAAATTTGGGTCTGAGTAGATATACAATAATTATGTGTTTCGTTAATTGCTTCCTTTTATTCTAAATTAAAATATGTCACTTTATTATTGTGTTATAATTATAATTGTATGTTAATAGAATGTTAATAGAAAATAATACTCACACTAATAATTCTTATTTAAAACTTTTGTATTTCAATACAAAACACAAAATGCATTGTTTCGTTCGTTGATTTCATTTAATACAATTTTTTTTCTTTCTATTATTTCTGTATTTTAATTAAAATAAATTTTCTGCAATTGACATCCTTTATAAACCATTATTTTACTTAATAATGCACACAAATTTTATAAAAACGTTTTTCTTTTGTCACAATTATTCTTTTTGTTTGCAATTTGATTTAACAAATTATAAAGAAAATTATGGCTCTTGAACTTGTATTTATATTTATTTGTTCTATCATAATAATTAAAACTGGTGAACAAAAAATCTGCAGACATTTTTGAAAAAAATACTAGGCGACTCCATCAAATATTAAAGATATAACAATTTATTTTGAGCAACTTTAATAAAATGTAAAATGAGATAAAATAACACAATGTTTACACATAGAATTTAATTGAATTGTTTCATAAGAAACGTACTAATTTTTTTTCTTATCAAATTTTTTATCAAAGCAATAAATAAAATGACCTTAATAATATTTGTAGATTCAGCAAAAAAATGTCCCTATTTTCATAAAAATATTTATTAAATATTCTATTTCCATATTGAGTTTTTTAACCTCAAAGTCACCCTATTAAAATTTCTATTAAGTCAAAGTAAATCTGTATCAAATACAAATAAATAGTGAATTCATTTCTATAGAGAGATGATTAAAATTTTACATCTCTTTTAAGTTTTTTAAATAATTTGTCAAATATATAGGTATGTTTGCAGATGAGGTAAATATTATAGTTGTATACATATGCATGAAATAGAAACATAACTTCTATATTTACACACAAAATTTTTCATTTCAACTCTTTTGTTAAAATTTTTCTTTTAAACATCAAATTTGTATTTGATTCAAAAATAAAATCTCTACACTAAATCGGATCAAACGAATATTCGTTTGTAAAAATTTTTGAATCAAATTCTTTTGACGTATTGTACTCATACATTTGAAATACTACACATATTCTTTATGTTCTTTAGAGTAATTAAAATCTATTGAATAAAAAAAATTTTTAGAAGTGCTTTTCAACTTTCGATTGGAAGATCGAAAAATAATATTTTTTTCTTGGAAAAGCTATAATAATAAATTTCAAAAAAATTGAATAAAAATCCCTGGCTTATTTGTAGGTAGAAGTAAAGTTATGATGACCAAAAAACATAAACAAAAAATTGCCATTTAATGTCGCTATAAAATGTTTATTAATATTTAAGTTGATTGATAACAATATTCAATAACTTTATTCAATTTATAATAATAAATATCTTCTATTTTTCTTATAAATATGACACTTTACAAAAAAAAGAAGAAAATTTGATCCAATTTATTATTGTCAATAACATTTTTCTTATATGAAGAAAATCCAATTTTGATATCAATTTTTTTCTACTCAACTACTAACATACGTAAATTTCCAAATAACATATTTTATTGTCTATTTTCTTTCTTCTTCTTCTTCTATTTCTTCATTCTTCTTCTTCTGGCTCTTCTTCTATTTCTTCCATTTAAAAAGCTGTTTTTATTTATCTTATTGTTGCACGTTGTTTCCTTTTAAATCCTCCTTTTGGTTATATTTTTTTGTCTTTCTGTTGTTTTCAAGAAAATAGGAAAAAAATAAGATTTTTTTTTGTTGTATATTATTTTTACTGGGTGTAAGGAGTTTCTTTTTTGTGCTTAAACTGTTATATCAAGATAACTTGAATTGCCTTGTAAATGACCATGTTGTTGGTGAAATAAAAGCCTATATATATATGGATAGAAATTCGTAACCTTTTTACTACATTTTTGTGTGTGCTTTTTGCTTCTATGTTTTTTTTTTTTTGCTCTTTCTTCTTAATATTATTGTTGTTGTTTCTTACCATTCTTTTTCTCATATGTTATTATATTTATATAAATGAAAACATTGTAAGATAAACAGTATTGTGAAGTTCATTAATTTTGGATTTAAGTGAAATCTTCTATAAGTGAAGTTTTTTTTCTTATTTTGTTTTTCATTCTTTATTATGTTATTATTTTTTCGAATATAAAATGTATTATTGAATGAACAAATAGATTTTCTTTAAGTCTTCTTAAATTTAAAAAAAAGTGACTGCAAATGTTGATAAAGTTATACAGAAGATGACATAAAAAAAATCAATGGGTTGCACATTATAATTTTAAATGACATTTATTTTTACAAAGGATATAGAAATTGGACTATTAATTCTTAGAACTACAAATATATCAATGTTTTTACTGTTGAATTTATAAGAAAATATAAAACAAATGTAATTGCTGATGAGACTAAATTCAACAAACTTTTATTAATAATGTTTTCTTTTTCTTTACATTGAATTAAAAAACAAAGTTCTCTTATTTTATTTCAATCTATAAACCATTATGTTCTGTATGGTTACCCATATCTTCCTTTGAAACGACATTATTAAAGTTACAATTTACCCTAAGGGTGTTGAGTATGAATACTTTAAAAAAAGAAAATAAAAGGAAAATGTTTGTCCTTGTATGTACAGTGCATTGAAAAATAATTGAAAATATTTACATTATATCCTGAAGGGTTATGTAATTATAAAGTTTATAACACAAAAAGGAATAACGTATAATAAATATTATAATAATCTATAATGTGACCACAAGAAGCTTTTTTTAAATAGACAGAAGTTTTTTTCTTGTTGTACATTTAAGCTTTGATGCTTAAACTGGATAAAATTGACTGAATAGAATTTATAAGAGTAAAGCAAAAAGAAAATATAAATTAAATCTAAAACATATACAGTCAATGGCGTGCAATTATCAGGTTAAACACATAAAACAGTTCTAGGAAAAAAAAGGATCAGGAAAATATTTACTTTCTACCTGTCCACTGGTGAAAAAAAAATAGAATAAAGAGGTATAGGTAATATTCCTTTTGAAAAATTTTCTCTCTCTGTTAGGTAAGTGTAATAGGGAAAGGAAGGTCATATTAAATAAACAATTTTTTTTCTAGTCTTTCTCTCTGTTTTACAAAGTTGTGAAATTAAAAATAGGAAGGTACCTTTCTTCTTCATATATTTGTATAAATAATATCAAAGGACTTTATTAATGTTAAAAGACATATTCTTTTTATTTGCCTTCTAATCGATTTCTATTTTTCGTTAAAATTTGCCCTATATTATCCTATATTATAAAAGTAGCCCTTTAATATTAACGTTTTAAAGGAACATTTTTTTTAAGCAATTTAAAATACAGATTCACAATAATTTTAGTAAAATTTAATTTTTATTATATTCTTAATTGTTGTTAAATGAATAAATAAAGAATAAAGAGTTTTTTAAGAGCCAGTGTTCAGTACTGAACAGGTTATTAGAATTTAAACGCCGCATTGTAAACCCGGCATAATACTAAAAAGAAATTCATTAACCTCAGCATTATGAAATATTCAATTTACGATAAATAATATTTATTTCATATAATATTTAAAATTGGTTCAAGATATTTTAATATTACAATTTTATTGTTAATTCAGCAGTTAATATAAATTCATTTCTTTATTTGTTAATTTTAATATAATATAAAAATTATTTTTAATATTAAGAAAATATTGTTAATTTAGCATTTCATTCACCCTTTGTGTTATTCAAATAACGTCATTTGTTAGTAACGATTTTTATATTTTAATAATTCAATTTGCCTAGTTAGCAAATAATTAGTATATAAGAAGTAATAATTTCATTAACAATTGTCAGTCAGTGAAGTCATTTAATTAAACTACCAGTGACCTGATACATAGGTTTAGAGTATTCTAGACTGGTTTACCAAAGTTTAATTATTTACATTACAAATAAGTTTAAATATTGACTACCGTTCTTACAGTATTTACAACACTGTATGAACTAAAAGTAAATAAAAATTAAATTAGACAAATTACAACTGTCTTTTTTATTAATTTCTACTATTATTTAATCGCAAGATTAAACAGTGGTCCTTCGATCCATAAAAAAAAGAACCACAACCTCAATTTAATATCACATCAGCAGAAGAATATTCTGGCCGGAAACGGAATCTGACGTTGATATTAAATCCATTATTCTTTCGATCCATAAAAAAAAAAAAAAAAAACCACAACCTGAAATTTAATATCACATCAGCAGAAGAATATTCTGGCCGGAAACGGAATCTGACGTTGATATTAAATACATTATTCCTTCAATCCATAAAAAAAAAAAAAAAAAGAACTAAAACAATAAACAAGAAAGAGTTTCAACAAACAAAATCTTCAAGAAAAAGATCCATTTTTCGTTGAAGAACGAATTCATCACGGATTCATCCAGAAAAATTCTCTCAATCATCAAGAACATCGAGAATTTTTCATCAAAAATTTAAGCAAATAAATTTGTTTAAAATCAAGAATTTCTATACTGTTAAAAACAATTACAGTATATTCATTCACAACGACGTTGTGATTGAACATTGTACAACAAGAAACACTACAAAGCTCTTTTGTCAAAAGAAACCTTACAAATTTCCTTTGTCAAAAGAAAATCCACAAATTTCTTTGTCAGACGAAACATTACAAATTTTATTTGTCAAAGAAAACACTGCAAATTTCTTTATCAAAGTAAACAACACAAACACAACAAAATTTTTTCCATATTATTCGTTTTGACTGAATACATCAAATACCTAAAATGGAAAAATTAATAAAACAACAAAATGAGAGTATGGATATCATCAGAAAACTACAGATCAACTTTAATAAAGATTCATCTACACGGAAAACTAAAGGTTATCTTGAGTCAAAAATTCGTACGTTAGAAGACATCAGAAATGAAATAGCAGAACGAGATAAACTAATACATGAAAAATATTTCAACGCAGAGCCAAATCATCAATATTTTTCCACAAAATATTACGAGAATTGTAATAATGTTTGTGAAGAAATATTGCTTATACTACATACGAAACTTGGTGCAGTTGTTGCTGAATCTTTGGATTTCAATAAATTCCAGCAGCAGCCAAGATCCTTACAGGACACTCTTAGTCATTTACTACAAAATGAATCTCAACAACAACCTGATGAAGAGTATCAAGATATATACTCAAAGATCAACAAAGAAGCAGAACATCTATAAGCGAAGTAGATAACAATCCATATAAATTGCAGATCAACACAGAATCAAATTATAGAGACACATTTAGCAACATAGAAGCAAATAAATCAATATCAAACAATAATACAGACACTAATCGTTCAAATGAAGCAACAAATTCGTTTGGAAATTTATTTAGTGATGATCAAATGAAAAGATACAAGATCCAACAATTAAAGTTTGATACATTTGACAGAATAATCAATCAACTATGGAATGATATTGATGAAAACAAAACTATCGCTTACTACAAAATGAAAATGGAGTTTTTAAACAACAATTGGATATCATTTTCCAACAATCATGACGAAATAGTAGCAAATGCAAGAAATATAGAACTTGATTCAAGTTATTTCAAATATAAAAAATATGAAGTCCAGGAAAATAAGTACCTCAACATAATTATTGCACTTGAAGATAAAATCAACGTGTTAAAAAATCATGATACAAATAAAACTACAAGAATAACGCCAGCTGATATACAACTACCACGCATAGAAATCCCAACATTCTATGGTGAATATAACAAATGGTGTTCTTTTCATGATATTTTTAAGAACATGATTCATGAAAATCATTCTTTATCGAACATCCATAAATTAAATTATCTAAAAAGCAAACTTGGAGGAGCAGCTTTGAAGTTGATAACTCATCTATCAATATCTGAAGATAATTATCGATCAGCCTGGGAGATTTTGACACGCAGGTATAATAACAAAAGATTACTGGCAAATTATCACATAAATATAATACTGACTCAGCAAGCAATCAGCACTGAGTCAATTAATGGACTCAGATCACTTCATGACATCACCAAAGAAAACCTTCACGCAATAAGGAATCTCGGGGTTGATACAAGTTCTTGGGGTCCGATTATTATACAAATAATAATTCAAAAATTGGACAAGGAAACTCACAAATTATATGAATCATCCCTTGAAGATCCAAAGGCAATACAGACAACTGATGATTTTCTAGAATTTTTGGAGCATCGATTTCAAACTCTAGATGCAGTTTATAATGGAAACACAAAAAGTTTGCGTAACAGTCACGCAAACCATTCAGATAGCATACGAAGTAATAAGAATATAAATCAACATAACGAAGTTAATACACACAGACGTAAAACAAATTTTGGCAATGCATACAGAAGCAATGAAATAAAAAATCTACACGCATATCAAATGAATTGCTCCATGTGCAACGATCAACACATGCTGAGAAACTGTCCAGAATTTCAGAAATTAACTACATCAGAGCGAACAAAATTTGTTAATCAAAAAAATCTTTGCATAAACTGCTTATCATCAACACATAACGCAAATCAATGCTTAAGCAGGTTCACGTGTTTACAATGCAAAAGCCGACATCATACAATGTTGCATCCCACAAGCAATCATCAGTCAAAAACAACAAATAATCAACGTGCAGCTCACGTCTCAACAGTGCAGTCAACTCAAAATACAATGATACCGTCAACATCTTCAAATGTTCAAAAAGTAGAAGAACCTACAAGTATCCAATTACAATCGCATTTCTCCAACAATGTTACAAAGAACAAACATATTCTTCTGGGAACAGCTATGGTAAAAACAACAGCAAACAATGGAAGAGAAGAGCTATTACGAGTTCTAATTGACCCTGGTTCACAAGCCACCTTTATAACTGAAGATGCCAGTCAGAGGTTAAATTTACAAAAACAAAGCATACATGCTGAAGTATCAGGAATGGGTGGAATTGCAGCAGGAACAGCTCGAAATATGGTGCAGATTAAAATAAAACCAAGATTTCCATCTGCATTTTCAATTACAATCCAAGCTTTAGTGTTCAAAACACTATCGAAACAATTACCAGAGCAACATATAGATGCTTGGCAATGGAATCATTTACAAAATCTGATATGGGCTGATCCAAATTATAATTGCCCAGGACCCATAGACGCGATTATTGGAGCAGATTACTACGGAGAGATACTATTATCCGAAGTAGTCAAAGGTCAAACAGACGAACCAGTTGCGCAAAAAACTGAATTTGGATGGACTATATTTGGAAACACAAATAGTCATCAAACAAAATATAATAAAATACAGAGCATGATTACTCAAACCGAAATTGATAATCAGCTAAAATCTTTCTGGGAACTTGAAGAAATTCCTCCGGAAAGACGACATACTCAAGAAGAATCACAGTGTGAACAAATTTACAACGAAACACATGCCAGAAGAGATGATGGTAGATACACTGTCAACATTCCCTTTAAAGACGGCAATCAAATTAAAAAACTTGGAGATTCAACTCTCACCTTTGAGGAATTAACAACAGTATTAACACAAATAGAGGCTTGTTTGAATTCAAGACCTTTGTGTCCAATGACAAGTGATACAAAAGATTTGGCCGTACTAACACCAGGTCATTTCTTAATTGGCGGCGCATTAATTTCGCCCCCCGAACCATGCTTGCTTAGTTCAAAAACAAGCAGATTATTACGATGGCAACTTACGCAAAAAATGATACAAGATTTTTGGAACGTGTGGTCAAGAGAATATCTCTCTCGCCTTCAACAACGTCCTAAATGGCTGAACAGTCAGAGGAACCTACAAGTTGGCGAACTAGTTTTGATAAAAGATAATCAAACTCCACCATCCAAATGGCCTTTAGGAAGAATAAACGAAACGCATCCCGGAAATGATGGAAACGTTAGAGTAGTGACTATTCAAACAGACGGTAAATTAATCAAAAGACCAGTATGTAAAGTAAGTCCACTACCTATAACAGCTAACAGCACAATTGAGACAGAAGTTCTTCACATAAACGTGAAATTTAAGAAGAAGTTAAGAAGAACTACAGTATCTACAACAAAAATAAATTACAAATATTTTTGTTAAACAAGAATACATTACAAATATTCTTGGCAAAAAATAAACTCCCGAATTGGCATCGCAATAAGTTCGCCCCCAAACCATGCTTGCTTAGTTCAAATGCAAGCAGATTATTAAAAAGCACAAGACAACAAAAATCGTTTCCATTAAATGAAATTGGTGGATGGAAGAATTGGACCGATTCTTCAAAACAGACTCATAGACCATCCAAATATAATTTATCAATTACTCATCATACGCTGTCACATAGATACAATACTACAGCACGGCCAATTACAACACATGTGGTTGCAAGCAGAACCGTTCAAGGTCAAGAGGACAACAGTGAGCAGAACTGGTCTGACAAACAAGGGACAGCATTGGTAACAACAATAACTACCGATGGCACGGCACAATATTTAAGGCAACCTACCAATGTTCAAATTACTGGAATGGAAGTGACAAAGCTGGAACATCAAAAATATCAGCAGTGGTCTTTACAACTGACCACAACCAGAACATCCAATGAAGAGGCCAATATCAAAAATTAGATCATCACCAATTGGCGAACAAATTGAAGTAACTATAATAAAGGGGAAGAATCAACATAATCGCAAAGAGCAACAATCAGAACAACAACAGGTGGTAACATAAGGACACCAAATTCAATACTAAAACACAACATATTCAGTGGTGGTGACAACCAACATACCGGCCCGGGAATATGTTCAGTACTGAACAGGTTATTAGAATTTAAACGCCGCATTGTAAACCCGGCATAATACTAAAAAGAAATTCATTAACCTCAGCATTATGAAATATTCAATTTACGATAAATAATATTTATTTCATATAATATTTAAAATTGGTTCAAGATATTTTAATATTACAATTTTATTGTTAATTCAGCAGTTAATATAAATTCATTTCTTTATTTGTTAATTTTAATATAATATAAAAATTATTTTTAATATTAAGAAAATATTGTTAATTTAGCATTTCATTCACCCTTTGTGTTATTCAAATAACGTCATTTGTTAGTAACGATTTTTATATTTTAATAATTCAATTTGCCTAGTTAGCAAATAATTAGTATATAAGAAGTAATAATTTCATTAACAATTGTCAGTCAGTGAAGTCATTTAATTAAACTACCAGTGACCTGATACATAGGTTTAGAGTATTCTAGACTGGTTTACCAAAGTTTAATTATTTACATTACAAATAAGTTTAAATATTGACTACCGTTCTTACAGTATTTACAACACTGTATGAACTAAAAGTAAATAAAAATTAAATTAGACAAATTACAACTGTCTTTTTTATTAATTTCTACTATTATTTAATCGCAAGATTAAACAGCCAGGCTATATTCAATTTTTTTTTTCCTTTTAAAAAATTAATGTTTTGTTTTTGCTGAAAAATTGAGTTTTATAATTTTTTTATTTCAAACGATAATCGACTCTTACAGAATTTTTATAAAATTCATTCATCATTTAATCATTTTAATTGCTTCAAGTCTCTGTTTATAAATAATAAAAAAAAATTAACGATAATTATTAATAATAACATTTATATCTTGATTTGCCTGTTTTAATAATGTCCTAATTAAGTAACACAAATCCTCTTACATACTTCTTATATTCTAATTGAAAACAAAAATAAAAACACAGAAAAAAAAAATCAAATTCATCAATAAATTAGTTTGTTTACAGTCAGTATCAGTACCTATACTAAAATAATAACATTAATCAACGGATGACTAAGAAAAAAATGAATAAAAAAATTGTTTAGTTAAATTCTGTTGAAAAATTTCAACGTATTTTTTTTTGTTTGGAGAAAAAATAAAAAAAAACAGCAGCAAAAAAAATGAAGGGATATACACATTAAAATACGATTAACAATAAACATTTTACATCATGACTTTAGTTATCCTTGATTTTTTTTATGTTACATAAAATAAAAAAAAAAATAAGAATTATATTAATCATTAGAAGTTATAATAGCTTGTGGTTATATGAGTATTTAAACGGTTTTCATTTCATTTTGTTCAAAAGATATAAACAACAGCAACAATAACAACAAAAACAATTATAAAACACTTACATTTTATAAAATAAAAATTTACTTGCATAACCCTATTTTTTATACTGGTTTCTTCCCATTAGAAAAAAGTCAAGTCACTGTAGGGCTGTACGTACTCTAGATAAATTGGCAATACAAAAAGTTTTCCATTTTTTAAGAAATAACAATTGAGATTCGATTAGATTTTATGAACCTTTAAACCAAAAGCTTTAAAACTTGCAATTGAAACCTTGTACACCTTTAGACCTTGAACAACAGAATATAATAATAATAAAATTTAAATAGGTCATATTCCACCCATGTGGATTAATATTGTCATTGTGATGAACAGTAACACTTTTTGCTTTGTGTATGGGTTTCTTTATAACAATTAAAATCAAGGTTGACTACACAATTGGATGATTTCATATAAAACATTAATGCTATCCTTCGAAAACTTAAACTCTATTATTTCTTAATAAAAAGTTTTTGTTTTGTATAAGAACTATTATAACCTTCAAACTAATTATTCTTATTTTTAAGCAACTTTTAGTGGACTAAGAGTAAACTGAGAGAAAAAATGTCATATAATTTTTAGAACTGAAAAACATTGTTAAAACTTGGAAATTTTGTTACAAAAGATAAACCCACTTATCTATTGTGTTTGGTGTTTTTATTAAATTATAAAGTATGGTATTTTTTAATTTAAAAATAAATATAATTCACACAAACATTAAATTAAATTTTGTAAGAATAAAATTATTGATGTAAATTTACATAATACAAATATTTCCATATAATTCAATAAAATATTATAAATATTGACAGAGATAGACCGATAAATAATACAAAAATAATTTCAATTTTGTAATAATTCAATAAATTAATGTATCTGTATTTACATACAAGTATTTAATATGAATCAATGTTACAATAATTAACTCTATTAAGAGTTCAGCAGATTTAACAACAGATATTATTTTATGATCGATGTTATAAAATAAATATATAATTACATTTACATTTTATACGTAGGTATGTTGAGGTAATATGAAAAGATTTAATAAATTTAACATATGAAATCAAACTGTCGTGTAAATTGTAATCGATTACACGAAAACAAGTATTTTTTTTGTTTTTTTTTACATAAACTTTTTTTTATAATTTCTATTTTATTGATCGAGTGGATCCATAAATATAAAATATCTTTGTAACTTACATCAATATCCTTCTTAGGCGAAAAATAAAATTCATGTTCATTCGATATTATCTTGTGAAATTCACTTAAATTTTAAAATTTAATTGAACCAGCTGGGATAAAAAAATACATTGTCCGTAATATATTTTCTTTCAACCGTTTCAACACATTATGGTTGTTAGTTGACAAACACACGTATTTCATAACTATAATTCTATTTCGTGGTAAAATTCTATTTCGAGTGGGAAAATTTTTATTTCGTTAAAAAAAAAATTGAAGCTGTAAGAAAAATATTCAAGATGCATCGTATTGCAAACATATGCAACATAATGTCATAATTTGATTTAAATATATTATTTTAGACAACAGATGACAGGTACTCCAGAAAAATAAACTATGCCAAAAATATTATATGAAACAATTCAATATAGTCAAATACAACATGTAGAGTAAACTTTTAAAATAAGTTTGTTTTATAAATAATAAGTTTGACAATAACAAAATATGAACAATATTACAAAGATATAAGATATACAATAAACAGACCACAAGAGGCCCAGAGAAACTTTTTGACATTGTACAAAAATTGAATTGAAGTTTATATTATTAAAGGGTGCAAGGAATTCTTTTGAAAATTCTTGAAAACACCAAAAACAAAAGAAAACATTTGTATAGAGTAGAAGAATAATGGAATCAGCAACAAATGAAATAATATTTTCAATGTTTACATAAACGTTAAATTTATAAAAAAAAACTATTTCTCTTATGACAATAAGTAAGTATTTTGTAAAAGGAAAAGGAAAAGGAATAGTATAACTATTTAATAAACTAAATAAAAAATGTCAGAAGTATATCTACATAATTTAAAAGTACAGAAGAAAAAGGAAAAATATTATTGAGATTTTTTCTTTCTCTTTCATTTTTTTTTTCTTTTTATTTTTTTCTCTACAGTTTTGCAATAGTTTTTTATAAAAAAATATTCAGACAGATGTCAACTTAATATTATGTTGGTGTATAAATGAAAGTACATAAATATTCTATATTTTATAATATGAAAATATATGCGATGATAAAATATTAGAATAATAATATTCTTGTTTCTTTTTTGTGTATGTGTGTGTGATTTTTGCTTTATATACTGTGCTGAAGATGATATATATGTTACTTCCATAGGATACGTTTTATAAAAACACATCCGACTTTCATACATACGTAAGGTCATGAGCTCAATTGAAGTGTGTACGTTGAATTGAATTTGAAGTCAAATATTAATAAAAATTTCGATAATTAATTTCTCGCATTTTAGGTTCCTAAGAATCCTTTTTAAATTTAATTAAAGTATTTAATCTTAAACTGCTTAACTGTTTAATTTTTACTTGCATTTTCAGAGATTTAACTATAATTCTAAGACTCGTAATGTAATTAAAAATATAAGGGTGTAAGTTAATAAACCATACTTTAATTATTTTTTTTATAGGTTAGGATTTTGTGCTTATAATTATATTTTAACCAAATACCAGCCCGACGTGATTCCGGTGTCTTAAAAGTAATACCTATAAATGTCCAGAGTTTTTACTGGACTCACTAATTATGGTAGGGATATATGCATTATTTTAAGAGGAGAAATAATGCAATTTGTTGATAACGCATTTCTTACGACAAAAAGACACCCTTGAAATATGATGCATTGTATATAGTGCGGTGTGAGAGGAAATATAAGAACGCGTGTTTACACAGTGTGCGGGTCATTATTCTTTTCAGAAAGACGAAAGAATGACAAAATGGACATTAAATGCGTAACACTTTTAAAAGTGAATAATATAATATCATTATATACAATTATAGGAAGGGTTTACAATGCGGTTTACACAACATCACCCCGCTTAGAAAAAGTTGAAAGTTAATTTTTAAGTTAGAGATTCACTTTCAACGTCTTCACTTTTTTGCCATTCGTCTTCTGCTTCAGTAGGTTACTCTTCTGTGTTCTTTTGTTTTTTAAATTTTTTAATTAGATAGCAAATAGTTATTATGCTACTTATACAAACTAATATGTAAATGACCGAGAAATGGTTACTACTTATTGAGCCTTGTTCCTTCGTTTTGAGGTCGTTCACGTCGTTACTTATTTTTATTAAATTCTTATATTCACAATGACTTTGGGAAGTCATTGGATTGTGGTCAAATCATATGTTTTATTTAATTTTTCTATTGTAATATTATCGTAAGGGAGCAATGTAACAATGTGGTAATATTGTTAATGTAAATATTTTTATTGGTCTTTGATACAGAGTTAGTGTGCATAACTAAACTCTGGGTATGGATTGAGCAGTCATTTTTATTCCTTTATTTGCAATTATAAGGATTTAATATGGAATGTTGATATATGTGTTGATTAAATTATTTTTAATTATAATTGCACTGACCATCTCATAATTTGGGTAATGCCTTTGAATTTTACAATAAATACTAACGCAATGAACCGTCATGATTTGAAAATTCAAGAGAGAATTTATTTGGGCTGACCGTCGGAACATAATTTGAGACGGTTGTTGTGTACAATCTTGGTGCCATTTTTAATTTATATGGTGGTATTTTCTGTGGCCTTAATCTTTATCACTTTATATGTTGGTTCATTTTTTAAAAGCACTACATTATTACTTTTTAGAGATAAGTCATTTGTTTTATGATTATAAGGAATAAGGAGAATATATTCATTAGTTAAAAAAAAGAACGGAAATAATTTACGTTTAATTTAAAATTTATTTTAAATCCTTTATATCTAAAAATGTGTGACTAGATAAAAAAATTCAAAATTACCTTACCTATACTATATAAAAAAGATACCAGGAAGTAGAATATATTCACGAAAGAATTGCTTATAGATTGTTACAGATTTTGAACAAAATATAATTGTTTTCTTTTTTATCAAACATTTTTTTTTCTATGTTTATATATAATACTTAAAAAAGGACAATAGGTTTTTATAAATAAACAAAAAAAAAATGAAACGGAATGATAATCCGACAAGAAAAAAAATGATAGAAGGAAATAAAGACTATTCAATGCATACATACAATTTTTATTCTTCTATTTCTTTTTCTATAATTTTTTTTTTCTCTACAAAGATTATTCAGTTCCGACGTGGCATTGACATGACTTTGAGTGGTTTTTTACAAATTGAAATATTATACAGAAAGAAATTACTTCTGATAACAAAAGCACAAATGGTTTAGTATTCGTTTGAAGAATATATATAATAATGAAGTTGCCGGAAAAAAAGGGAATCTTTTTTTTTGTAAATTTGTAACAGACATAAAGTATAAAAAATATGGTATGATTTTTTTATTTCATAAGAACTGGGAAGAACTGAGAGAGCAATGTGTAATTTTATGTAATGTTATAATAAATCTTTCAATTTCTTCAACATCAGCGTTTTTTTTTTATTTAAAAAAAAAATATGAAAAGGAAAGAGAAATTGTTTTGTGCCTTCAAATAAAATTTACTACGCATAAATATGATTTAAATGATGTTAAAAGGAGAAAACAGAAAAACTTTATTGTTTTTGCTTTTATTTGGCTTTAAAGGAAAAACTTGTTTTTTGTAAAATTTGTATTTTTATTTCCGACCATTCAGTGGCCAGTTAGTTTCTAGTGGTCTCAGTAACAAATTTTCGTAATAAATTTTCCTGATTCTGGCAACCAAATAGCATGCCAAATAGTTTTGCAAAAGAATTTTTAATTTTAGCCGTCAACTGAATAAATTTACAACAAATTGTTTTAGTTTTTTATAAATTAATTGTTTTCTAATAAAACTTGTTTTATAAGGTGAATTCAATTTTATTGTTTATTGCGAATAAAATACACATTTTGATCTGAAGTGAACTTAAATCATTATAATCTATAAAATATAAAAAGAACAAAAAAAAAATGGTCTTTTAACAAACTAATAAAAGTTTTATCTATCCATGAGAGAAACGAGATACTTTAATTTAATCTAGCGAAAGATTGAGTTGAAAAACTTTTTATAATGTATTTTTTTTTTGTTCTTTTGCAGAAAAAAATTGTTAAAGCAGAATTCATTACGCAGAAAAACATTGTTGCTTTGTGTATAAAGAATAAAATTAAATTCTCTGAAGTAATTTTTTTTCACAAAAATGTAGAAAATAGAGAAAAAAATGGTAAACTATTCCACTTATATTTTTTTAATATTGCTTCTGCTTCTTGTTTGTTATGGTTACAGTGTCATTTTTCAAAAAAATTAAACAATTGAGAAACAATATTAATATTCGTTTTATCTGAAATCTCAAAGTAAAACTGACAAAACCACCATTGAAAAACTAATACGTCGAAAGGTTCTCTGTTGCGGTGAGGACTCTAGAGTAAAATAAAACTTCACATCAAAATAATATTTAACAGAAAAACTTTTCCAAAAAATTATTCGAAAGTGGTTATTTGAATAATTATGGTGATAGTCTAATTTTCAAACGATCAATTTAAACTACCTATTTAAATTTTTGGTTCATTTTGGTTTATTATAAATTTATGAAGCTCCAATTATTCCAAAAAATTAAATTGTAAAATTGATAACCACAAAAACATGTAAATTGCTTCCAAAAAAATTAAATTATATATAGAAAATGAAAATCTAAAAATGTTTTACAAAGATTATAATATTTTATTATTGATTATATGAAACAACTCAGTGAAATGTTAATCTAAAATCTAAGAGGAAACCTCAAACATCCTCTATCTTACATCTTAAATAATAAACCAAAAAACATAATAATTGTGTTTATTTTATTCAACTCTATTACATAGAAATAAGTTCTATATATATATTTGCATCCATTAATTTATATATTGTACAGAATAACGAAAAAAATGTTGCTAGACATTTTTATAGGCGACGAATTTTATGTATTATAAATACATACACATATAAAAATATATTTCTTTGTTATTGTTATTGTTACAATATAACAAATGACAACTCTAAAACAGAGAAAAAAATAAATTAATTCAACTTTTTTTTGCTTCTTTGAATGTAGAAAAATAATCAGAAGTAATTAACGAAAAATTGTTTCCACACAATAAAAGAATAATATTCCATTTAGTCTGGCCAAAAATTATAACTTAGCTAAACCAACCAGAATTATATGATGAAAATAATATTATTTTATTGTTTTCAAACAAAAATCTTTATATTATTCTTGTACAGAAATTTTATGATAATTGTATGCTTGGTTAGAAATGTAAATTTTGTTCTTGAATACAATTGTAAGACAATGAAATCAATAATCTGAGATTTGAAAAAAATATAAAATTTAATTAAATAAAATATTTAATTTAAGGGGATGAATTGTTTCATATTTTTCGTATTCTTGTTAATTTAAGGATTCTTAAAAATTCGTAAGCATTTGACCGATTAAATGTTTCTGTAGGTGAAAAACAATGTAGAGATTTTAAAATAAATTGTTTGGCACTCATATTCAACAAATAGATCATTGGTAATTTTGAGAAATATGCTGTATAAAATTATTTTTAAAAATATTGTTCCACTCAGTTCTAAACATAAGTGAAGACGAAAGAGAGGCCAAAAAAACTATTGGTGTTTATCGGTTAAAATGTTAGTAATGTTCGTAATTTGATAAATAATATAGAATTTTTTTATTTTATTTCTTTGTTCCACTTAATTCTATATGTCGAACTAAAATTGTATAATTCCACGAAATTTTGAAAGTTTCTCTGTTAATCCTGGTTATTCCAGTCTATAATTATTGAAAAGATATATAATCGTATCCATATAGATAAATTTTGCTATGATTTTGTGGAAAATTGTAGTATTATAATTCTGAGTAACATCTAGCTTAAAAACGTCCCACATTTTCTCATCAGATTTCCTATTAAATAATTTTCTAATTTCTATAGAATTCATATTTGAGGAAATTATTTTATTTCAATCAAAAAAAAAATCTCTTTATAATAAAATAACTAGATAACATATCTATCTATGTTTCTTCAAAAAAAGAAGAAGAAAATTGTGTATAAAAAACACCTTACATATAATATTTTCGTTGGTTTGTATTAATAAAAAAAAAGAAAATAAAAAAGAAAGGAAATATACAGAGTCTATAAGGCCTGCTGTCATAATAATTCAAAAATTTCAATACAACTCCCAATGGAACAATATATTCTGTAGATCTAAAGATATTGTGTATATATCCCCCGAGCTGTAATATTCTTATTCAAGAAAATGTATATATAAATTTTTACTTCTCTAGAAAGGTATTTTTTTTTGTGTGGAAACATGTGAAGAAGGATGAGAAATATGTATAACATACACAAAAAGAAAAATGAAATGTGTCTACACGCACAGTTTTTCTTTTTTAGATTCAGTAAATGACTTTCTTTAAAATTTTAATTGAATACAGAATTTATTTTTCTAAAATTTATAAATTAAATACCAAACAATTTCGAGTTTTTATGAATTCGTTAATTTCATTTTTGCATTTGAAATGGGAAATGGATGTGAAGATAACAATTCTTATGAATATATTTTACTGTATATTTTGGTCTACTGCCTTCATAAAACAGAGTTTATGTGATCTAGTGAATTTGAAGGATTACTACTAACGGTGGAATGACAAGTTTCTTGGCCCCATTTATACATCATGTTGGCTTAAATATATTTTTTATTAATGAGAATATTTCAATTTTATCTGCCTTAATTATTATTCTAACGTGACTATTGAAATCTGGAAATTTATCATATTGATTTTAATTATTGATTTCTTCATACAATTCTGAAAGTCAACTAACAAAATTAATTGTATTTACATTATTCATTATATGATGCCTGAAGGAAATGGATTTAACCAGAATTGCATATTGTTATTGAAAATTTGACGTGTTCTTTCAATGAGGTTATTGAAAAAATATTATTTATTGGAATTACATATTAGAAATTTAACAAAATATCAAATCAAATCAATTCAAAGTTCAAACTAAGAAACAAATGACAGAATTTTTGAAATGGCAAATTAGAAATTATTCATAAATTTATAAAATATGAAAGAACTTGCATTGAAAAGTCATGCAGTGTTGTTCCCTCAGGTTTACTTTTATAATACATTTTTTTTTCATTTAGGTATAAAGTAACATCGTCATCATCACATCTGGCACAGCTTGAAAGTAAAAAAAGAAAAATTATAACCTTGGTTCGATTGAACTCAAATTGGAAAAATCACACTTGAGTGTACTTTTGTATCAACAAACAACGTTGTTTTTTTCATAAATTTTTTTTTGAATAAATAAATTTAATGGCACTTATACAGGAAATTTGATTTTTCTTAAACATAAAAAGTATGGATATATTTTCGGCTAATCGAAAGAAAAAAAAAAAATTGTGAAGTTTGAGAAAAAAAATTTGGTTGTAAAAAATTATAAACAAAATTCAAATATAATTTTTTTTCTAGTTTATCACAAAAAAAAGAGCTCGAACCGAGTTGATAAATAAAAGTTCTCATTTCATTTATTGTCGATTTATCGGAAATTAATGAAGATAATAAATAATAAATAACATTATTTCAAAATTATTCAATTAAAACATTAATTTGTAAGTATTTATTTAATTGATTCATTTCAATAATAATAATTTATAACTGATTTAATTTGACTATATAAAATTTTGACAATATTTTCATTGCTGTAAGTTAATATTTTTTAAAGCTATGGTGATTATTGAGTTTACAAAACACTTACCTTCATGAATTAAACATTCATTGTGAACCATAAATAAGAAAGATTAACATTATATTTTATGAGAGAGAAATCAAAATGATTATGATTTATATTTTTATCAATAGAAAACTGTTTTCTGTATTTATGAAAAATCATTCGTATTGATTTTATGTGTGGAATTTAGTGTGAAAATTAATGGTTTTATATTCAGTTATATTTGGTGTAAATTTCTTTATTTAGAGTTGTATAAAAAATTTTGAGGTAAAGATCGTTAAATTTGGGCTTACTAACGTATCTTTTATTAACTGCAAGGCTCACACCGGATCTACTATTATAAACGAAATTATTAATTCTACTATACTTACAATTGAACCCGTGACTTGATGAACCCGGGACATTGCGGCAGTAGAGCTATAAAATTGGAAGAAAAATATTGGTAATTCATGCCTGTAATAACGATCCAGAATAAATAGTGTTCCAAATTTGTAAAAGTGATACTTATAAATTGTTGTTGTTTTAGTTTATAATATATAATATCATTACAATTTGTCACTGAATATTTTTGTTGTCGTATAATCTGTTCTGAAATTCAATATTTATGATATACTTTTTATGATCAAAAAAAATTAACGAATCATAATATCATATCAGTTAAATAATAAATAATAACATTATTGCTTCTATATAAAGTACTTCTTGTAATAAAATTCCATTGCTTTATTGTTATTATAAATCGTAAACAATACAAACATCCTATAAATATTACACTTCATTGATCATTAAAAATTTGTATTTTTCAATAAATATATGGATAATCTCGATATTTCTTTCTTGCTAATCTACTCAATGAATCGTAAAAATTAATAATATTGATTTTTATTGAAAATGATTTTTTTTTTTCAAAAAGAAAAAAGAAAATATAAATAAGCCTGTTAATGTTCAAGTTACATAAAATTTATATAAAATTATAATGGTACATTTGGTACGTTATTTTCAATAATAAAAGAAATAACATTTAGGTATAAAACGTGCATTAACTTTCGTTATTGTATACGTAAAGTAGCTTTTGAATATAATTGAGATAAAATAACAAGTGTAATTTTGTTGTTGTTTTTTTACAGTAAAAATCTGAACAAAACAAAAATAAAGCCTAATTGAAGATTGATTCTGGAATTTTTTTAATTTGACAAGAAATGAGGTTAAAATCGAGATTTTGATTCATTTAATCAAATTTCCGGGAATATGGTTAAAAACAACAAGATTTTATGAAATCATTTTATAATTTTAATATGTCATTAAAAGCATACTGTTATGTTCATTTGATCTGCATTACATAATAACGATTTTTTATTTTTATTTGGAATAAACCTTAACACAATATACACTGATATAAACTCAATTTGATGGAAATTGATCTAAAAGTCAATAATATAAATATTACGAAAGAACACAAGTACTAATAGTTAATTTGACAATATCTTGAAGTAGTAAGGTAATACAAATAAAGTAATTCAAGCATTAAAAACCAGAATTTTTTTTTATAAAATTTGTTGGTTTGTTGTATAATCTATCTATATAATAAATTAATATATATATATATATATATATATATATATATATATATACTAATAATGTTGCTTTCAAATCTTTATAACTAGAAATTCTGTGAAACTTATAAATAAAACTTCAACTTTTAAATTAGATAAAATCTCAGTTGTGTTGTGCAATTAGTATGTTATTTTTTATTTCTTTATTTGCCTTTGATGTTCTTAATTTTTCATATAAACATTCGAAAGAAATTCATATGAATATTTTAATCTTATTTAAGAGAAAACTTATAAACTTCTTTTTCACTTGAATGATTTTATATAAAAGGACATTTATTGATAGAGACAACAAGAAAGGTAAATCATTTTCCATTTTATATATTTAATATTATTTTGACAATAATCCGTACCTACATACCCAATAAATTTTGAACAAAATATGAAATGCTGTTTATTTATGAAAATACATAAAATACAATCAAAATTGATTGACATATAATTTTTGTTTAACTATTATGACAGATTCTGTCTTTGCGATTAAAAGTTATCGACATTTATTTATTTTTTTGGGTGGTCTAAAAATTTCTGATTGATCAGTTTGGTTGTTTATATAAATACCAATTAATCAAAAATATTCGACATTATTATTTATCAAAAAGTTTTGATTTGAATACAAGTACAATATTTCATGACTTTATTGTTTTATCGAATCAAAATTGAAAAATATATAATTGGAAGCATTGTAAGATTAGAATTAAAGTTTCTGATTTGTTGAAATTAATTCTAAAGATATTTAGAATTTGCCTATATTCATTTAAATTTTGAACAACTGTAACGAAAGATTTGTTTATAATCTTTCTATTAATTTCCAAAAATTTCATATAGATGATTAAATGAAATTTATTTAAAATACATAACTACTTCTGATTTGTTTAGAATGAACATTTTAACGATTTCATTAATCTAGATGTACTCTCCAAAATAAACTTATACAATTTTTAATTTATTTATGAAGGGTAGGTACCTACTGTAAAAGAAGGCGTAATTACATAATTGAAAATGCAAATTCGACAAATATTTATTAGAAATTATTTAAAAGCTGTAAGCAACATCAACATCAACATCATCAACATCAATATTTTATAACTTTTCTCTAATTACAAGATTTATGGATTATAATCGGCTATAATTAGATTCATCTTCTGTTATATCTTAAATTATAATTTTTAATGTCGTGAGCTTAAAAGCTCAAATTAAATTTATCGATAATTGACTCGCATAAAATATATCGATTTTTATTTTATAAAATAAATAGGAAAGTTTGAATTAATTTAAAAAATAATAGTTACATTTATTGTCAAAATATGAGAGGATATCAACCGGTACTAGGGTTTATTTTAAATATTTGAATTCTATTGTAATCTTTTGATATAAATGATCGGTTTATTTCGGTTAACGTAGTTTTATTTTTGTTTATTTGTATAGCATTAATAAATAAAACACTTTCACCACATAATTTAGTGCAGAACGTGTTATTTTGTGACATGTAGATCACGTACATCTTTCATCTCGTGCGTAAGTGGGTGTGACAGCTATATTATACTCTCATCACAAATCCTTTAAATTCGTCACAAAGATTAAAAGAAACAAAAAAAAAAGAATTGAAAAGCGGAAGTCAAATTATTTATGTTTCTCTTAGATTTTATAATTTTATACAAAATACAAATATGAAACTTATGTTAAAACAACACAAAACAAAAATTAGCATTATATTATTTTGAAAAGGACAATTTTGTTTCAAGTAATACAAACTGATGATGATCCAAAGATTTTGGTTAATTTCTTTTTTTGAAAAAAAAGCTTAATTTAATTTGAAAAGTTCAAAAGGGTTATTATTAGGTTTTAATACAAAATACATAATATCTAAACATATACGAAATGTAGCTTTATTATTTATCTTTGAAAGAAAAATTTAAATATCAAAGAAAAATACATATAACCTTTGGTTATAAAAACAAAATCTATTCATATAAAGATTTCGTATGAATACGCCAAAAAATAAAAATTGATTTTTAATGTATCGAGAATATTAAAAGCCTTCTTTTGGTCAAAACAATTTTTTTTATAAAAAAAATAATAAGGGCACTTTTTAATTGAATTTTAACTGCGTCAGTTCATGATGAATGGATTAATGATAAATATTACAATAACAATCTCAAAATATAAAAACGTAACTTATTACTAAAATAATGGAAAGAGTAAAATATTGTTATCTCTTATTTAATGGATTTAGTAAATTGATGAAATTATTTCTGGTTTAAAATTTAAATGTTTTTTTTAAAGAAAATGTCTTTTTCATTCAGACTTATGAACTTTCCTGTATTGAACTTCAATTATTGTTTTTTAATGTAATACATAATAATTTTGAATATAAAATTTGAACTTTATAATCTCATAATTTCAAATTTATAATTATTTCTAAGTACTTTAGGATTTTAATTCTATCTATTAAAATTTGATTAGACGTGTTTTTTTTTATTTTTTGGTCATTATTTGCAGATATTTATTCCCCATTTGATATCATAGATTACTAAATTTAAATAACATAAATACTGATTGTATATAAATTTATTTGAATGTTTTGATTATGGGAAACGTGACAAAATGTACCCAATAGATGAATATATTATATTATCGCTTTATTTATAATTTATAGTTGGCTAGTTGGCTATTTGCCTATGGTATTTTATTAATAACGACCAAAGTCCAAGGCAAACATAAATACATCATTTCGAAGAAAAATTTAATTGTATTTTCTCTACACAAACTTTAATAAAATAACGACTTTGTAGGAAGTATGATTTTAGAATTCGCTTAATAAGAAATCCAATAAAATAATATGTCCACTGTGAAATAATTCACATAAATAAAACATTTTCTTTTATTTTCGTCAAATTTCATTTTTATTATAAAAATGAAATTTCCGTCTTATTTTTTGAGAAACCGATCCTGGATTTAGTTTTGTTAAAATTCAAGCAGCAGGAAGTTCCTGCTCATTCCTCTATTTCATAAAAAAAACTTATTGTTCGGTTTTTCTTTTATGAGATTTTTTTTCATCTTTTCGAAAATTGCATTGTATGGACATTATGTTTCCTTTTTTTTTGTGTACGATTTTTGTTTGAAATTTGGAAAAATTAAAATTGAGAACTTTAAAGAATTCTAGAATATTTAGATTATAGAAGAAAAAAAGTTTGTGATTCAATCCGTATATGAATAGTAAAAAATTTTATAAAACAAATAAATTTGATGTAAATATTGAAATTATAATTTACTTAAACACAACTTATAATGTGAGAAAATTGTAAAAGTACAAGAAAATTAAAATATGAACAGAGTCGAGAAACATTATTCAATAAAGATATTTTTTATCTTTCAAATATTTTTCCACTTAAAAATTCTATTAGAAATTATGTTCATATCATGTAAAATTAAATTTTTTATAGTTAGACTATAATTTTCATTTAAAATTTAACTAAATAAAAAAAAACTTTTCAGGAATAAATATTAAATTGTATGAGTTGAACAGGAATTCTTAATTTAATTGTGGTTTTAAATGTCTTTGGATTAGAAATATTTTTGAATAAAATATGTTCTTGGCAATATGCCATATTTTCTTTAGCGAAAATGAATTTATTTTTTTTATTTTTAGGGATTCTTTTCTATAAAATTTCATTAGCATTTTTTTGAGACGAAAGTTTTGACCTAATTCTGTTTTTTGTAAAATAGTAATAATAAAAAAATCCAAAGAATGTTTTAGAAACTATTTATGCAACAATGAAAAATGGTCGAAGAATGGTTACAGTGAATACTAAAATTTTGTTGTTTCTTATTTTAAATAAATGAAATATATTTTATGAAATACCTACTTTAATATTACAGAAATATAAATATATAAAACCAGAAAGTATTTCAAATATTTATTCATCGAACATAAGTAAACTCTCAACAACATTGATTAAATTTTAAACTAACTACTCAGAACTATCAATGAATATTGATGAAACACAATTTTTGTTAATAAAGTCTAGATTTACATTGAAATAAATAATTATGTTGATTTTGTGTATAAAATAAATAACGTGAAGAATAGTTAATAATTTTTAATATTTAAGAATTCATATACTTTTATTAACCGAAACATATAAAGTCTAAATTTCTCGTTGACTTTATTTTTAATATTCCCATTAAAAAAATGTAATAATAAAAAAAGAAAAGAATTGACGTTAAACAAAAAAATTATCTACAATAAAAAAAATAACATAAATTATTTAATGTTGTATTTTGTATACTCCAAAATTATTGCACATTTTATAGTTAAACTTGATGTACCTATTTACACATGATTATGATTCATATACAAAATTTAACGATCACGTACCAGTATAATCTATTTATATATGATTTAATATTTTCTCAAAATGACTAGATTTTGTAATTCATATGGAATAAGTTATCAGAACCCCCTTTAAAATATTTGTGTTTTATATTGTCTACTTTAAAGTATTTTTGTAAGAACCATCTAAACTTGCTTAGTTTAGTTTAGACATATGTATTTATTTATAGGAAATTAAATCCTTATCACTGATTAGTTTATTGAATTTATGTGACCATTAAAGTTTCATGCATAATTATATATGTACATGTACATGTAATATAAACATACATTTTTGTGTAAAATCTATAATTTTGATTAATAATACTGGCTTAAATTTAACAAGGATTAAATATTAGATTATATTATGGGTTGATAATTTATAGATAAAATAATAAACAAATAATTTCCTATAAATAAGCATTTTTTTTAAAAAGTTTACAGTTTTCCTAAGCATTATTCCTAGCATTTATAATTATTGTTTGAATGATTTTTCTTGGGTTTCATGTGTTTATTTAGTGTTTAAAACTTAAACAATAAATGTTATTTTTTAATTTCAGATTTGCGGATTTTTTAAAACAATAAAAATATAAGAATAAGAAACTAAATACCAAAAACCAAAAAAAAACACCATTTTCTTCTTGTATATAAATATTGAAATTGATTAATGAATGATAATGTTTCTTCAAAAAAATAAAATAAAAATACAAATAGTCCTGATAATATAATACAATAATATTCTTATGATTCATTTGAGTGTATTATTATGTTATAAGAGTTAATAAGATCAGATTTGTTTCCTATATAAAAAAAAGAAAGAAAAAAGGAAAAAAAGAAGAAAAGAAAAAAAGAAATAAAAATCAATTCAATCTTATAACTTCATATTTCAAACATGTACATAAATATTGTATATTTTGGTAGATTATATAAATTTACGACACACATTTATTTTTATCAAAAAAAAAAAAACAAAGCAGAAAACCACTCTACATAAACATTCAATATTTAGCAAAGCGATGAATTTGATTAATTTTATTCAGTATACACGACCACGTATATATTTTTCTTTTATGTTTTTTTTTCTTTTTAAATTTAATCAGTTTAATCATAAGACTGACTAAATCATAAAAATTATAATAAATAAAGGAGTGGAAAATTTAATTCGTACATATTTTTTCTTCAGATTTTTGAATATTGATCGCGTAGGAGGAATGAATAAGATTTTATGGTTGATAAATGTCTCATAAGGAAATAAGTGACCGCCTAATAATTCTTTTATTATTTCAGTTACATAATTTTGTTGAAACTGAAAGATCAAATAAATTGTTAGAATAAATTAATTTGATTAATTTCTTATTCACAAATTGTGTCACAAAAATGTGCAATTGGTCTATTGTAATAATAATTATATTAATAATTATATTAATACACTTATAAAAACAATAGGTGAGTTTAAGTTTAATTATTATTATTATTATTATTAACACATTCTTTCCTTCCTCTTTTTCTGTTGATAGAATACTGTTTAAAATATAAGAGTTATGGTATTATATATATATATATATATATATATATATGAAATTTAAAAAATATACTTATAGAAGTTATACCGTTTAAGTAAAACTAAAAAGAATAATTTTTCAAGTTATAGCAAGCTCATATATAAAATGCTATAATATAAATTTTTTTAAAAAATTATAAAATGTAGAAGTTAGAGAGAAATAACAATAAAATGCAAAAAACAAACAAAAATATTATATTAATTATATCCAGATTTCACACAGATATAAAAAAAAATTTCTTAAATAATTTCAATTCAAAAATTAAATAGTTCCAATAAAAATTGAAAAGAAAATTAAAAATTCATAAAAATATAAATCATAATATATAAATATTTTTATTATTTCCATAATTCACCTGAATTTATAAATTACCAAAATTCAGGAAATTTGTATATTGCGCTGTACCTTTAAAGCTATAATCATAATAAATTTGTATTGATTTTATATATTTTGATTTTCATTATAACACAGACTTGAAACTCTCTTAATAATATTTTTTCCTTTTTTGTACTTTAACTGTTGGCAAATTTATAAATCGTAAAAATGTTGGCAAGAAAACAAAACTTTTTACTTTCATACATTTAAGTAGAATTTTTTTTATTCATTGGTATATTTTTTTTTTGTTTTGCTGAAAACATGTATGCAAACACGTATTTGGAAAAAATAATTTTCTTTTAATAAGAGGCGGAAAACACAACAACCTAATTAATATTTTTGAAATTTGTTATAAAATTTTTCATTTACTTCATTTTCTAAAACTTTTTTTACAGTTATTGTATGTGTCAACTGGGGGTTACTACAGACTATTTAATTCATATACACAATTAGTTAATTAAATAATTAATATTTAATTCAATTTTATGTTAAAAACAATTATATCGCAACAAAATATCAGAATTATAATAATATTTTTGATCAAAAATTATATTTTCTCTCATCATAAAGTTTGTTTTGTAAACCTCATTATCATTATTAAAAATACTAATTTAATTTATGCGTTATTATTCATAAAAATCTGTTAAATTTTCGCTGTTTTTTTTTTGTTATTTAAAAATTTATTCCCTATTTGCGCTTTTAAATTTTAATGAAATTTATAGAATTTATTCAATGTTTTCGTGAAATAAAATAAAAGAATGCATCATGTTTGATTTTGATAAATATATAAAGGAAATACATATAATTTAATGTTAAAAAAACGGAAACAGAAAAAGAAACCATTATCAAATCTTATATAAACCTCGCAACTAATATTAATACAAAAATTCTACATTTCCGTCAATGTTTCCTTTTCATGAAACACAAAATGAAAAAGTTTGAGACACAAAACTTTTTTTTCTTCTTGAAATTTAAGCAAAAATAAAAAATGAAGAAAAATCCATCTTAAATACAATGAAGAAAAATTTACATTTTTATTATTATAAATTATTTCTGTAACTATACAAACTATCAGACGATTGTTTTTTTTTACAAGCGATAAAGAAAAGAAGAGTTGCCAACAATTAGATTAGATAAAATAATAATAATGCTAATTGAAAATAAACATTGTTATCATATAGTTTTCTTTATTATAAAGAAAGTTTTTGTTGAAAGAAATTAATGTTTTTGTCATAATAAAAATATGTTGAACAATATTTTAATAAACTTTAATAATTCTTTATGAAATAAATGCAAATGTAATTTATATTATAAAGTTTTATTTACATTTCTTCTTAAGTGAATTTTGTAAAAGTATATACAATTTTGTGTTTTCAATGGGACATTATTTTTAAGACGTAAAGAACAATAAAGGAAAAAGAAATTAAAAAGTTAGAGTATTAATCTAATTAAAAATTTTCTGTTTCAACCGATACTTAAAAGTAATTATTGAGAATTTTGAAAATCACATTTTCATATTCTGTATTCATAAAACAAATTGTATTCTTGCAAAAAGAGAATCGTCGCTTTAGAAATTGTTTAGAAATTGATACACTTCATATGCAAATTATTTGTGTTTTCCTGTGTTCTATTGCATTCCAAAGATATGCTTATTAAACATCTAAATGATATTTAAAGGACCCTAATATTTTTGATGTCAACAAATAAAATAAAAAAGGAGAAAAATAGAAGAGGAAGAATAAAAAGAAGAAAAAAAAAATTGAAGATGATCTTTGTGATACAATTGTATAATATTGTGCCACTTAACCTAAATCGAAAGGGAGTGTAAAATAATTTTTATATCTGATTCAAACTATTCTGGGTAAAAAGAAAAAAAAATGGAATACGAAAAGAAACGTATGACAAGCTATTACTATAATATACATAATGTATCTGAAGTGTAATAATAGCGATAAAACATCCACAGAAGAACACTTAAGAAATTCCGGAATTCCTTTTCGTTTTCGGTAATATATACCTACCTATAATATAATAATGCATTATAGGCAATTATTTTCACAATCTTTATGTTATAATACAACATATTTTTTTATGAGCTTTTATTGTGAATTATATTGTAATATTTTTTTCTTCACCTAACCTAATCTAAATGAATTTTCACTCTTTTGTTTTGGCTGACATATGATTTGTATAATATGCAAAAATATAAAATAAAAAGAAAATTATTGAAAATAATTGTTATAAAATTAAAAATTAAAGAACATATTCTTTTTTAAGTTAATTAAAATAAATTAAATTAATAAAATAATTAGAAAGCAATAATAATTATAAACATTTCAGACAGTAATAAATATTATAACCTAACATCATCATTATCATTTTACTTGTCAAGTCTTACATTACTTATCGATCTCAATTTAATATAATATAATCGTAACAATATATATATATATCTATACTGTTCGTATTGAAAATAGCACACATCTCATCAGACAATTGAACATAAACCGACGTAAACTTAAGGTTAATTAAATAAAATAATATCAACACAAACATTTTATCGTCTTCATTAAATGAATATATAAATTCATTAAAATCAAACAGCTACTTTTATTTGATTGAATTTCAGTTAATTAATTTACAACACAATTTTACGAAAAGAAGAATATTCTTATATAGGTATATATATATATATTTTTTTTTTCTTGTTTCATTTATAAGAAGTAAAAGATATAATGAAAAAGGAAATGTTGATTTTTCTAATTGTGTGTATAATGTTTTGAACTTTAGTTAAATAAAGGTATGTGCTATTAATTATAGTTAATTAGATAATCTTTAAATCAATGTTTACCCATATTATTTTATACTGTTTTATATATATATATATATATTTAAGTATACATTTAAAATATATAATACGAAAGAAAACCAAAAAAATAACAGAAAGTATCTTATTCAAATCAAATAAAAGTCTGATTAGACAGAGGCTTAGTTTAGGTCAAAAAAAAAAGCGAAGAAAAACCTTTTCTCTAACATTTTGTATTGATCTCATTTTTGGGTTAAAAAAGAAAAAAAAGGAATAAAAAAAAGAAAGAAAAAGAATAAAAATGAAGCAAAAAATAATAAAAGAAAAAAAAATCAAAAAGAAAAAGGAAATACAAGTCTAACTTTGTTTCCTAACTTGTTCTTCTAAATTTGTTTTGAAAAGTTTTCTGATGATTGAAAAAGTTTTTTTTTGTTGCTGTTTATTAAATCAATTAGAAGTTGAACTTATAATAATCGTGAATTCAATTAGCGTATTAGCATATTTTTGTCTTTACTTATTTTTTTTTATTATTTTTTCTATTGAGAAAGAAGTAAATAATCTTTACTATGTAAGTTTTTACACGAAATCTAAAATAAATGAGTGTATTTCTTAAAATAAATAAATCATGTATGCGAATAAGATTAATGGATTGTCCATGAATTGACTAATATTGATATCAGCATAAATATTGTTTTATTTTCTTCACTTAAATTAAATTTGAAATTCTATTTGTCTACTTATATAGAATATTTTATTTATTGGAATATTTTAAGCGAAATGATAGATTTATAAAATATACAATACGCCAGTTATTTTATTTTATTTCTTTTAATTCGAATTTTTCTCTTTTATTTCATTCATTACTACTTTCATTTGTATAAATAAAAAAAAAAACAGAATTCGATAATTGAAAGAAGAACATTCTAAACACAAAAACTATCTTAAGATTTGAATGAATTTTTTTGAATATTGTCAGTCGCAAAAAAAAAATTAACGCGTAAAACCGATTTTGAAATTTGTAGCATTTTTTTTTGTGATGAATTTTCGACGAAAATAATAACGTAACGGGTCATAAAAAGTGGGTAGTAAATAACGAGCGAGTGAAAAAAGTGGTCTCCAAATAACCTGCGGCTGGACGGATACTGTGGTAATAAGCAAGTTTTGATGCTACCTATGAACATCAAAATTACTTCTCCAATATATATGTTAAGAGTGGATATGGCTGATCCGGAATATGCACATGTATTAGGCTTCAGAAGATTTTTCTATGGAACACTAGACAAAAAAAATTTAAATACCAGAATCATTCTTAGTTCAATATGATGGAAATGAATACAGAATTCAAATCAGTGATGAGATCAAAAGATGATTCAAGTGTAAGGGACATGTTGCAATATAATGTACTAACCGAATCAACCAACAGTAAGTTGGTTAAGCCTCTATATATATAACTGATGAAATATTAACCAACGCAAATAGCAACAATACCATAGACGACAGTAATACGAAAATAGACAAATAAACTGATCCCACATCCCCTCCAAAGAAGGTCTTGGTGTTGGTGACAACATCATAGAAGACTATTTTTTACCAGTAGGTACAAGATCATATGCAAACAAAAAAGTACAACTTCACGTATAAAATTTTTTATGAATATATGGAGGAAATGGTTAATGCCAAGCCTTATGAAGTACAAGCCATCTCTAATAAATTGGAACTCGAAACAGATACTCTCATAGAATTTCTTAAAGAAACACATGCTTTAGACTATACGTCGAGAAGAGCAAAAATTTGGATAACTAAAGCCATGAATATAATTAATCAAAGCTTGTTAAGACATTTGGGCTCGACGATGAAAATAATTAATTTGAATATGCGGAGTTATCGTAATCAGTGCGATGACCTCAAGCTCCTGATCCAAAATGAAAAACCACAGATAATTTGCCTTCAAGAAACACGTCTAAACTCTAACCAACATATAACATTCTCAAACTACCCATAAAAACCGTTCAAATACCGTTAATACTGGAAGAGGAGTAGCGATTCTCACACAAAAAAATGTATTAATAAAAAAGCCCCACTTAATACAAACTTAGAGGCACAGGCTATCAAAGTATATGAACCAAGAACTATAACAATATGCAATATATACTTACCACCAAATCCCATGATAGACAAACACGAAATCGATAAATTAATAGACCAATTACCCAAAACTTTTACTAAGAGATTTTAACGCACACAATATTCTTTGGGGTAGTTCTTATACAGACCGAAGAGGAAAAATAATAGACAAAATTTAGAAGGAGAAAATATCACACTCTTAAATGATGGGTCACCAACATATTTCTCCATTGCAACAGGAAATGAATCTGCAATAGATCTGACTTTATGCCCTGCGAATATAACATCAATCCTAGAATGGACTACTCTAAAGGACCTTTGTGGAGGCGATCATAACAAAAAAAATTGAAAAGAAAAAACGCTTCTACACAAGCAGAGTCAAATGGAAAATGGAACACGCAAATTGGACAGCATATAGAGATTTAGTTGATCAAAGCATTATGCCTTACGATCACACATATGATATAAATCAAAATATAAATAAATTATGCGAGACAATAAGAGAAGCTGCTAGAAAAACAATCCCTCAAACAAAAGTACAATGAAACAAATGATCTGTACCATGGTGGAATCAAAATTGCCGTATAGCCACAAGAAATTGCAAATCAATGTTTTACTAATATAAAAAAGATTTAACACCAGAAAACCTCATAAATTTTAAAAGGTTGAGAGCTAAGGCGAGATATATAATCCAGCAGTCTAAAGAGAGTACAGGGAGAAATTTATATGGAACATTAACTCAGAAACACTAGTGAAGGAAATGTGAAACACCGTCTAAAAGGTATTTCGGCAAGCTTTACTATCCCAGGCTTAATAAATAACGGAATTGTAGAAACGGATCGTCAGATTATAGCAAATTTACTTGGTGAGCATTTCTCAACCATCTCCAGTATCAAAAATTACGACAAAAACTTTCAAATATATAAAACAAATAAGGAAATGGAAATATTTGAAAATTCACAAAGTCAAAATGTCCCATACAATACACCAATTAAACTGTGTGAATTCGAAAATGCTTTGAAATCTTGTAAAAATACGAGTCCTGGATCAGACGAAATACATTATGAAATAATTAAAAATATGGTATATAAGTCAAAAATCACACTCTTAGAAAGCATTAACATTATTTGGCAAAACGGCAGCTTTCCTAAATATTGGCACAAATTCATCATAATTCCCATATTAAAACCCAATAAAGATCGAACAGTAAAGAACAGCTATCGACCAATCGCACTCACGTGTTGCCTGAGCAAGATTCTGGAAAAAATTATTATTAAAACACAGTTTGGATTTCGCGAAAATAAATCAACAATTGATCCTGTGGTGAAACTGGAAAATGAGATAAGACAAACATTCATAAATAAAGAACACCTTATTCTAGTATCGTTCGACCTTGAAAAGGCGTACGTTCTAACCTGGAAATATCGGATTTTAGAAAAATTAAGTACTGGGAATATCACAGGCGATATGTATCAATATATACAACACTTTTGAAAAAAACGAGCATTTGAGGTAAGAATTGACAACATCCTTTCAAAAGAATATCCTCAAGAAAAAGGAGTTCCACAAGGCTCGGTTCTGAGTGTTTCATTGTTTCTTATAGCAATAAATGACATCACAGAAAGAATAACTTTCCCAGTAAAAACCGCATTATATGCTGACGATTTAATAATATATTGCAGCAGAAAAAGCCTAACTGAAACACAATATAATATAACGCTGCAGGCCAATGCACTCACATTTACAAATGATATGAGATATTTAGGCGTTATATTAGATAGAAAGCTAATGGATACCATTATTAAAGCAAATAAAAACCAATGGTCAACGAAACCTAAACTTAAAGACATTGGCTCACAACAATTGGAGCGCTGATAAAAAATCTTTATTAACAATCTTTAAAGCAATAGTAATATCGAGATTGGAATACGGCTGTATAGTCAATCTGCACACCCAAATGCAATAAAAATGTTAGATCCCATATACAACACGGGACTCCGAATCGTAACTGGAGCATTTCGAAGTAGTCCGATTTTGAGTGTTTATAGCGAGGCCGGCGAACTGCCTCCTCGGTATAGAAGAGACATCATAACATTAAAAATGTATGTAGAGTAATGGAAAATAAAGAACATCTGAATTACAAGCAGAACATTAATTAAACATCCCAAACTAGCCAAACTTGCCAAACCACTCCCAATTCTAATTAAGAAATTGTTTGAAAATATGAAAAAAATATTAAAAACAAAGCTCCACGAACATATAATACAACTTCACCTTGGATTATTCCGAGACTCAGAACTGAACTTAGTCTATCAAAATACCATAAACAACATACAAATCCAGAAACTTACAAAAAAAAAAAATTCCAAAACATTATAAACTGAAAATACAGTAATTATGTTCATATTTATACCGATGTGTCGAAAACACTGGATTCTCAACTTGGTTGTACATATAATGTAAAGTAAACAAATTAAGCTAAATCCAAGTACATCAATCCACACAGCAGAACTTTATGCTATTTTAGAAGGGCTTAAACATGTACAAGCTGAAAAGGTTCCACGTGCTTTACTTTTGGTAGATTCATTAAGCACAATACAGTCCATTAAGAAGATGTATTCAAAAAACCAATATGTTCAACAAATACAGGAACTTCTGACACCTATTAATAAAACCACCAACATAGAACTAATATGAATACCTTCCCACATCTGGCTAGAAGGAAATGAAAAAGTAGACTATCTAGCAAGACAGGCAGCGGAATCTAATAGAGAAACTGTAAATAAATACATAAAAGAAGAAATCTACAATGAAATTAAAACACAAGTACCAAAAGGTTGGAGTAAAGAATGGGAAGGCATAACAAACAATAAACTCAGAAATATAAAGAGCAACACTAAAGAATACATCAATGCATCTGACAGAAAAACTCAAATCGCAATAATTCGGCTCTGAATAGGACACAGTAACATAACTCACTCATAAAAAAATTGCTTATAATTTGGGGGTGGATCACCCCCATACAAATATTTTGGAAAAAATCAGTTTTTCGAGGATTGCGACAACGGATTGCAATGAAATTTTGGGATTAGTATTTTATTGGTCCATCATAGAACCATATTGATTTTAGGGAGGATCGGAGCACGGGGTGGAGCACCCCCCATACAAATTTTTTGGAAAATACAGTTTTTAAGAACATGTGAACGGATTGCAATGAAATTTTGGGATTATTTTATTATATTAAATGATGGTTCTATGTAGGGGTTTTCAGTACTTGGGTATTATATTGTTATCCGTTCGTGTTAAATGCTGACAATACTTTTGTATAACATTTGACGAAGCATACAGTCATAATTGCCTGTCGTTTTTCTATATATGATGGAATATGAAGGAGGCAATTAACCAAAGAATAAAAATTATATACAATACACAAACTGTTAGAAGGAAAAAAACATGTCAATTCAATTAATTAATAAATTTTGCTGTGTTGAATTTTTTATTGTAAAATTAATTGAAGATTACAAAAAAAAACTTCAGTATACTGAATATCGATAATAAAATAATGAATAAAATAAAATTTTAAACAAAACCTTCTTTTATATAATAAAGTTTTGAAAGCTTAAGGATTTATAATTTTTAATAATCTTTTCTACTTTTTCTCGTTGTTGTTGTGTTCTGTATTGTACATTTTGTTGTATAGTGTATTATATTTATGGATATCTTTTTATGCACATATCCACAAAAGAAAATCTATTTTGACCTTTACACATATTAAATTGAAGGAAAATCTCTTTTGTTAAGAAAATGAAAGAAAGAACCTGTTAATTCTGTTATATTCTATTGTGTATAGAAAATTTCAAACTAACAATAAGAAAAGAGTTTTGTTGTTGTTTTATTTGCAAAAGCTTTCATTTTTCTTTTTTTTTATGAAAAATACATGAAAAGAGATTGTATAAATATAATATTTGAAAGGGATATAATTAACTTTAAGATTAATATAAAGAATGGGTAAGAGGAGAATAATATACTAGATATAAAAGATTATTATTTTATTTATTCATTGTTTTATATTTTATTATAAATTAACTATGTTTTGTATTGTTGTAATATAGTTAGTTAAAAACATTTAACTTAATTTTAGTTTTTGGGTTAAAATATCTAAATCAAAATCGAAAAGGATTTTATTTTAATCGTAGATAAATGTGGTTCAATGACTAACTTTATTATAGTACCCTTGTCGTTAATATAAATACAATTTTCGTATACTAACAGGGGAAAATTATTAATTAAAATTTAATTCAAATAATTAATTATGAAAATTATATCATAGAAAATGTCAAATTAGATTTAAAAAAATATGAATGAAATTGTCTTTTGGTTGGAATCTCACAATCTTTTATGGGATAACATTATAGTTGAAATATTTTACATGAAAAACATCTTGAAATAAACTTAATTATAATAAGAGGAAAATATTTTCTTATAATTAATTTTAAAATCATTATTGTACAGATTTAAATTTAGTTTTGTAGGCAAATATTGTACATAAATAATATTAGTATAGTACGTAATAGTTTTATTTTATAAATCATACTATATTGACCCCGCCCCACCTATTAATTAATATTAAAATTATAATTAATATTTCTTGTAAAGAATATTATTTTGTTAATAAAGGGTACATAACCTATGTCGTATTTTTTTTACTGTGTTCGATATAAAAAAAGGAAACAATATTATTTTGTGTTCAAACGCCTTACATATATTTATTATATATATATATATATATATATATATAATGTATGTCATACCATTTTCTATTTACTCTGTATAACTTTTGAATAGAAAACCTAAACCTAAAATACGGAATTTCGGTTTTACAGTATTTGTGTTGTATATATGTTCCCCAAACAATTTCATTATCAAAATGTTTGAAGTCAGTCTTTTGTTAAAGAAATCTTAAACTTCAACATATATTATATGCTAACATTATTTTCTTTCGAACAGAAGAACCCTTTAAAAAAATGTTTTTGACATTATATTGAACAATGGAAAACAATGGCTGAGAGACACAATGCTTTGTTATTTTATTTTTTGTTTTTGTTTTTCTTCTTTTATTTTTCTTAAAAGAAAACTTCTTGTAAAATTCTCATTTTCAATTGCAAAGAATCTCATAAAATGTTTAATCTAAATTTAATAAAATTTAAGCAAATCTAGTCTTAGAAAGGAAAATTTTTTCTAAATTATAATTTAATTTATAATCTTACATTTTTTTGGTAAAAAAAATAAAATTGTTAATGTTTTTATCTGTTGTTATACATTATATCTATATAAATCGTCTAGTTGAAGTTGTTTGATTTTGTATATTTACTCTTGTTTCTGCTGGTTTCTTTATGATCTTATATCTCATTGCTAACTTGGGGATAATGCGTATATGAAGGTACAGTAAAGTAGTACATATATATTATATAGTAAACCATGAATTGACCATAAATTATATAATTTATAACAGAAATAAATAAAATGGTTTCTTTACAATCCAACAAATTACAATATACCTATGCTTAAAATTAAATATAAGGTAAAACTTTTTGAATAATTTTTTCTATATAGAAAATAAAATAATAAGTTTAGATTAAATCTACAACGGATAACAATTTGGAAGTCAAATGTAATTTATAAAGGTACATAATGTTTCTATTTTTTGGTATAAAAATAATATTTAACAAAAAATAGAAAAAAAACCGAAATTTGTGCTTTAATGGAACTCGTCGTGTTTCTATGTTATTTGAAATAATTGCTAGAATTAAATCAATTTATCACGATTTTGTTTTATACAATTTTAATCCAAGTAACAGTACATATATTGTATTGAGATTTTATTAAATTGCCAGAAGTGGATATTGAAAAAGTTATAAATAATTCTAGTAAATTGAATGATTCAAATTAAGTTTTGTTATGAAAAACCATATAACCAAAGTGGTCCCACAACAACAATTCTGAATAACGAATGACAATAGCACATTAAACATTACTTTTAGCTTGAAGTTTTTATGAATAACATATCTCATGGTAACCTTTAAGCTAATATAAGAGAGAGAATATTTATGAATTAAAATTTCATAAATCAAAATCCCAAATGAACATTGTATATATTATTGCACTTTATTCGTTCATTATTTATTCATAAAACATAACAGATTTGAAATTTTAAATCAACGGGAGATAGGAATAAATTTAGCAAAAAATAATAATCTTAGCCGGTATTGAAATATATCTCTTATGAGAATAAAGACAAATAAATTATTATTAGTACTGATGAGTTTTGGGTGATAGTATATATTTACATACTTCATTAACTGGCTAATTGTATTGTTTATTCTTTTTTACTTAGATTTTATTAACAACCGAAATTATTAACTTTTCTTAGAAGGCTGAATATTTTTTTTCTATCTATTATTATATGCCGTCGATGGCAGAATACAAAGCACGTACGTCATAGGGAGAACATTTCAGTTTTATATTTTTACAATTTCTGCACAAAGATATAGTTTTACAGAAGAAATATTGATATATTCGGAATAATTTTTGCATAAAAATTGTAAAAAAAAAAACGTAAAGGCAATTATGAAGTCTAACAATAATTTGTTTACTTATTTTTAATCCATGTATCGTAATAATTAATTAACTTTATATATATAGTTGATTATTTATGTCCTGAGGATTTCTGATTTAGTTCGTGACTTGAACATAAACAAATAATATGCTAATTAAAGAGAAAATATTGTATGGTATTGTGTTACTTTTTTAGCATTTCCATTCCACCAACATTAATTTTATATTGTTTGAAATGTTATTATTCTTTCATGATTTTTAGACTATTCCTTTCAACAATGTTGTAAATACTGTCTTTCTACATTTTAAAAAATAATGCAACAAGTAAAATGTTTCGTTTATATTAAACACTATGTATAAATAAAGAATATAAACTACCACTTTTCCCTTTTTTCCGTTTTTATTTACGGTCCTTTTGAAATACATTTTCGAAAGACAATTGGACATATACATATATCCATTTATTCTATGCAATATTGTCAACATCTATTCTATTCTATATATAAATATTTTGTTGCTCAAAAGGGCTTGTATATGAAGGCTCATACAGTTAATGTAATTCCGCATTTTCTTATGTTACAGAAAAATACTCTGCTTTTATCCTTAAAAGCATTTCAAATATTTTCAACAAATGTCAATAATAAAATAAAATTTAATGCTGCTAATTTAATTTGTTCTCATAAATTTTTCCTTAATGAAAAAATAATGCATTTGAATCTTTATTCATTAGGCAAATACATGAATGAAGACGATATTTTTGTATTATATATACATAAAATGCATTTTTTTAGACATCGCTTTGTTTCAGCAATAAATTAAAATTTTCAAAAGAAAAAATGAAGAACTAGTCTCATTTCATGGATTATTAAAAGAAAAAATATTTTATTGACTTGAAGTGAAAAGTTGGAATACAAATTTCAAAAAGTTTACGCCATTAAAAATTGTGAATTTCAATCAAAAAATTTCTCATGTAAAAAATTTATTCATAGATTTTAAAATTAAAAATTTTAAAAATAGAAAATCTCATTTTAATGCATTTATTTTGAATTTCGTTTAACGAAAATTATTGTTATTGAAAAAGCAATCAAATTGTTGATTATAATTTTGAATTGATTGCCAAATCAGTATAAGTAATTTTGTTTGTGTCAACCAAAATGATTATATTCTCTAGAACTAAAATAATCGATAACTTAGCTTCCAAATTGTGTATCGAATTGTGTAAACGAATTTAAATATCGATTGGAAAATGTAAATGCTTGAATATTTTAAATGGATTTTCATGCTTAGTTTACGTATAACATTTATCATTTATACAACCATTATTATAAAATTATAAGATAGAAAATCGAATATACAAACTAAATGCATAACATTTATATGAATTGCTAAAACAAAGAAATAAAAAGAATAATTATAAGATAAAAAATGGATTTATAAAATAAAATTGGTGTTCTATAAGCGGAATCATGATATGTAATTGAGATTTTTAAACACAACAGTTATTTGGTTTAATTCGGGTGTAAAGGATACAACATAAGACATTTAGTGTAACCATTTTTGAATATTTTTAATAATAAGTATTTTATCCAAAAGAATTTTAATAAACCACAAAATATCTCTTTTTTTTGCTTTTTAGAAAGAAAAATGTAATTTACTATACAAAAATACTATCACAAATATATTCATAATGTATAGTAATGAAAACTGAAAAGAATTTTAATTAAAACCAAACTCGCGTCCTCCAGCAAAATATATATACAAACATTCATTTAAACAGACATTTTAAAACTGTGCTTAAAGAAAAAAAAGCTTATATATAAGGATAATATTTTTTTTTTTTTGGTTTCATTATATTAGAAAGAATACGAATGTAATATACATTATTCTTCTGCATCAAAAAGAAAGAAGAAAAAATGTGGTATCTTTAAAATTGTAACAATGGCTTCTTTTTTTCTGTTTTACCATTGGATTTTCCCGTGAAAATGATTCATTTCTCATTGATATTGTTTCATTGAAAAAGTTAATTATTTTTTTTTTAATTTTAAAAATCATTAAGAATTTTATGAATTATAAAAGCAATTTTTTTTATAAATGTGTGATAATAATTTTGTTCTGAAAATGGTAGAGAATGTATACAGAAAATAATATAGGTGAAAAGGAAATTATTTCACTCTACTAAATTACATTATCATTATACGTAATGACGGAAAGTGTGAGAAATGTAATTTATTTAAAAAATAAAAAATAAATAATATAACGAAAAAAAATATTTACACTAGCTTTACTGTGACTGTGACATGCTTAAAAAAAAAAAAGAAAAAATTGAAAGACAGTGAACAATTACTGAACTCGTATAAAATTGTTTTTCATACTAAATAATAAACAAAATTTATTACACAGTTAAACAAAAAGAAGTCAAGTAAATTTGTTGTTCATAAAATTATATTAAAATTTGTGTAATCTTTTACAAAAATTTGTATAACCAAATAAATTAAAATGTTATAACAATTTTAAGGGATGGTCAGTTTAAAAAAACCCACAGGACACTATAAAAACCAAATAAGAAAACTAAAATATTTACACTTCAGAGTAAAAATGTAGTTGAATTCGATACTAGAACACTAAACTAAAATGTTTATTTTCTTTTATGAATAAAAAGGACTCATCACCAATTTTGCCACTCTTAATAATTGAATTTCTAATAAAAAAACATAAAATATGGTTATAGCAAATAAAAAGGATAAACCAATAAATTATTACTGTGTAGAAATAAAACCGATAAAGAAAAGAACTTAACGTTATATGTTTTTTCTTTAACGAAAATTTATTTTTGTCTTGATGGATAAAAAAATACAACACACAAAAAACGTTAAATTTTATAAAAAAAAGTATACATCAAAACAAAATACTTACATATTACTTATGATCTCTTTTTCTTATCAAAAGGTATCTTCAAATAATTTTTTTATCAATAAAATATATAACTCACTCGTATATAATTCCAAGCAACAAGAAAAGCTTTGTTTTTTTTAACTTTCCTCTCTTTTTTTTTATTTCGTAATATAAATAATATGATCTTACATGCAATATCATTTTTTGTTTTGGTTTGATAATGAAAATTTAATACATTTTTCTATAAAAACCAAAAAAAGATATTCTTATAAAAAAAAAAAAGAAACAGAGAAAAAAGTATTAAATCATTCAACTTTTTTTATACAAAATAATATCATGCGAAAAAAAAAAGAAAAGGAAGAAAAGCCAGAAAAAAGGGCGAGTATAATAATTTTCTCATCCTTCATTTTGATTTATGAGCGGTTTGAATTTTTTTTATATATATGTAATGATCCTTGCTATATAAACGGTATTAAAAATTTTGTATATTTTTTTTTTAGTTTGTTAACTTTAAAAAGCCAGAAATTTTCTTTCTTCCTTTTTTTGTATAAATTTTGGTAATTAATGAGATTGTGTTAAATTCCTTTTTTTTTTTTGCTCTTTTTTTGTATTCAATTTTTTTCCATTAATGAAACAAATTCTGAATAAAATTAGAGAATAATGAAAATCAAAAAATTGACGCACTAGAGTAATCTACCATACACATTTAACAAACAAAACATATAACACTTATTCCCATCACCATAATATTAAACAAAGTAAAATGGTGAAGATTATTTTCGTTATTCTCTTTGAGATCCGGCTTTTGTTTTTTTTCTTGTATATTTTACAACTTGAGTTTATTGTTGAACACATTTTTAATCCTAAAATGACTTTCTTTATATTATAATGTAAGTTCTTTAGGACCTTTTTACATTACATCTTCAAGTTTAATGGAAAACAGAAGATAACATATAAAATAGAAGTAAATTGAAATTCCTCTATTTCCATTTTTCTTTAAATTATTTAGTCAAAGAAATAAATAAAGATCTAAGAATTCTCTCAAAATCCAAAAATCAGTTTGTTTATTCTTTTTATAATAAAAAAATAGAAGAAAGATCTTATTTGGAAAACCAATAATTTAAAGTGTTTTCCTTTTATTTTAAATTTATTTACTTCGGACATTGAAAAAGATTTTACATTGAAATTAAATTCAATATATAAATCAGTCTTTAGTCAAATTCTAATGTATAAAGATTTTTTTGTGACTTTATATAAGTAAAGTATATTACGATTATATAGTGAATTTTCTAGAAAATATTGCTTTTCGTAAATAACTGATTAAAATAATAAGAATATATTACTTCAATCTTAAATGATTAGATTTTCTTTTACATCCTTTTTATTTAATTGTGTATTTATAATTTCGGTTGTAATTAAATATTATAATTATTTAATTCTGAGAGTTCATAATGTCAATTAACTGAAATCCTAAAGATCAGAATTTTCTAAAAATTAAATAATTATATGTAGATGCACTTTTATTTCTTTTAAAGGCACCTTCATTTCCTTGATTCTTCTATTCTTTATTGATTTCAAACCAAATCAAAATTATTATTATTCTATTGATTTTTCCTATTTATATGATGAAAGAATGTAATGTATTGTGTGCCATTAAAACATTTCTTATTTCTTAGATATCATTGTTGCTATGACAAAAATATTCAACCAAGATTTAGTCATTCCCTCAAAATTAATTGCTTTAAATTTAAATTTGAAACCCTTCCAAAGGGAACCTTTAATCTAATTGTTTAATATAGACAAATAAAATTTTAACTTGTTTGTATTTCTGTTTGTATAACCAGAAACCCTTTTTTTCATCGTTTTATATATTTTTTTTAAATAAAGCAGGAATATACGGCGTATTTATTTCAATTATTATTTTCGAGATTTGTATTCCTTTTGAGTAATTATCCTTGACAAATTAAATTATTTTTTAGAAACAAAAAAATACAATCAATTTTTCTTAATAATTGAAAAACAAATAATTAAATAATATTATTAGTATTACAACAATGTAATCTTAACCAATAAAATAAAATACGAATAAATAAAATATTAAGTTTTCTTATTTATTTGGTAAAATAAATCATTTTGTTTATTATTGTATAAAAATATAGACAAAAATACAGGTTAAGGTGTTTGTTTAGTTGTAATAAGATGTAGATGGTTCATTTTAAGAAAATATAATTTTATTTTAAACATTTTTCTGGTGGCTATTTAAGATAAAATCATAAATGGTATAAATACATTAATGAAAAATTTGATGTAATAAATTTAAAACATATTTTGCCAGGAGCTGAAAAAGATAACAACAAAAATAAAAATAAAAATAAAAAATACAAAAGAAAATAAACTTAAAAAATTTTTTGTAATGATTAGATTCAGTAAACCCCGGGCTTTAATAAATGTTGTAATTTTCTCTCATTAAATATTATGGTTGAAATTATTTTTACTTCGTGGAATTTATTTTTATTTTTTACAGCGGGAGAAAAAAATTAAAACTACAAAGAAACTTATTTCGTTTTCACATATAAATGGAAAAATTATTTTTTCCGTTTTGAAATCTTTTAATTAATAGAATAAAAAGAACTAAATTGAAGCCAAAAAAAATTAAACAATTATATTTCTAGATGCAAGAAAAAACTTTATTTTATTCTTTATAATTCCATCGTCATATGCTTTATTATTTTGTTTTTCGATTTATATTTAAGTTTATGAAAAATTTCTATCGTTAATTCTTAATTACTTGTTAGTTCTATAGAGGTTGCGGTTTTGTTTGTATATGTGTATAAAAAATAAGTTTCTAAAATATATAGAGTACTGGAAAATAATGTCCAAAAGTCCCTAAAGTTCATATAACAAAATTAATATTTCATGGGTTTTCTACAACAGGTTAAAACTATTAATTAATTAATTAATTAATTTCTAGTCAAAAACTTTATGTTTTAATTATTATTTCAGTAAATTTGTTCACTTTTAATAATTTGTGGTATAATTTTGGTAAGTTTAATAATAACAAATATTTCTAATCAATATACCTCTTAATTTGATAATCCATTTTAACCCTTAAAACATATTCTCACATTTCCTCCATAGGGACAGTGTATGCTTCTTTATGAATATCAATAATTTGCGACATTGTTCTGTAGAGATTATAGATTTCATGTCAACATTATAGTTTTTTTTATTGAAATCTTTAAAATAGTTTAATATTTAATTTGTAGAAACTTCAGATATCTTTAATTTATAGTTTTTTCTTCTTCAAGAATATTAACACAGAAAATATGTAGCTACTTAGGTATATGGTTAAACTACGATGCTGAACGCTAAATATGATAAAATTTCTTTCTTATAAAAATACAAATCTACCTGTTGAAATTTAAAATGTAACATGTTACATGAATGACAACAATCAGAAATGTTCAAAGGTACAGTTTTTTTTAATCTTGTCGAATAAATTTAAAAAAAAATTAAATTTAAAAATACGTTATGTATCAAAGACTTTATTTTCTCAAATATTAATTGACCTCAGCATTATATTTATATTATTATAAATTTTAACCATAATATTAAGTTTAAAATCTCATCCACTCAAGTTGTAATAAATCATTTCAGTGATGACGGATGTATGATAGAATTACGTGCAAAGTATAAATATAGAATTTATAATTAAAATGTCAGAGGAATTTTGTATTATTATATAGGGCATACATATACGAAAAGATTAATATTATAGAATTTGTATGCAAGATATTATCTTAATTCTATTTTATAATTACATTAATTAATTTTATATTTATAAAAAGGAATTAAATGCAAATTTAATCTACAGTTTATTCATTTCATTTTCGTTGCACATTATGTTAATTTTTTTATTATTGGGCACGTGTTAGTAAATAGATGTAAACATAATACATCTGTGTATAATAATTATACATTTATTTGAAATACAAGAAAAGAAATAATAATAATAAGTAGAATTTATTTAAGTAATTGAATTTTAAATTCCAAATCAAATTATATATGCAATATAATGAATAATTTAATAAAAGTAATTTTATTCATACCTACCAACGTAAAGGAAATAAGAATATTTTAGTATATTCTAATCAAATAAAATTTTGAACTTACATAATTAAAAAATAGAACCAAAAAAGTATTATTGTAGAATTGTATTCAAAGTCAAATAATTGTATTTTAATTAAGATTGGATAAAAGAACATACATCACTTAGTTTTTTTAAAGTTATGTTGGTGTCGTAAATAAATTTAGTGTCATTGAAAAAACAAAACAAACATTCCATTTTGGGTCTTGACAATTAACAAAAGTTGATTTTATTTTTTAAGAAAATTTGGTTGTTTTGGTTTTGACCAATTTTTATATTTTTACACATCCATGCATAGGTTTCGTTTTTATTTCAGTTTTTTTTAAATTTACAATCATTAAGTGTTACGAATTATTTGTTCAAAGTCCTTATGTAAAATGCAAATTCATTCTGACGATTTAAACTATAAATGACGTTTTTTAAATAATTGTACGTGCCTTTGTGTATTACTTTTGTTTATTTACATATTTTTCAGTTGTATAAATTTGGTTATACTTTTTTTTAAAGTGTCTTGCTAATATTTTTTTCCAAAATTAAATAACGATAAACGCCATTTAATGAAGTGGCAATTATTGCAATATACAATTCAATCCAATAAAATTCTTGCTTCAAGCATTATTAATACAATTTATATATATATTTGAAAATTTAATTAAACGCCTATCATATCTCAATATCTGTCATTTCTGCGGGCGATTATACAATCCATACATAATATTATATAGATATTTTTCAATTGCCAACTGAGTTATATTATATTGCCTGCTATCAATAAAATATATAAATAATCAATAATATAAAATATAAAGGTATATATACGAGATTTAAAATGAATCTTATTTAATCTACTTCTTCTTTTACTACTTCATCTTCTTCTTTTGAACATTAAGAAATGGGATTATGGTAATAAATAGATTAGGAAGATAATTTACATTTTATACAATATTTGTTGCTAAACAATTTAAATTAAAAGATTAAAATATTCTTATAGGAATACAAAATATAAACGTGTAATTTAAAATTTCGCAATAATATTTTCGTCCTAAAAGTTTAAAAATAAACAAATTAAAATCAACTCTCATAAAATATTATAAAGTTTCATTCTGTATCATCGCATATTTTTTTTATGATTTAGATTATTTATTTGAATTGTACATTTTATACAAAAAAAAAATTTATTATAAAAACATCTTTGACATTTTCATTCTTTGTACAGATGTTTTTTTTTTTTTTGTTTTATTAGAAATTTCGATTTGTTAATAAATCATAGGATTTTGATCTAAATAAAAAACATACTTTGTGTCTATATTGTTTGATAAGGAAGTGACCATCAAAATATATTGAATATTTTCCAAATGAATAATAAATTGATTCATTGGAAACAATATTATAATAGTAGTGAATCAGAATAAACTTCACGATACATTAAACATCTATGGTTATATCAAACACACCTTTAATATTATATCTATGCCTTGCATAAGATATGTATGATGATTTAATTTGGGTATCAAATAATTTTTTTGGGTGTATATAATATACAGTAAATATTTGGGATTTATTACATTTAAAAATTTATGACTTTCAGTTTATGGGTGTCATTTTGAGTGTAGGTACATTTTAGCATTTTTTTTTGTTTGAAAAAAAAAATGAGAATGTTATGGAATAAAACGAGTGATAAACTGAAACAAGTTTATCATACCTGTGTCTGCAATAAAAAAAGGGATAAGTAATAATGTCTGTTATCAAAATCAGAGAATTCAAAAAATTAATCCTTTTAAACCCAAAAATACAACATGTTTCATGGTGCTTGATTTACCTAAAGTATTTTATGTATGCGCCGTTAAAGTTAACAAAAAATAATAATAATATTTTTAGAGTATAAAATCAGAGATATTTTAAATTATTCATAAAATTTTTCAACTGTATTTAATTCAATAAAAAATGTGTATATATTATCATACACATTTAGGAGAGATTGGGATTATATGATACATTTTTTAATTTTATTACTCTAAATTTTTTTGCATACTTTAAATTTTATAATCCAAAAATATTTATTCAATCGCATTCCAATTTAAACAGTTTCATCAATTATCTCAATAATTCTGGTAATATTCAAGACTTTGCAGAAATAAATATATTTCAGTTACTTCCTAAAACTGATGTAAGATTTTCCAAAAAATGAATTTCCTTGGAAATATTTTTAATTAAATTCTTATTATAAAACTAAAGCTTTGTTCTCATTGAACAGAAATACTTAAAATGTACGTGAAGCGAAGATATATTAGAATGTAATAGTTTTGGGTTATTTACAAAAAACATTCACAAAGTTTACTATAATATTAAGTAATAGTGAAATTTAGTTTTTTTTGCAATTGCAATTTATACAATAAAAATGCAATAGAGAAAATTTATTATAATACATCATCAAACTGATGTTGTATAAGATCATTAAACATTATACTTTCTAGCAAGAATTTACTTAATTGAATATGTTATTTGTTGGGCAATTAAACATATATTCATGCATGCATTAATTGAAGATGCACTCATTACTATTATGTACATTGAAAATATCATTAAATAAAATTTTCTGTATAGGTTCATTATGTAGTAAACACCTATAATGTCGTCATTTATTTAGATTCTAAATAAGCGCAAATGAGCTGAGTAGGCATTTTACGCTTTAAAAATTGTTGAATAGTTTCTAATTATATTTTGTTATCAATTATTAAGAAATTTTAGAACTCGAAAATAATTTTTTTTCAAATTTTGTGTGCGATAATCAACAATATAGAGTGTTGATTAAGGATGTTGTAAACTGAATGAATAAAACTCAACTTTATTGACCTGATTTTCTTATAAACTTTACTACATTAATTATTTAATTTTAATTTTTTTATCATTTTACCGAAAAAAAATTATATTACGGATAAAGAACTTAAAAAAATTAATCTATACTTATTTTATAAAAATGGTAAATTACAGACACCATACATAAGCATAATACATTATATATAGTATTACATAAGTATATAATGCATCATTTTGCTATATATATTCTATATGAAAAAAAGGAATTTTCAATAACACAGATATGTGATGTTCAATTTTCAATATATAAATATATCAAACAGACAACAACAAAAAAAAAGAAGGATATTATATAAGAAATTCATTTTATTTTATTCTTGAATATAATGTGAAATGAATGTTGAAAATTCCAAACATACCATTTTATGTTGCGTTTGTGTGTGAAATCAAAAATAATGTACGTATAATAGAAAATTTAATAATAAAACATTAAAATTCACTAAACTGTTAAATCTTTTGAAAGTTAAGAATAAAGAAAAATAAAATGTATATCTTGTATGTCGCTATATCTTGTATACCGCTTTCAGTTATAAGTGAATTTATTATATAGAACATAATATTTAAAAATGATTTTACTATATTTAAATTCAAATGAGAGACTGAAATCCATATTTAAGTGTTCAGTTTAATTAATATATTAACATAGTTTTACAAACAAAAGTACAGAAAATATCAAAACAAAAGAAAATTGAATCAAATTATGCTCAGTTTTTACTCTTGAGTTTTCAATTTATTTCTGGGGAAAAAAAAAGAATCTGAAATAGTTTATTAAAAATTTAGTTACATTTTTGTTTTCTTCCAATAATCGACGTGAATTTTTAAAATTAATCAATTGGAAAATTCCTTTAAAAGTTTCAATATAAACTCAACAAACTGTGTGAACATTCCTTTATATCTGATTTTCTTCTTAAATAGAAATTTTTGAATAAGTTTTGTAAAGACGAATTTAACCATGTTGTTTGAATTTTCACTTAAAAAATAAAATAAAATTAAATAAATAAAAATTCATTTTTGTTTATGATTTTACCACAAATTTTTTTTGTTTTTTTTTTATTAAAATCAAAAAGAAGGAAGTTTACAAAATTTAAATATCAATCAAAATAATGTAAATTTATGGTTTTTAATAAGAGACAATTTTTTTTTGGATTTTTAAAAATGACAAAAAGTACAAAAAAAAATAAAAATAAAATAAAATAAAAAAAAAAGTTATAAATAATTCATGAAATTATGTATCACTGAAGACATTAAATTTTGTTGCTTGTTTATATTTTTTTATTTTTGTTTCTTTAATGACCAAAAAGGGCTTAGAACTTTGATTATTTATTCCGCACGTATTTTTAATTAAATTTATGAAACAAAAATAAAAATCTAAATATTAAAATTAAATTAGAATACTATTGAATTGATTTTAGTTCATTTAACTGTATTACTTCATTTAAATAGAAAGAAAGTTGAAAATTATATTGGTTTTTTATGTGATTTCTACGTTAACTTAATAAATATAGTTTAGAAATGTAGACGAATTGTTGTAGACGAATTGGTATAGAATGTATACAGTATGACCTTTATAGTTTTATAGAATTTGAAAATATTGTAATTTAAGTGAATGAAATTAAAATAGTTCGTAAAATAAAAAAATATTATCAACTAAAATTATTTATTATTTAACGTTTTTTTCAATTTTTCCATTTTTCTCCAATTTATTGTTTTTCCTATTTAAAAGTTTTTCTTCAACATTATCTTTGTTACCATTTTGTGTTAATATTTTTCTTGTTCCATTTTCTATTTCATTTGAATGAATTCCATTTTGAACAACACCTGGTTTCTTTTTCATGTAAGCTCTACGATAAAAGTCAAGGAATAGAACTAACATAAAGAGATTTTGTGGAACTAAAATAACAACTGGCCATTTTGGATAATCACAATTTGGTTGAAATAAGAGTAATGACCAATGAATTAAAATCAATAAAAATTGTATTATTTGCATTTGTGTTATATATTTTTTCCACCATATATTTTCTTTATGTTTAGGATTCCATGAAGTTAAGAAATAGTAACTGTACATAACAACATGAACTAGTGAATTAAGTGACCCCATAAAAACTCCATGTCCTCCTTTAAATAATTTAAATAATGAAATTGATTGTGTACAATAGTTTTATTTAAGTTTTACTTTTAAAGGTTGTGAAAACTTACCTGGGAAATATTTTGTGCCTGCCCATGTCAATAAGGTCATTCCTGCGTGATGATAAACATGCAAAAATGTAACCTGATTTTGTTTTTTTCTTAGAACGAAGAAAACCTATAACAAATGAATGAAATAATCTTTATTGCAATTACTACTTATCAATTATTGTTATTTAACAACTAGGTACTTACAGTATCCAACATATCCAATAATTTTAAATTATAATAAATATAAACTTTTCCTGCAATTTTAACAGGAATTGGATTTAATGAGAAATCAACAGGCTGACAGATAAGACTATAATCTCTACCATATCCTAAATGAATTGCCTAATATGAAAATAATATTGTAAAATTTATTCTTTGAAATAATAAATTAATAAGAGATTACCTCATAGCAAAGATAAGAACAAATTACAACTTGAACAGCATTATAAATTTGAATTAAATTATCAAGTTTATATGGTTTTCTATTTTTCATAAACTTTGGTCCCCAATTCAATACAAATCCTAAGTAAATACAAATAATAGCAAGTGTTGGAATAGGATCTCCCATCAAAAACCAATCTTTTACACGTGGATCTGAAAATCAGATTTTTATTTCATTATATTTTTTAAAATTTACATTAAATCAGCACAAATTATTATTCACTAAACAAAAAAAACCGATTTTATTATTATTTTTGTGTTATAATTAAATTATACAATAATAATTTTAAAAACCTACCACTACACTCATCATTCCAATAATAGTACAGTGTCACCAATTTTTTAAGCACAAGAGCCATTTTATTGTATTGAATTTGTTTAGTTATATCACTTTGATATTATTTAACACTTTATACAACCTTCCTTGATTATCACAAGAACTGAACTGACTTTAAAAAAAATGAATGCAATATAAATATAAGACTGACAATAGGCATTCAAATTTACTTATCATAAATTAAAATATATCAAATAATTTTTGTGTGTTTTAGTGTTTTATTTTTCTTGCTATGAAATAACTTCTTTTTTCTTATATATTTATTTACATAAATTTATATAATTTCTTTTTTTATTTATTTAAAAAATAAAAGCAACATTTAATTTGATTTAATTGACCTCTTAATTAAACCAAACCAATTGCCTAAAACAACTGAATCAATATTAAATGTGATTATGAAAAAATGGTTTACCTAAAATTCAATACATTTTCCAGTAACAATAATGATATTTTCATAAATTACAGAATTACATTAAATGCAATACAAAAATATTATTGACCATGAAATTATAAAAATTTATATGTATAGGAAATTTGTCAAACGATCATTTTTTTAAAATTAATATTTATAAACGATTAACGATATTTAACTTAGGAGGAGTAGGTATAAAAGTTATAAAATGTATCATGAATAATAGACTATTAAAAATTATATAAATCTTAATATAATTGTGTTTTATAAATTATGTACATTTTTTTCCGTTACGGAAATAACTATAAATTTATTATAAGAATATTTTGTTATTTTTATTTTTTATCAACGAATGTAAAATAAATTTCAATAAGCAAAATTTTTTTTATAATAATTTATAACAATTTTTGTAAACCATTTTAACTTCTTCAATCAATAGGTCAACCTATGTACGATTTTGTTTTTGGAAATATATTTTTGTGTTTTTACACAATTTGGTCAAAATTTATAAAAATTATTAAAAAATACAAAAATATATTGATACGTAGCATCCATTATTATATTCTCGAATCTAATAACCGAAACTAATGCCTTTTAAGTGAATAAATTAAATCCGATCACACGGTGACAGTAGTTCTACATTGTTTTATTATCTAATTATTAGTTAATGTTTTGAACAAGAAACCACAAAAAATAATCAATATAAAATTTTCTGTTTCAATAAATTAATTATGAGAACAGAATAATAGCGTGATAGATGTCAGCTTACAATTGATGAAAAATTATATTTTGTACGGATAAAAATTGTGTTTTATCAAAAGACATTATAAATCGACTTGTGGTTAGAACTAAATACATGTACCTACAAACCAAATTTTGGACTAAAACAAAACCACAATTTTTTGTATTATATTGAAAAACCACATATTAGAAATTTTGATGTTGCAATCAGTGTATGGTTACCTTATAATAACATGGTAAGTATGATGATCAGATATTTTAATCCAATGAACAAAGTTCTATAATTAAAATAACTTCAAATTATATGATGGAGATTGTAATTATTGTTTCTTTGTTATTGCTGATTTCAAAAATCACTTTACTTCAAGGGTTTAAAAAAATATAAAATACATTTAATTAAAACATTTAACAACCCTCACAAAAATTTCCAAGAATCAGTGCTTTAAAAATGTTTTTTTTTTTTGTTTTCTTTTAATCTTTCTGTTTGGGTATCAATTTCATATTATTATAGAGTTTCTATTTCGAAAAGACATGATTACAGTAATTGTTTTAAGACTAAAAAAGGAGTTACTATATTTGCAAAATTGTTGTTTGTCTCTTTATTAAATCCTTTTATTTCTTCTGTTTACCAATCTTATATAATAAGGACTCTTTTAATATAATATAAATACTTATCACATTGTCTATCCGTTAGATGATACTCTTATTCAAGTATAGAACTATATTTGAGTACGTGATTTGAATTTAAAATTAAATTTATTATCAAGGTTTTTATATTATTATTTTTTGTTTTTTTTTCTTTATTCTTTGACTTTTTTTGTTGTTTTGTGGAAATAAATACTCAATTTAATGGATTATAACAAGAAAATAAGATAATGCTTTTGATTATGTAAATTATTTACATAATTTTATCTAATTAATTATGTTTAAGCATCATTATTATTGTAATTTGTATGAAAATGTTGAATTACTGATTACCCCTGACCCCTTTTAAACAAGAATTTAATAAAAAATTAAGGGTTTTTTTTTGTTTATCAAAATTCTGTATTATTACAAACTCATACTATTCGTTACATTAAAATTTGACCTAGTTTTTTTGTATGGGGTAGTATTGGGTTTGGCTTGAGCTAATCCAAAAGGATAATCTGTAAATATTAAAAGAATATTTTTAAATTTATTTCGTAATGGTAGGAAAAAAAACCGACAATGTACATATGCTATATATACGTATAATTAGTTGAATGGACTTGCATGTAAATGTATTATGAAGTGAAATAAAACAATTTCGTCATTTTCTATATTTAAACTTTAGAAAATTTTTAGTTAAAGCATAATCCAATATAAGAACAATTTTATTTTTGAAAAAAAAACTTCAACAAAAACAAATTCCTTTTGTAAAAATGTTTCATAATTTAATATTTCAATTGTTTCTTCTTTAGAGTAAATATAGAAGCTCTTGTACATTTGATTCAGTTTAAATGCAATCTCGTTTATTTTATTAAATATAAAGATGAAGAAAATTACAACAATTTTTAAATGAGTAAAAATCTTTTTTATATAAAAGTTTTGTCTATGTTTTTAGTTTTTACAAGTTTAAACGTAATTTGGTTGGTTATAAAAGAAAAGAGATGAAAAGAATTATTACATTTAAAGTAATTGAAGTTTCTATTGCTTTGGAAACATGAAAGAATGCATCGTATTGTATTTTCATTTTGATAATATTTTAATAATGTTAAATATGAAAGATTAAAAAATTAATATAATTTTAAGTTCTGAAATATTTTAAATTAAATTCAATTCAATGTACAGAACAAAATATCACGCAAATATATTACATCACAAATTAAGAAGGATTATTCACAAAAAAAAATTGCAATGCGACAGAATAGAATTTTTTATGAGAATAATTTCCAATTAAAAAACTTTCAAAGTAAAAAGATTTTTTTTTTTTTGGATTTTAATTTATGAAATCGTAAAATTTTATTATCAATCAAAATCAAATAATGTCGCCATATAACGTTGAGCTTTTTAACATTTATGACATTTTGATCCATAAAGCAAAAATTTAAAGATTTTTATCCTGATCTAAATAAATGGGATTTTCTCTCATTCTCTTCCATAACATTTAATCTAGTTAAACTGAGTAATAAATTTAGTAAATTGAAAATTATATCGTTTTATTTTAAGTCCATTTGCGTAGAGATTTAATAAAAATGACCGTTTTCTTTTTGTTATCTAAAGTTTACAAAAAAAAACAACAAAATTTGAAGAAATTATTGTAGGTTCGCGAGTATAACAATGCGCTTTCTTTCATTTAAAAGAACAAACGTAAAAGATGTGTAATGAAATGGATAAAAATAATACTTTTGTGAATTTCGCTCATCCTTAAATCATATACATACTTGTAAAAGTTAAGCAAAACTAATGGCATAAATTAAATAAAAAAAAAACGAGAGGAAAATAATAAAGAAAATGAAAAACTCAAAGCGATATGACAAACAATGAACTCACTGTTCTTGGCATTAACAAAGTTTTTCTCTTCTTCTTATTTATTCTTCTTCTTCTTCTTTTTCTTTTTTTTTTTGTATTCAAATTATTATTAATTGTTTAAAAACCAACAATATTTAAATACAAAACAAAAATTAAATGCTTTTACTTGATTTTTAACAGATCATAAAATTTTGAACTTAACTTTTGGAAAAATTGAATTTTTTGTTGTTTTGTGAACAACACATTTTTATAAAAAAAATTTTTTTCTTTAAATATTATTTTTTATTCTGCTTTTCAGTTGAATTGATAAAATACAGATAAATTCCATGTAAAGTAATGTCATTTTTACTTTATTTATTAATAAACTTTTAAATATTTCTCATTATTTTAATTCATTTTAATAACATTTCAAAAGTCATCAATTTTATTGCAACAATATGTACAAATTCAATAATATTTGTGTCATGGATATGAACTAAAATCACAGTAGATGTATTTATTCCTAAGTTAGTTTAAAACACAAATGATAACACAAATTATAAAACCCCCTTCCCTATTTCACCTTTCTAATAAATTATTTATGCTAAAAATGAAAATTTTATCTGAAAAGGAATTTAATTTTAATCTTTTGTCACATTTTTTTTCTTCTTATCAAAAGGAAAAAAAAAATTTAAACAATTATAGAATTTGTAAATTTTACCTTGACATTTTTGGCCGAAATATAATAAGAAACTACCTTCGTTCTGTCGTCCCTTGTCAAGGTTATACAAAGGTCTGTTTATTATTGCATAAATTTTCTTGTTATTGGTTTATAAGCATAAGACATTAAAGTTTTATGTTATTTCTATTTGATACACAATACATAGTATCAAATTCTGGAATTTCTTTAAAGAATTTTAAGTTTGACTTGTTGAAATATAAAGAATTTACTTGTCAGAATCTCAGATTCTTTTAAGTTGATTATTTATTTTTGTAATTTTAATTGATTTAAAATATTTGTTTTTATGATAAAGTAACAGCTTATTATATTTTATTGGTATTAGAATTTGTACGATAATTCAAATTATCGCATTATTCGTATTTTCGATAGATTTTGATTTTACCAAACAAAACGTTAGTCCCATCTTTTTCAATATTGTATTTCGATCACAAATCTTGACTTATATCTGTACTTCCATTTTTTATCGAATATATAATTTTCTTTACACTTTACATAAATGTTAGATTTCTTTTCTCAGATTTCTTTTTTATATTTTTTTATGATGTCACTTCAATAATAAATGACTTAGAACTTAAAATGTTTGAATTATATAAATGATAATAGAATACAAATGCTCAATTTGTACAAAAAAGAACAATTTCTTTTATTCATTTCAAGTTCTGAAAATATTTTTTAATACATTCATCTCACTGACTATTGTCCTTTCTGAACCCAAACAAAAGAAAAACAAGAAAAGTAAATGGAAACAATTACATACAGGGACAAAAATGACATGGTTTGATAGTAGTTCCTTGCATCTGTTACATAAAATAGAATTTACTCATGTACTGGATCGTTTTTTTTTGTTAAATCTTTTAAAGTTAATAAAATATATTATACGTTTTACACATTTGCTGGGTACCTTCCTATACCTAAGTAAAAATATATTTATATTTATTTGGAGTAAAGAAAAAAAAATGATTTAGTTCAAATTTTATGAGTATAATAAAACGAATTTGAAGGTTATTCATGTTTCCCGTGTATATGAAAATTTACCATCAAAAATCGTTTATTTTATGTACGAAATGTTATTTGATCTGATAGGATAGGATAAACTGAATACTGTTAAAATTATACCGTGATGATGTGATTTTCTTTTGATAATCATGGATCATAACTTGTGGTTTTTATAAAAGGATGAAGGTTCTTTCAAAGACGTTTGTAATGGTCTGAATAAAGAACCAACGTTTCCATGTTTATTGATAGGAAATGGTGAGATAGCGTTTCATAATTTAGCAGATGGAGAAAATATGATGAACAAAATTTGTCCTTTTATAATATTTAATATTTTATAGAAATTTTGGGCACAAAAATATCCAATCAAAATCATTTTGTGTATAATTTCTATAAAAATTCAAACATTTTCTAAAGGTTATAATCTATTGATAAGAAATCAGTTCATTAAAAAGGCTGATAAAGCAATATATTATTATATAAATTAATTAATGAGTAAACTGTTTCTTTAAAAATATTTTTAGTCATGTTAGCATTATAATATTTAATATTATGAACGTATGAACATATACACGCACATTTATTAATTCACATGTTTTATAACATAAAACGTATTATAAAATATTATGTCAATTTCATTGAAATCGATTGTATAAAACACTATTAAATTAATTGTTCTAATAAATTGTCACCGTTCTTTAATTATCAGTAAAAGTATAAAAATAAAGTGAATGAAATGACCAACAATAGTGATAAATGGCTTTGAAAAATTAAGCTCGATGGCAATGAAAAACACTGAGAAGGACATAAAAACCATTTGAAATCTATAAAGATTAAATAAAATTGTTGATATCAAATAAATTAAAGGGGTAAGCTATAAAAATAAATCTTCATTTAATCAGGAAAACCAAAACAAAAAAAATAGTTCTTCATTTACGATTGTTAAAATATAAATTTTTCTACAAACTAACATTATGTTCACATAAATTTTTGATTAGAAATTTGCAAAATGTTGGAAATAATGAGGTTTAAATTGTTTTTCATAGTTGCAAGGACATATCATATATTAGAAATTAAATTTTAAACACTTGATCTTTGAAAGTATGAAAAAATTTCGTGAAATTCTAGATAATAGGAAAAAAGTAGAAATATTATTTCAGTCAATTATTTTTATTCTCTATAATAAAAAACACTTTTAATAATTTAAAATTTTTTCTCTTCGTTTAAATTCCTGATAATAAAATAAAATGAATTTTTATAAATTTTTTTTAATGTTTTATTTTATATAAATTGGATGTAATAAAAGATATTGCAGTTTTCTATCCCTAACTATGAACTTCAATACTCATGATAATAATAAATTTTCTTTGTGATATAGGATATAATATGTGAGAATTACGTGCAATGCATCAATTTATTTTATAGATCATAAAGTTAAGTTAGAAAACGAAGATTAATGCAGTTTAATTTGTATTCAAGACATTATTTTTTGCTGTTCTCTTTACCAAAGAAGATTAGTGTTTATTATCATTACGAAATACTACAGTATTTTTTTTACAAATCCAATTGATTGTCAACATTATTAATAAATGCAATAAAATTCAATCAAGTTTAAAATAATATTTTGTAAGAAAGATTGATCAAACAAATATACCATATTTTCATTAGAATTCGAAAGGTTAAATTGTTACAGTTATTAATTATATAAATTGAAACAACACACTTTTAAAATTCCACAGATATTAATATTGTAATACCCTTTCTTTGCTGTGATTTAAAAAGTTTAAAATACACGTGAAAATAATGCATAGTTCACTAAAATACTTATTTATTTTTATTCATGAGAAAGAAAAACTACAGATATGATTATGGGATGAAATTTTTAGTCATCAAAAATTATCGAATATATTAATGTTTTCTTTTGTTCATTTATTTGTGATAAAGAAAAAAAAAGAAGTGTTATATTATATGAAGAAGTAGAAAGAAAAATGGAACGCGATACTTATTGTAATGGATAATAATAAAGTGGAATATCAATGTGAAGCTTAGAAGGGTACAATGGATAATAATAAAGAAGAATATCAATGTATAGAGCTTTTAAAGGGTATATCTATAGAAGAAAAAAAAATTGTCCCAACCCATTTTTATTATAATGGTTGAAATGAAAAATTAGGGTATGATTATGGATCCAAATGGAATTCTATATACAAAGTGAATAAAGTATTTTTTTATGATTTTTTTTTTAAAGTTTTTGTAACAAAATTTAATTTTGTCAGTATCTCGTACCAAAAAATTGATAAAATTTTCATATACTTAATATTAATATTTTTGATTCATTTTACTAACAAGCCACAACCGAATCTCAAGAATACTATAAAAACAATATTCAGTTTAAATCTAGGCGCCAGGTAATTTGTATTGTGAAAAAAATATATACTGGAAAAGCCAAGTATTTTGTGAGAAATAAATATTATTTATCGAAATTTTATTTCATTTAATCTGCATATTGAAACACTACAAAATTTGTGCTTATTGCATTTAAAAGTGAAGATATTTTTCATGTTAGATTTAATTATGAATTAAATAAAATTATTAATTTGTTTCGCTAATAGAATCAATTATAGCGGAAGTTTTATTGAAATTAATTTTTTGTTTTAATCTTAGTGCAATACATTTTATTGAACAATGTTTTAAAATTAAATTAAAACTAAACGCGAAATAAGCAAAAATAATTTATCTGGTAATGAAAGCAGTGACCAGAATTAATAATCCTTTTTATTCTAAAAAAAGGTTTACTCGATGAGGGTGAACACAATTGATTTAAATATTTCATTTTTTTCTTTATGTTCAGAGTAACTCTGTCTATAAAATTAGATTTAGAGCTGACAGAAATTATTTATCTCAATATGTATTCAGGTCAGAATAAAGATGTTTTTTTTTCTTTATTCATTTTTTTCTTAAAATTTTATGGATACACTTTTTTAATTATTATATTTTTAAATTTAAACAAATACATTTATAGATATTTGGAATTATTGTGAAAAATATATTTTATCAATTTCATTCTAATAAAATATTATTTATATAAATTCCATTTCAATTTTGAAAACAATAGGATATCTTGAGGGATCAATAGGGATTACATAATAACTGAAGGTTATATTTCCCTGAGGTTTTTACGAATTTTGCTTCTTGTTATTATTTTTAACGTAAAATCAGAATGAAACGAAAAACAAATATAAATAGGAATCTATTTTATATTATGTTATCAAAACAATGACATTAAAAAAGTTTATTTATTTTTGCATTTTGAAGTTAAAAGCATATACGAGGCTTATACATTAAAATAATACATTTCTGAATTGTTTTATCTTTGTAAATATTTAAGATTTTCTCATCAGAATAACAATGCAGTCATAATAGTTTCAGTTAAGCTTTGAAATGTCTAAGAATCATTACCAATTTGAAATAGATAGTCTTAAGTATTCACATATAGTCATATAGATTAACCCATGTTACGGTTTGGGATTTATACACTAGGTTCTATAATTTCACAATAAATATATCCCTTACTTTTTTTTTTTGATATTGAAATTATTTTATTGTAAAATAAAGAATTGAGAAAAATTTAAATCTCCGCCTTTATATTATTTATCTACAATAACAATACATTCTCAATTAAATAAATTAATATTATTTAATCAAAATGTAAATTTCAAAGAAAAAAAAATATTATCACTCACCGACAATCACATCTGTTGTTATTTGTCTTGCTAATAATGAACCAAATATAATAAAAAATAAATTAAACCAAACTCTAATATCAATTCGGATTGAATTTATTTCCATAATAAAAATATAGAAAAGAATATTGAATTAAAATTCGATAAAAAATTGTTGTTTGAAAAAATGTCAACATTTTATATTCGAAATTTATTTATTAGAAAAAAAACCTAAACTTTAAAAGGGGAAATCATTAATTATTTAATGAATACAATTAAAATATTTACTTTAGTAACGGCATAAGAATAAATGCGATGAAAAACAACCACTCTGAATATTGTACAATTTTAAATATCATTTTAATGTAGCTTTAGGTTTTATTGAATGTCAATGTCATATTTTTTTTTTTGATTGTTTTGCTTTTAAATTCATTTGGGATTTATGCTCCAAGGATTATTATTCTTCAGACTTTACCAGTGTTTTAAAATTAAATTAAATTTTTGGATTATATTTATTTTGAAAGTTGTCATCCATTATTAAGTATATTGTAATGTAAAATGTTTAAATGAAAATTTGGTTATTGTGAATTTAATTGGGTTATGAATTAAGGAAATATTTTCAGAGGTCAAATTTTGTTGTAATTCTAGGTACAAGAACATCAAATAATTGTATTGTATTTTTGATTTTTATAGTAATATGAATTTGTATATGCTTTTCCTATAGAAAACATGCAGATTCTCTAGACAGAATCGTTCATTGCGGATTTCTAAGAAGATCTTAAATTATACTAAGTAATACTCACCGGCCGAGGAACATAGCTATCAGTTATGTATTTCACACTACATACATGTGTAAGCCAGCATTTCGCCATGCTGGTACTTGGTCGGTCAAATAATTGATTAACTAAAAAATAAGTTTTGGCGTTTAAGATCACTAATACTGAACAATATTTTTCTTTACAGTTTTGAGATTTCCATATATTATTGATAAATGGTATCAAAGCTAGTACATGTTAAAAAAGTAAATATACTTGTAAAATCTGGCGATATGATTAAATGACAATAGTCAAAAAGTTTTTAAAGTTTCAACAATGACAAATATTTAATTTATAATGGCAAAGATACCTAATTTACCTAATCTACAGAGGTAATTTGGATTGTCAAACAAGTCTTGGTTGTTGTAAATAACATTTCTGGATTCAATAATTAAAACTAAATTATAAAATTAATGGTATGTATTACAACCAACAAATAATATTGGTATGAATATTTTCCAAAAAGTTATTGTCTTTTGAGTGAAATCTTTTGACAATAAGGAGTATCGTTTACTTGTCTCATCAGAAAAATTAAAGGAAAATTTTTTTAAAAAAAAATAATAGATTTGAACTTTTAAAGGTGTTTTAATTTTTTATGATGTACTCTTTATACATTAAATATAAATTGTACCCTCTTGTAACATTAATATACAAGAAAAAATAATAATGAGGTAAATTTTCTTATCTAAATTTGTGTGTTAATGGTTTTTTTTAACCAACCAAAAAAAAAACCAAGATGAAGGGTCTTTCGACTTCTGTAATATATTAGAACTTGAATAAAAATTTGTAAATGTTTTATTGCTGAATTAATGATTTAATAATTACTATGCATCATCATTTAGTGTTAGAAAGGGATATTCCATTCAATTCACCCATACAGTTTTATGTTTTCTAGCTTTTTTATTACAAAACATTTAAAGAATGTCATCCTTTATTTAAAGAATGATATCTGACAGTACTTAGTAAGTTTAAATATTATTAATTGATAAGTTTGACTGCTACGTTTTTCTTCTGTGGTTGATAACAAAACTAAAACTACAAAAAGCAACATTTTATAAAGTAAGCACATTAAATGCCTTCAGGATATGTCTAAACTTTCAAGTAGAATATGATAGATGCACTTCTCTTAAATGAAAAGAAAAAGAAGAGAATAAAATGAATTTCTTTGATAACAACCTAAAAGACACCCTCGAGATACTTTTCAAACTTCATAACATGTCGTCTCAAAGAACATTTATACATAAATATAAAATTATAATATATAAATAATTTCAACTTTGACGATTATAAGTAAAATATGTAATATTTATTTTAAAGTTTGATGTCGTATGATTCTTATTATATTGAGTCTTCATATGATGTTTCTGTGAGATTTGGGAAATGTTTTCTTGTAAATCTTTGTAATATAAAAGATTATATTAATGAAATGTTGAGATATTATTTATTTAATTATTATATTATTATTTGTATTGTGTATTGTGTCATTAAATATTTTTAGCTAGAAAATAAACGCAACAGAAAAATTCTGGAACAAAACATTTTTTACGGTTTTCCAATTATTCATGTTCTTTGACATAAAAAACTTTTTCTGTTTTCTTTTTTTTTTTTCTTTTCTTCATCTTCTTCTTTTATAATATGTAAAATAAATTTGAAAAGTTTTCTGATTGTATTATAAAATATATTGATTGAAAGCTACACTGGAATATTATATATATATATAATCATATAAGTAAAATTTGATTTATTATCAAATGATAAATTGTGTGCACGCATATAAATTATAGAAGACGAAATATATGTAGAAGAAGAAAAATATAAGCTGTCATAAAATTTGAGTTATTTAATATTTATAGATTAAATTTTTTTTTTTTTTGGTTTAGTTTGCCATGTAAATGGTAAATGGAAGTGGAAGTATATAATATATGCATAAAAATGAATAATTTGTTTCTGTATTCCTTATATAGAAGTCAGGAAGTAAAAATTAAAAAATATTCTATTATTAAAGTAATAAACGTAAAGTTGTATTTAGTTGGATTTAGCAGTAATAGGGAAGCATTTGATGATTTTAAAAATTAAAATTGTTTCCAATTTTTATTCAATCTTAAAATATATTTTTTTGTTTTAATTAATTTCTATTAGATTGCAAAAATTTAAGAATTTGATTAATTCTTGTTGTTTTGTTTTCAATTATTATTTTAGTAATGTTAAAAATCAATTTATTTTGAATTATATAATATGGTTTTGACATGTTTCTGTTTGGAAACGAATTCAAAATCAATAAAATATTATTATTAATTTTCAGTAATAAATGAATTTCTTTCAGATTTAACCTTTTAAGATATAAATCAAACCATTAGTGAACAGTGAAGACGTAAGATTAACGTTATACTACTATTTCATCATCAAAATACAATACAAAGTATGAACATTTTTTTCAGTATTCAATCCAATAAAAAGGACTTTGTAGATAAATTGGTTTGGTTAGATATACGATTTTTCTTTAAAGTCAAATAATTCTTTTACACTGCATTACATAAATTCATATATAAATACTAATTACGGAGAATTAATTATAAATAATTAATATAGTTTTGGATTAAATATAAACAATATAAATTGTCACGGATAAATATAAAAAAAACTTAAAAACTCGCAATAATGTATCTCCTCAATAACCCATTGATCTTGCATATAATTGTGATTCTATTGTGTCAGTTAAATGAATTTTTTCCCCATCCATATGACATTAACACTCATATTATGTATGTACTTCATATTCTGTCATGTAGCTCTTGTAAATATTTGTATGACATAAATTTAAATTATTTAATTACATATGGACAGTGGTAAATTGAATTTTCATTCAATTGAACTAAAAAGATCTTTTGACCCATTAAAATCTATTTTTTAAAATTGCTAAATGTTCAACAAGTTTAAGAAAAAAAATTCCCCATATCTTTGTGAGGCGTAAGTGGATTTTTTTTACTCGTCCTATTCTAAATATACCCTTAAATATTGTAGTTTCATGTTTTTATGGAAATGCTTTCATAAACATTGAATTTAATTGAAATTATACAATATTATCGTAACGGGTTAAGATTTTATTTCAAAAAATTAGATTTTGATTAAACTTGAAAAATTCATAATAATCAACAATTGCTCCTATGAAATAACTAATGGAATTCAATGGTACTAAAAAGACCTGTGTTTATTACCAACATTCCAAATTGAATACTTGGCACCCTTTCTATGAAGGAAAAAAATAATATTTTATCAGGTATAATAACCTAAAAGAATAAAGTTACCTATGAATAAAAACATTAAATTTGTTTGCTTATTTAATTTAATTCTAGTTGAAGACACAGAATAGAAAATAAGTCAATTTTGATGAAAATATAAAAACATATTATCTATTTCGTTGTAAGATTTTCATTTAATATTACGATATTCTATTTTCTACACGTATTAAATGACTAAATATTATTTACAATCATATTTTCTACAATAAGTTTTCTTTATGTACGTAAAATTGAGACTAGGTTACAAAATAAGCATTCCCAGAATACTAGACTACACATTCCGCTGATGATTTATGACATCTGACAATCCGTTAGATAATCCGTTAAATAATTTCTAATTAAATTTTTGGATTAGAATGAATGTATTACATATAATATTTCTATTATTCAGTTCAAATAAAATAATGTACGTTTATTCATATAATGACTTGTGTTCAATTTATATAAAATGATAAAATTAATTTTACTTCCTTACATGAAGTAGAAATATTTATATATTGTGACAATGATATATTTTTATAAAAGCCAAAAGATTAAGGTTTGTATTTTTTTCTCTTTTTCTTTTATTTTGTTGTTTTTTTTCGTTCTTCAAATATTTTAGTGCGTATCTAAGATTTATATATAGACAATAATATAGGAAAACAATAAATTTGTACATTTCACAGTTTGCATTAAATAACCAGGAATAAGAATAATTTCTTGATATTTTTCATTGAATCAAAAAGATACAAAAAAAAAACAAATACAAATACAATATTATACAGCCATCTATTTAAAATAAACGAAAATCACTAAAGAATAAACAATTCTTTTCGTTCATACAAATATTTTCATTAAATTAAAACCATTTTTATTAAATTCTCTTTCGGCGTGTTAATTATCGTGAAATATTTTAATAGATTAAAACACGTTTAAAAGAATGCTGATTGCTGATTTACAATAAAAAAAAAAAGGTTAAAAAGAAGGAATGAGCAAAATTAATTAAGATTTTTTTCTTTTAAATTTCCACTATAATTTTCATTTTTAAATTTCCCTTTTTAGATTATATAAAGTTTTATACAATTTTCTAATACATTTTTTATATTTTTGTTGTGCTTTTAGTTTAAACTCTTTTTCCAACTGATTGATTTTATATAAAAGGACATTTTTGTCCCATGATGACAAGATAGGCAATTTTTTTTAAATCGACAGTTATCCTTTTTTCTTTTCTTTTTAATATTCGTACCAAAAATTGTATAAAAGATAAAATAGAAAATATATTATGAAAACCGAAACATATTTCATTGGCATCTTATATTCATTAATCGTTGTGACAGGATTCTGTCGCCGCATGATTTAAAATTATCGACATGTTTTGGTGGTTCGAGGTTTGAGAGATCAATTAGTTTATTTTATAATAATAAATCAACATGTTAGACATTTTTATGTTTTATATATTAAATTTTATTTTTACGAAAGGAATGTACATTCTTTTCTTCACAAATTTTTTTTTTATTCACATTATGTTGTGCAAGTGAAAAGATGTTCTTCATACATTATATTTATGTTGGTCTATTTTGTATTCAACGTAGCGTACCCTTACTGGAATGATGCCCTTAGAATTCCTGTTATTCTGACAATGCATTTTATATTTGAAGCTATTATGGAAGTTTCAAAATACATCAGTTCAGTGAATAGTAAAGTAGAGCTTGTACCACAAAATTCATATTCGATTTTCATGGGTGGATCAGTTTAAAAAAAATTACAATTTAAGTTTTAATGTAAAAACAATAACCCAAATAAAGAACACCAATATTATTTTATTATTAAAGTCTGCAATTTTTAGTAAATAATTGCAATGATAACCGAGTGAATGCTGACAGCGAATAAATAAGTAGAAATAATATTTTATCAAGTTACAAATTGGAAGTAACAATGTATTTATTTATTTTCTGTTAAAAAATATACATACGCATACGCACTCACATAAACATAAACAGATATTTTAAATTGGTTTGTCTTAAACGGTTAAAAGGATACAATTTAATTTCTTTCATGGCTTAAAATGGAAAATATAAAAAAAAGGAATCTTTTATTCAAATATAAAATTGGTTGAAATCTAAATTTTTAATAACATAAACGTCTACCTTTATCATTTTTATCCAATTATTTTTATAAATAAAAATGTATAGGAATATATTTACGAATTCAAATTTGTGTAAGATAAATAAACAAATTTTGAAAGAATTTTAAAGAAATATTCATATTAAAATTTGGAAAGACAAACTATGATGATAAAAAATCGTAAAGATTCTTAAAATTTACTTTTCGAATCCTTTTCTATTATTAAGTATAGAAGAAGGTTGTTGCCTTTATAAGATCAAAGGACATTTGCAATATGATACGGACAATATTTTTTTTCACAATTCTTTTCTTTTACATTTAACTTACTCCTAATAATTTTAAATTTATAATCAGAGAGTATTCTTTTTTTTCTTTCCTTAAAAAAGGAAAAAATATATTAACGTAAATGAAACTAGGTAATGTTGACATATGTAAATATAAAGGGATTTAAAATCTGTCCGGTACGATAAATTGATGTTCCAAAGTTAAAAAGTCAATGATGATAGAAATTCGTGGCTAATGTTAATAAATCCTATATGAAACATTTTCTGAATCTTTCATTTTTTAAAATAAATTTAAAAAAAAAACGCAGAAAAGTATGTCGTTGCAATATATGAACCAATTTCCACTTCTGTAATTTCTACAAAAAAATAACTTTTTTTACATCGTAAATATTCTGAAGAAATTAAATTTGTAATTGCAAAATCACTTTTACATAATAAGTCATTAAAAATGTAGCTTTAAAACAATGATTTAAAATTCGAATGAAAGAAAAAGTATTTGTTTAGTAATCAAGTTAAAAGGTTTGTTAAGGTAACAGTATAGGTATATATTTCGAACAAGTCTTTCAACGTAAACAAATAAATTTTTATTATTCACGAAATTGAAATAAATAATAATTGGTAAAAGGTTTATTTATTTTTAAATACATTTCTAAATGTTATATAAATAAAACAATAAGATGTAAATAATATTATAGAATATAATCTTTTCTCATTTTGTTGAATTGTTTTATTTGAATATTTTATTTATTTATTACAAATTTAATATAATCCTTTTCTAAAATACAACCGCCTTTTTAGATATTAGAAAAAGTTTCGTAAAATAATTAGAACAAAATATATAATACAAAAGACTTTTAAATTTCATTTTAAAATGGACTAGGTATATCAGTTGAATTTGTTGAATTTTTAGTTTTAAATATTCTTAGTAAAACAATAGAACATAGATTCATGACTGAATAATTAAACAGAACCTTCCATATAAATATTTATTTTATTTACGCAATAAAAGACAGCTATACATGACCAAATAGATTGGAAATAAACCATGGACAATAATAGATATGATTGTTATTACTTCGTATTATTATTAAAAGTTTGATTTTAATCTACATTAAAATCCTATTTAAAAAGGAACCTATTTCTCTTATTTTATAATACCTAATGGTATACAAAAATAAGAAAGAACAAAAAATATGTAAAACTGATTAATTTTATGAAATGCTTAACCCTGTGATAAAGTGTTTTTTTCCAGTTTTTGATTACATAATATTCTTTAAAACTTTTCTTTTTCATTTTTTAAATTTCTTTTTTTTAAAATTTATTCAAGTAAATTTCATTTCATTACTCTTTTTTTTCTTATTCTTCTTTGCGTAAAGTAATTGGAATATAAAAATACCAACTGATCCCAAAGTTTTTTCATTCTAAAATTGAATAAATTAACACTTTATTTTACAGCAATTAAATTAATCAATTTTTGTAATATCTAAATAAACTGTAAATCAGCCAATTTTAGACTTTCTATTGCAAAATGCTGCCATATAAAATTAATAATAATAATTCAGCATATTTTTAAACAGAATTAATTGTATGTTTGATACCTAGTCTGATAAGATTTTCTATTAAATTATTTATTATGGAAATTTCACATTCAATTCTCAAATTATTTAAATTATAATGTGATCGTAATTTAAGAACAGTTTGCAGCAGTAATTAATTTCATCATTGCAATTAAAATTTATTTTACTAATGAAATTCAATTGCAAGCACGGTACAATGACAAAGTATTTATAGAGTCTATAATATAGAATAGAGCATTTACCACAACCTCAATAATTTAGGATTTTTAGTGAAGCAAAAAAGGAGAACATTTTTGAATAAACTCCTTTATATGATTAGAAAAGCTGCTAATTTAGGGCACTCTTAGGGCACATTTAGAAATCTAAAAGATACTAAAAAAAAAGTCTTCTGTTCTGTTATTGTTTACGGATTGAGGAAGATTATAGAATAAAGCTTCAGTTTGAACACATGTGCCTATGTCATATTTAATACAAAATTGACGACGAATGATAACATTTGTATATACCAAGGAAAAGTTTGAGTTACATACTAATCCTTTTGAAACATATTTCGATGTCATTAGAGATAAGCTTGATGAAATAATTAAAATTTTGACAAATAAACAAAATAGCGTATTATTTTATGTTAAATATTATTTGTATTATTTTCATGTCTGTCAATTTGATATGGGTCGAATTTTGTATTTTATATCTCATCAATTCTCATGTGTCAGTTTTTTTTGGGGCTAAAAAATGTTGCAATATTTTTTATATTGGTTTTATCATTATTCGAAAGATTTTTTTTAACAGTTTTCATCATTAGTGTTTTACAATTTATTTAATATTAATTCTACGATTACACACAATACTTTCCACCAATTAAACCATTGTTACGATCTTTTATTTATATGTCTTTTACACTAAACTTTTCTGACAATAACAAAAATAAGTATACATCAATTTTGGTATTTTGTGGAAAAAAAACGTAAGAAGAAACGTGAAAGTTTTGTAACGCGAGTTTATCTATTTTTATAAAAATCGATTTTATATCAAATATTTGTTTGTCATTTTTTTATATTTTTCAAGTTTTTTGTCATTTGTTTGTTTTTGCACATTTTAAAGAAAAAATAAATATATATAAGAAAAGAAAAAGACTGTGAGAGAACTGGAAAGAGAGAGAGTAAGAGAAAGAGATAGAAAAAATTCTTTTGATATTGTTCATCTTTAGATTTTTACGCTATTCGATTTCAAATTATAAAACATCAAAAACCCTTGAGATATAAAGCCTCAAGGAATGTTATTCCCCTCAAAAAAAATAAGAAAAAAAAATTCCCTTCTTCTTAAAAGACCAACAAAAATCTAAAGAAGTGAGAAAACATTGAGAGACTGGAATATGGATCATATATAAATAAAGTGTCTATATATAAGTATGTAATATAGAAATAGATTTCTTTTTTCTTTAAAGAAAAAAAAATTCTTCGAGTTCATTGAAGTTTTATGGTTTATCATATATTTGTGAAGTATAGAGGTACACATAAGAGAAAATAGATTTTTTACTTCTTGTTTTTTTAAATATATTAGAAAGTAAATATTTGATTAATTATAGTGTTTTAGTAATTCAGATGTTACTTTTATTTTATTTCATTTGGATATCCAACAGATATCTAGACATCCAACAAGGGAACGCGAGTTATACATAACTATAAATGTACTTAGAATGTAATTCCATGAGCTTTTTCTGTAAAATATTGTTATAGATAAACAGTAATGTAAAGGTAATCATTTTCTCAGTTCTTCAAAAAGATTTAGTTTAATTGTTACAAAAAATTATTTTTTGAGAAATTAAATAATAAAATTATTTTTAACTGAATCAGTTTGTAATTGTCTACAAATAATAATATTTTCTGAGAGTCATTAGTAAACAAGCTTTTAAGAAATCTTCAAAGAAAAGAAATAGGAAATTTAACATTTAATTATAGGCAATAATGTTCACAATATTGTTTACACATTATTCCAGACAGTAACGCGACCTACAATATAACCTGCAATATATTTAAAATTCAAAATTTCTATTTATAGTAAAAGAAAGAATCCTACACGTCAAAATATATATATCTACTTATATACGTATCTATTTGCTTCGTAAATATTATTATTTTTGATGTGAGAAGTTACCTACGTTCGTACGTCACGAAAATTCCAAAAATAACTTACATAGAACATAATAAAAGATTGTTTTTTTTCTTTTGCTCTTTTTCTGTGACGTCAAAAATATGTGCCTTTTCTTTAAGCTTTTGATAAAATAATCATTTTCTATAAATATTATTAGATAAGGAGGAAAATATAACTTGCGTTAGATGTATAGACATTTAATTTTCGTATATTGTTATTTGTGTTGCATTTTTAATTTTTTAAAACAAAAAAAAACTATTAACAATTTTACGTAATCTTAAATATGATTTTCTAGAAATTGAGGAATATTAAACTTAGTTGAAGGGATTCATAATTTTAATTTTAATCGAATAAAAAGTGGGTAGAGTAATGAAAATTTAAAAATGATTAAGAAAATAAAAGACTACGAATGCTTTATTTATTTTTCGATCTGATCGTAAATCTTATTTTACTGCTGGTCATATTTAAAGCGTATATTTTATAAGATGTTATTGAAATCTGCTTTCAAAAATTTATTTGAATAAGTTTAATTGAGATTTCCCTCTTGAGCAACCGTGCATAATTTTAAAAATTATTTTTAAACCAAAAATCGATCATAAAACATGTAAATCAAAACGAATTTTCTGTCTCTAAACACCATAAAATAATAACAACGTCTACGAAAATATTGTTATCCAAAGTTATCCATTAATCATCACTTCAAAAAACTGAAATAGAAAATATACTTCGGAAACGAATTTATATTCGATTATTCATAAAGGAACAACAACATTTGATGAAAATCTCCTGCGAACGTTTCTTCCTGTTTCTCAAAACTCAATCTTTCGATGAGAATCTATTTTTTTTCCTCATTCCATCTTTAAGATTAATAAAATTAAACGCGTATTTTTGATAAAAATACAATTTATATTGATTAAAAAATTAATCTAACAATATCAAACAACAGATATACAACTTGAAGAGTGATGATCTAACATCAGAGGATGAAATAAAATTTTTCAATTACATTTTTCCTCCTCTATATACAACATATACATTTATACCGATTATAAGATTAAAGATTTATTTTTATAATTTTCAATTGAAATTCATAATTATTTAAATTTAAATTTAAGTATTAAAATCTAGAGCCAAAAATTATCGCTTAAAGTTTTTAAGTTATGCCAAAGGTGAAACTTTATAATTAATATAAAATCTATCCTAAAATTAATTAGTGAGTACCAATTCAAAAAAATAAAAGAAAAAGGTAGTAATTGCTTCTTATACATTTGTTGTACAATTTATAGAGGTTTTATTAAAAAAACTTTTACAATTAAATAAATAATACAGTCATTGATTGATTGACGGTAATTTAGTTCAAAAATTAGATTATTTCCTCTTTTTTCCATTAATTTCTTCTTTAAACCTAAACGTATTTATTTATTTTATTCTCAATTTTATCAGAATATTATTTAAATTAGAATCCTACAAGCCAAAAGAAAAAGAAGAAGAAAAAAAAATAGAAGAAAGTTTAATAATTTTTTATCAAATTTAAAAATAAAAAAAAATATATAAAAGCAACAAACAAACAAAAATATATATTTTTTAAAAAAAAAGTATAAGTGAAGATATATAGGCGCAATTTGTTAAGCCTCATGATTTACGAGATAAATATTTTCAGTTGTTAAATGAATACAAAGTTTTATTTGGTTGCGTATAAAAATTATATAATTTAAGAAGAAAAATTTTGTTTTATATTTTTGTTGTTGTTGTTGTGGTTGTTGTTTGAAAACGTAAAAAATAAAAATATGTATACGAACATATCTTCGTTATTTTTTTTTTAATTTCATATTATTATTGCCATCATGAAAATCATCAGAAAAGATTAAAGTTGTTTTGTTTTTTTACTTTATTCTATCCTTTCTTACATATAAAACTTAAAGATTTGCACAACCAATTTATTATTTGGTAAATTAATAATAGTGTGAATTGACAACTTCGGTTTTTTTTTTGTCAACAACAAACTGAAAAACATATAAGAAAATGCTGCAGGCAAACTTCGTTGTTTTTTTTTATTTTTGTATTTATTTTGGTGATGGTGAATATATAGATTTTCTAGAAAGTTTTTGGTTTCCAATCACGTGAAGTTATCGTCAATCGTGTGTACAAGTTATTGAACGTGTTTGAAACAGAAACAGAGAAGTTTTAAGATTACTTTAGTTATTTTTTTTGTGTTTTCTGTTTTTTTTTTTTTAAATTCATTTTATATTGTTAGATTTTTTAGTTTTAGTTGAAAGTACCATATACGATATATAATACAGTTTATTATAAAATAAAATAAGAAATCAATAAAGTGCATATGTTCATTTTCTTTTCTATAAAAAAAGGAAAACAGACCATATATTTCAACTAAACGTAAACGAATTGAAATTTAAAAAAGTTCTTCCATATTCTAAACTCTTTTCTTTTCTTGTGATCATGTTTCAGAACAAGCTGAATAGAGTCCAGGCTAAATATCTTTTTTTTTTTATTTATTTGACATGTAAGTCAATTTAAATCAATTCAAGTTCAATATATATATATAGAGACGTCTTTTGTTATTTAATTTCTTCAAAATAATAAATAAAGAAATAATAAAATTCTCTATTATAATTATTCAAAGAATAAGTTTAATTTATTTAGAGAATTTTTAGTTTTTCTTTTGAAAAAATTTATTATTTTCTTCAAAAGTTCCAAAACTTTTCCATTTGCAGTTGAGAAATTAAAAATATTTGCGAAATGAATTAATAGAAATTATACTATAATATAATTAGATTAACTATGAAGTTATTTTGCAAGAATTGATTAAAAATATTTTTTATTTTTGAATTTCGTTTTCTTTTATTAAAAAAAACTTTTAACTTTATTGAAAACTTTGTGAAAAACATATTTTTTTTTATGAGAATTCACTAGTTTTTTACTGAATATTTACGTTTTCTTTCTTATAAAAACATACTAAAGCAGAAAGTTTTTTTTCTCTCTTTCAAAAAAATTAGTTTGATTTTCAATTCAAAGTTAAGTTAAATCTTTTTAAAACTTAAATAATCGTATTTTTTGTTTTCAAACGAAAAAAAAAAACAAACTTTTTCAGCAATAAATATGGTTGGAATTAATTTTGAATATATGAACATATTAGTGGAATTAATAATGGATAAAAGATAACATTTGAAAGAGTCAAAGAAATATTAATATTAAATGAACTCAGTTAACTCAGTTAAATAGAATCTCCAATGGAATGGGAACTGGTTACAGTTTTTGAGAAGAATTTAAAATGAGAAAAATAATGAAATTCGAATATTTTAGTCCTTAGTAGTAATAATTCAATATTGTGTTTTATGTCCACAATATAAACAATGGAAAAATGTATCCAGTTGTTTGATAAAAGGCGATTAATACAAACATTTTTCATTTCTATATTTTTTCATTTCAATTTTAATATTGGACAACAAAATGTTTTACATTTAAACCATTTTTTCTACTCTGTAAAAAAAAACAACACAATATTCGTTTAGAATTTGTCCGCAAAATCTTTTGGTGTCACCACCTTCTGGACAATTTTTTATAATTCGTCTATTGTAACATCAGCTCATTTTCTCTTCTTCTCAATCCATAATAAAAAAATTTTAGTACGCATGACTACAAAAATATATTTATTAAACTTTCCCCTTATTCAGCAGGTTCTCCAACTACAAAAAAAGAACATTTCTGACTTTATTAGAACGAGAAGACTAGTAGTTACTAGATAGAACAAAAAATATATGTTTTACTCAGCATCCAATATTCTCTTGGTTCTTTAGTCATAACAAATTCTCACCAACATTAGTTTCGATTCAAATCTATCCCGGACGAGTAAATTTATACAGCAGAAAATTTTCATATTTGTTTTTGTTTTTCGTTTACGTTCTTTTTTTTTAGTTTATTAAACTGAATCGAAAATAATATTTTAGCACGAGAATTGTGATTTTTTTTGTGTAATGGAATTTGTAATTTTGGATAATTGATTAAAAATTATTAATTCTCTTTTTAAATTTTGTGCTTTTAATTAAAAATAATTATTTTATCTTGTGAAACGAATTTTTTTTGTTTTGTGATTAGAAGGAAATTGAAAAAAATAAAAGAAATAATATTCCATTATAGATTAAAACCGAAATAATTTCCGAAATAAAATTGAATCAAAACAATTATTATTGTGACTTCATATAGTTGTTTTTCCCCCTTTTTGTTTGACGATAATATTTTCCTCTTGTTTAGTAAAAACTTTCTTATTTGTGTTAACTCACAAATTAATATTGAATCTTTCTTTTTGTTATGACTTCTATAATAATCTTATTTTTAAATAATATTGTCTCCACACTGTCTGGATATAAAGTAAAATCATTAAAACTATTTTTGTGATCAATATAGGCTCTTATAGAATTTTTATTATTAGTAAATATTAAGGTATATTCTTCTTTTGTATTTGGAATATATTTTCTATAGTGGTCAAATTTTTAAGTCAAATATAAAAGAATTATTTATAAAATTAAGCCAAGGACAGTTACCACAGTTACAGGTAAAAAAAAAATATGTATCGTATATGTCGTTTTTGCTCTTGGACTATGAAAATTCTCCATAGGAAATTTTAAAGAGTTTTGGTTTTATTTGTGGGTTTTTTTCCTGTCTCAGTTGTATGCATGAAAGCTGTCAGTTGAGGTGAATGTTATGGTCATCAACTGTATTAATTTCCAGTTTTCATTAAATATAATAAAAAGAAAAAATGCAAACCGTTGTTTACTTTTTTCCAGATAGAAATAATTTTTAATGCGCGATAATAAAAGTTAAAAAAAAATCTCTTTTGGGTTTTGTTGACTCAGTAATTATTTTGGTTGTATTTTTTATTACTGGAATTTTTTTAATTTAAAAATTTCTACATACTAGTATTTTATGTAAGCTATTTTCTGTTTTAAATTGATTTTGAAATGAAACATTTAGAGTTATTTCGATATGAGAAATAAATTCTCAAATATCCTCGTAAGACTAAGGCCAAATGTATAATTTTATCACTGAAATTATTTCTGATATGAAATTTAAATTCATTTGGTACAGAATTTTACGCTACAGAACTCAAATTTCAAAATATTGTATTGCAGTGCCTAGAGAAATAATAATTTATTATGTTTCTAAAGCATTATAATATTTATGTATTTATTGAAGGAAGGTTCATTGAAAATACTTTGGGTTTGTGTTTAGTTGTAAGTGTGACCACTTTTTACAATAAATAATTTAAAACTTTGTCATTAATCATTAGGCATTGAAAATCTTTTTCTTTTTTGATATTTATATTCCTTTTTTTTCTTTCTTTCTTTCCTTAGAGAAGACAGTTAATCGCTGTAAATGTTCTTTGAGAAAGTTTAAACACAATTTTAAATTTATTTTCTTCAGGGAAAAAAGATTTTGAATTTAGAAAACAAAATAAAAAGTTTATTCAGAAATGAAGATAATCCCGGAAAACCCTTTTTTGTTTCTTTGGCCTATCGTTTTAGGTTTTTAATTAGGTGTGAATATTTATTTCTCTTATAGCAATTTGTTTTCATTTTCATACAAATAGAAAAAAGGGTTAAAATGATAAGGGTCGAATTTGAAGTTACAAACATTTTTTGGACATGATCATAAGATACCTACAAGATTTTTGTTTTTCTTCTTTTATTTAAGAAATAAACATTTTCATTGTTTAAGTTTTAGTTTTAGTTTGAGAATTATAATATAGTTAACCCATATTAATTAGTAGGACGTATATATTTAGTTCATTTATGTAAAAGAAATTCTTTTAGAAATTTGAAATTTTTATATAATAAAAGACTGCCAACGTTCTTCCTAATAAAAATCGATTACTTAATTTGATTTTCAATAATAAATCTTCAATTAGGCATTATTTTATTTTGAAAATTTATAATGAAAACCTCATAACAAAAGCATGGTTTTTATTTTGTATTAGGTATTACATAAATGAAATAGAAAAACAAAAAAATAAAAGTCATATAACCATTAAAATCATTTATTATAATTATTTTTATAAAATAATGTAATAAATCATTATCTTGTATTAAATGTTGTTAAGTCACTGAGCTTTACGTTAAAAAGCTCATGAGAGTTTTATATTTAACATTCTTTTTTTGTATTGTTTTTACTTTTTTTCTTCGAATAAACTAAAGAAATATATTTCAAGACAGTATTTTATGTATAGACATTATTTAAGTAGAAATGTTTTTTTTTTTGAAAAAAAGCAACATCATTTAGGATATATGTTTTCATAAAATTGAAAGTGTATTTCTTTTGTTAATTAATTTGATTAAATCTTATTATTATGCTAACTTAATGTCTAAATTGTTGTTTACTAATTGGAAAATGCAACAAAAAAAAAACATTAAATGCGTTCAAGTTTAATTTTTATGAGTATTTTTTTTAAACGTATTATTTAACGGAGAATGGAATATTTTCCCAATACTTTTAAACGATTAAATATTTATCAATCTTAATTCAAAAATTAAATAGAATGACAAATAGATGGTTTAAATTAAAGTTTAGATTTATTTGTTTTTAAAACATGAAACAAAATAGAACATTAAGGTTATTTTTCATCTTATCTTTTTTGTGATCTACTCATTGATTGATTTCTATGATTTTATGTAAAACAGAATATTATAGTCATCAAATTTTATTATAACTCGTTTTATTGTAAATGAAACGAAAAACTATTTAGTAATATAATAGCACACGCTTATTGCTATAATATTATAAAATTAGTGTTAGTGTTATGGTCAAACGGGGCCGAAAAATAAAATTGTATAGTCATATCTTATACTCTATTATATATATATATATATTTTTTTTATTTTATGATCAATAATATGTTTCAAAAATTTACCTAAATAATATTTCTGACAAAAATTGATTATGATAATATTTCTCAATCAAAATTCTCTTGAACATTTTCTTTCCCCTATCAATTTCTTGTTTTAATATTAAAATTTTTCGTGAATCCATTTTTAATAAATTAGTTTCCGTATAGAGAAAATTATTAATTCTATACCCTATGTATATTTTTATTTTTTGAAAATATTTGTAATAATTATAAATTTAATATCAATATTGCAATAGTTTTTTGTTTCATTCCAATAATAATGTTTACAAACATTGTCTGAAATTAAAGTCAACAAGTTCTTTGGTTTCTTTTAGCTGAAACAACAAAATGTTTAATTAATTTCCAAATGAATAATATAAATGTTTAGGCATCTCTTGTAATATTTGTAACAAAACATATCAGTAAATCAATATTTCAAAGTGAAATAGAGAAAAAAAACGAATGAATTTTTTGTAAACGTTTTGAAAGATTAATTTAATATCCAGCGGGAAAAAAATAAAATAAGCACATCTGCAAAAAAAAACATGAATACAAATCAAGAAGTATGTATTATTGTACACGTTATTATAACGATACCTGCCTCATGAGTTATGTATGATGATTTAATTTAGTTGATGATGTCGTACATTTATACAATTTCTTCTTCTTTTTTTTTTTTTGATATTCTGTAATTTATTACATTCAAAAAATTGATGACTGTCACTCTTACTTTTTTTGTATTTATTTTTTGAGTAACATTTGACAATAATTTTGGTGACATGGAAGTAGTAAAATAAGAAAAAGATTTTAAATATATATAATAAAAGAAACCATAAATAAAATGTATACCTTTGTATAAGTTTTTATATAAAAAGGCAACAAAATTTTCTTTAGAAAAAAAAAAATACGAAAGTTTATTTTCTTTTTGTTTCAAGAGAGTTTCTTTGTTTTTTATGTTGTGTTTGGTACCCAAAAAAAAAATACATTTGCCATTAGCATAAGACTATTAGCGTACACTTTTTTTATTCTTTTGCTTCTTGTTTTTTTTTATTGAATTACCTTAGATGAAAATCGTCTGTAATTTCTTTTTTTCGAATTAAACATTTTTACAAGAAAAGCTAATTAACTTTTTTCTTCTTTTTTTTATTCTTTTAAATGCTAATTCAAAGAAAAAAATGAAACATAAATAATTCCCGTACAATTAAGTACTTTTTTCTATTCTTATAAATCAACTTCAATTTATATTGGGAACTTTAAAAGTACGTACGTCATAAAATTTATTATTAATTTATTCACAAATTTTGGAATAAAATATAAAATATAAATGTAGGTTTCTCTCAAGGAAATTTGTTTTGATTTAGATAATTTAACTTTTTTATTGAAATTTTGTTGTATCCAGGTCAGATGAAGAACTTTTCTTGTGTATATAGCATTAAATATAATTTTCCACAATATCAACCTAATTTCTAAAGTTACTGAAATCTTACGGAAAATATATTTATTTGCATCCGTATTCAGTATTATTACTTACAGAAAAGTTCTAACAGACACACACAAAGTCTATCTCTATATTTTTAAGCATTTTGTCATTTTTCATTTCATATTTTATCAGAGATAGGTAAAGATGAGATGAAAATTTTTATTAGTTTATGTTTGAAAACTTTCATAACAACATTCAATTTTATATTTTGTTTAAAGTTCCTAAAGCTTTAACTTTTTTATTATAATTGTTTGATAGCGAATAGGCACTTATTAATTATTTGTTTTCCTTTCCTTACAATAATAAAACTCCCAACTTTTTAAATATAGAATAAAAAAAGGGAATGGAAATTAGTTGAATTTACTTTTCCTTATAAATCAATTTTTATGAATTTTAACCTCAGAAAATAAAATAAAATAAATATTATAAGATACCACCAAAAAACTGGATTTGATTGTACTTTCAATAACGAAATAAAAATAATTTCAACATAAAAAGAAAGAGAGAGAAAAAAAAAATTAGAAATTTTATCAAATCGATTTCAAATACTTCATTTAAATTTTAATTAAAATTTCTTATTTTGCTTACCATTATTTACGAAGGATAAAAAATAAAACTGCTAGAAAATGTTGTCATAAATAAATTTCTTGAACTTATACATTGGAGACTAACTTAAAATTCAATAATGTAATATTTAAATATAAATCAAAACTTATATATATATAAAAAAAAGAACGATATAAACATTTTGGCTGTCAAGTTACCAACAGTGATTTAAGAAATTTTTATTTAGCCCAGAAAAAAAAGGTGGAGAAAACAATTTCCACACTCATTCACACACACAAACAATTAAATTTTGAGTAAAATTTAATTGCTGAATACTTAAAATTATAAAATTAATATTCAGTTATTTATAATTGTTTTTATGAATATTCAATATCGTCATCTGTATATTTGAATCAAATTTCATGAGTCAACGCTTACAAATTTCATTCAAATTAATGCAAATAAGATTAATTGTTTCAAAGATTTTCTTCTTCTGAATGCAAATAAAATTATGTATAGCAAAAGAATTTTTTATTTAATTTATATTTTTTCACTAACTCTGCAAAAAAAATACATAATATTATAAAAAGCATAAAATTCTTACGATAAACTAATAATAATAACGAAGAAAATATAATTATAAATTTAAACATAAATATTTCTTATACGAATGTTCGAATGTGAACTTTTTCTTTATTTATTTTCTCTACTCAAAATTGTAAATTTTATTATTTTGTTTGTAACTTTTTTACAATATAATTCTAATCGTTCTAATAATATCTAACAAAAATAAACAATTATTATATAATCGTAAAATATGGGAGCAAAGAAACCATTTAGACAAAAAGAAGTCTTATACCACAAATTAAATCGCCTTAGTGTGGTTGAGACTCATTATATTATCAGGTCAATATGATCAAACTTAAGATTTTTATTTTTCTAAATCAACAACCATGATAATAATATGGTAATAATAAACCACTTTACTTTAGGGAGAAATATGGATGTATATATGGGGAGTGTATTGAAATGTATAATCATATATTTATTGTTATTTTAATTTTTTGTCGTTAAACGAATTGTATGAATTTCGATAAAGTTACAAGTTGGATAAGAAAAAAAAAATAAAAACGGAGAAGAAGAGTAAAGAAAAACTCCGCATACAAAAAAATTACATTATAACATTTCTTTAGAAAAACGCGACATTATTCAAATTTTTGAACACGTTCTGAAAGCTTTTTTATTTAATTTTTGAAAATTAAATTGAAATTTTATGAGCCATACAATAACCCAATAAATCTAAAAATATATATCTATACTTATATAAACATAAAAAAAAATTCATTCATCGAAAAAAAAAGAAACAATTTTAACATTGTAAGAAAATATATATTATGTGTATAAAGTATAAACAGGAAGACGGTTCAACTATTTAATTTTATAAAAAAATAAAAAATATCTACCTTTTGCATCTGTCTGTGTCTATTAAACATGTCTAAATTATACAATGAGACTTTTTTTTAGAAGGTAATAATGTGAAACTTAAAGAATTCTTTCCTTTTTTTCACATTTTTTTTATAGGTTAAGGGTCACAAATCCTAATTACGGTTATAAAGGCAAACGATGTGAGAAATTTTTAACCCAAGTTAAGAAGATACACCGCCAACATAAATTTTTCCTTTAAAAATTGTGTATGTTGGAAAGGATTGTAAATAAAACAATTATTTTTTCAAAAGATTACAATTTATTTATGCTGAACAAAAGTATAAAAAGCTATTATCGATATGTTGATACTCTGATGACTCAATATTTACTGATGTTTCCGTATTGCAGTATTTATCAGATGCGAAAAAATTGTTGTTAGTTCTTCTTTGAAAGAATGAATATATGTTATATCTCTAATTCTCAAAACAATATTAATCAATCAATAATCACTTCATATTGAATTTGATTCATATTGCTCTTCAGAAATTATTAATCAATTGTAGAAGTAGCTCATTATTCGCAAACACTTTTTGAATATTCAAGCTTTTATATTTAATCGAAAACGGAAACATTAAGTTCTACTTTGGTTTGAATTCATCATCATAAAATGATCTAAATTTTATGATTTGACAACAATAATAATTCTGTCACTTATACTAAAAAGATGTTAGAAATACGTGACCTCCCTAGTATGTTTATTATATACTACACAAAAAAATGTAGCAGACTAACTAGTTTGGGAATTCAAGTTCCAGTCCCGATGGAGTAACAATATCATATTCCAATATATCAAAGATAATTACTCTTTCTTTTCAAGAAATTCTTAAAGACGAAATAAAAAATATTAAGGGAATTAATTAAATTATTTTGCAAAATAGACGAAAGAAAAGAAAAGGTAAGTTAACCATTAATAAATTTAATATTATGCAAACTAATTAATTCATGAGATTATGAATTTACACAAAATTGTAATATTTATTTAACATTACACTCACACCTATTATGACATTACAATCCATTATATAATTGTGAACTTAAAATTTACGAAAAATTACAAAATTATTATTTGCTTTTAACAATTTATTTTTCTTTTGTATATTTTGAATTATCTCATAAGCCTTATACTTTTAGCATAAATAACTTATATAACATTACTTTTACTGGAAATTTAACAAGGAGCAGACTTTTTTTTCTTCCCTTCTTTTTTATATTTATTTTCTGTTACTAAACAAACATTTACCTTCATTTTTGTGTTGATTTTGTATGTATATTATTATTATACTTTAATTCTCTGTATATATTTTAGGTATTTCTTTACATTAATAACAGTCAACTCTTACTGCTGAATTAAAGAAAATATTCGTAAACAATTTTTTATATAATTGAAATTTATTTCTTAGAAAGAATGATAAATGCACATATGGAGAATAAAACATTTCGTAAGAATTAAGAATAATTTTCTGATCACATAAAATCTATTTATTCAAACAGAAATTTAGTTTTTACAATTAAATCTTAAAAATAATATTTTTTTTGTTCTTTGCATTAAATTTCAAATTGATTAATTATTTGTTTTGGTAAGACAACTAATAGCACACGTGTATGTTAATAAGCTTTTATAATATTCTACACACTCCTGTTAGTTTATTTTCTATATACATTGGTAAATTAAATATGTAAATTTCTTAAAGTTTATAAAATAGCAAATAATACTTTAATGCGATATATTACGTACAAAAAAATCAATAGAATATATTTTAAAAATTGTCTTTTTCTTATATTATAATAATCGTATATGTAAGTTTTATACAAAAATCTATAAACAAAATAAACCTCGTAAGTCTGTAGACAATCTTTATGCCTGATTAGATATACAATTTATTTTGAAAGCTGTTTTTAACAATAAGTCCTTACAGGTATAAGAGTATTTGTACAAAAGAAAAGAATGAATAGAAAATGTTAAGATTAGATTTTTGAAGAAAAGATTTTCATTTTTTTTTATCAAATCAAGGGATACAATTTTTATATATTTAAATAATCTTCCGAATTCTTTAGATTATTAATTATTATTTTTTAATAGAAAATTTTCTTATTCGAGACAAAAAGAATTTGATTATGAAACTGAGCCATATATTGTTTTAAATTATTTTCAATATCATTTTATTTTATATAATTTATAAGCTACTATAGACATAAAGGAAGTTCTTAAAATCCGGTAAAACCAGGGGTTAATATCAGGCTCAAAATGTCAGACAATATTACTTTTCAAAACGAAAGGAATCTAAATTATGTCAATTAAGTTCATATTCTACAACAATTAAATCCTCCAAATGGTTCTTTTAAAATTAATTATAATAAATTTTTCAGACAGAGTGAATGTGCTCAATTTTCAATATTATTAAAACGATAAAAGATGGTAAAAAAAATTCTTATCTGTTATCAGCAATTTAAGAAGTGACTCCAAAGGAATTCCAATAATAACATTCCAATGCCGCCGTTTTATAGAAATAAATAGATCAACAACAACACACATAGATATACACATAGTAATACACACACACATAAACACACAGAGAAAATAAATAAATAAATGAAGAAGAACTTTGAGTTCGTTTCGTATCGCACTCAAAAATATATAATGTTGAATTTGGAATTTTCCAAAATACTATCGCGTTTACGTTAAAATGACGTTATTGAACACAATAAAAAGGAAAATTCTTACCAAAGAAAAGACCAATTTATTATTATATAATATAATGAAATGTTCGGTATTGGTATTATTGTTCTTATTATATTCTTTATTCTCAGACAAATCTGTTTACTTTTTTACATTGGTCATTGCCAAATATTTTTTTACAATTTTTTTTATTATCTAGAATTATTGTGAAATAAATGTATTTACTATGGGTTGGGTAGTAAAGGAAAAACAATCTACTGTTCAAATAATAAACATCTAGGCCGTTCTAAAACCAAGAATGCTACCTAAACGTAAATAGATAGATTACAAAAAGCTAGTCACCTACATAATTGAAAGACATCCGATTATACAAACAACCTCAATAATACTTTCTACTTGAGAAGGCCCTGTACTTAACATATATGAATTGTAGGAAAAAAAATTATTTGCTGACATTCAATGATTAATATACAATATAAAAACTATTGTATGACCTGAAAATGAATTCTCATAATTTTAGATAATTAATTTTAGATATATGAATTTCGCAGACATTTGAAACTAACCCATTATACAAATATTATTTGTAAATATTTAGAATACAATTTAAAGTTCTTTTTATTGGATTAAGTTTGATGATTTTTGTGAATTTTATGCCGAAAGAACGTAATTTATTTGCATAACTTTCTAATAAATAAAATTAATGCTTGTATTTATTATTATATTTTTTGTGTTTTCTGAATTAAAATTCAGTAAAAAATTTAATACATTTTATATTACATTCGTGATTTTATCTGATAATAATATAATTTTTATTTTATGCATCTTATAAAATGCAAGCGAGAATATAAAATACTGAACACAATCCTACTAAAGTCTTACAGTACGTAGTTTTTTGTATACAGAAAAAAAATCAATGCAGTGATAAGAAATCTATAAAACGAAAAAAATAGGTCAAAGAAAAATCGAAAATTGATTAAAAATTTATCTTTTAATCAAAAAAAAAATCATGCACAAACATAATTTCTGCCAAAGTTTTTCTTTTTTATGGATGATTGAATAAATTATTTTCGTTATTATCACAATATAAAAATAAAATAATTCCAATAAATTATAAATAAACAAAAGTCTGAGAGATAAGAGGGCAGGAAAATTAATTGTTAATTTGTCGATTATTTTTGGAATTTATCAAAGGTTGGTAACTACTATTTTATTAAGTGCGATAGTTTTGAGTAGAAAATTAAATATGGTAAATATAACAACCTCCCCTCATCTTTTAAATATGTAAGTCACTTATTAAATAGAATTTCATTTATTGTAATTTTTTTCTCCTCTTAAAAATTATGCAAATTTTATACGAACCAATGGGTGTAGTCACACGTCTTCAGTTATACTCGTTTTTTTTTTGTCTTCCATGAATATGTTTTTAATAATATTGTGTTTGTTTATAAAACACAATTTTTACATATTCTTCTTTTTTCTTTGGTATATCCACCCTAGTTTAGATTTTATAAGAAAGACTTGATAAAATAAACAAAAAGTTATTTTAAACAATTTACATTTCTTATAATAAAAAAAATATATCCCTAAAAATATTACAAATAATTTAGGAGAAATGTTTGTCATAATAATTATCTATAATTTAATACTTAAACATAGTGTTTAGGTTACTTTTACATTCGATTTAATTCATTTACATTTAACATTAATGATTAAAAATACATAATACGTTTTAATGATTTTTTTCATTAATGTACACTGACAAGAAGTAGAGACAAAATGTTGTCGAAAATGCTTGAACACTTTGTGATTGTTTTAAAAACTAAGATATTCGTGTTTGTTTTAAAATATTCAAAATATTTACATTGAAAATATTTCGTTTAGTTATTTAAATAAGTTTTATAAATTTATAGTTTTGATGATTAATTATCGATTTCTTATAATTTCAGGAATTCTATGATAAATATTCTTCAACTTTACCGTTTATTAATAATAATGTAATGATCTAAAATTTAAAGGTCGCATAACTTGCTTAATAGTTTCTTTAATAATTATGAAAAATAATCAAAATTTCAGAAAAAAAAATAGCAGCTGAAAATTGAAACAAAGCAAATTATTTTTTAACAACTAAGATTGGTCCATCCATTACGTGAACGGATTTTAATTTAAAAAAACTGTATAATTCTGTTCTCTTATACATTTTATTATTGTATTATTCAAGTTTTTTTGCTTTTTTTGTTGTAAAAATTACGGACGTGATATTCCGTTTTTCCCCCAAAAAAAGAACTCTTTCTCATTAAATTAAATGTAGAAAAAAAAAAGAAGATGAAAAAAAAAATGGAAGAAAGAAAGAAAGAAAGAAAGAAAGAAAAAGGTATACACAATTTTATAATAATAACATTTTTCAGTGTTTCATTTTAAAAACCCTTTCATGTATAAAGGATTTTTATTACCATTCACTCTATATTGATGCCCATTTTCAATGTTAATGTTTTTTCGAGAAATTTTTTTCCCTTTTTTCTTTTTACACAATCCTCAGGCTTATACCAAAAATACCAAATATATATATAAAGAATCCCAACTGATTTCAAAAAAAGATTCTCAATGATGTAGAAAAAAAAATGAAAATATCTTTTGATATAACATTTTTATAGATAGTTAGTGATTATTTTACCCTATGAACTTTAAGTGAAATCAATAAAATATTTAATTTTTAAAATTGAAATAATAATTGATAGAAAAAAAAAATTTGCGTTATATTTTTTATAAGCTTTTGCGTGACCTAATTATAATTGCAATTAACACGTCAGCGAAAATTCTGATTGTAAATTCTTGAGCAAACAACAAGAGCAAACTACAAAGTACTGATGTTCTTTTTAATGTTTTTTTTAACTCTTGTATATGTAATTATTTCACATTAAATCCATTCTAATAAGAATAAATATTTTATACATGAAATTAAAAAATATGTAAAAGAAAATTATAAAAACAAATGAAAGAGAAAACAACTACAAAAATTGATAATTAATATTTAGAATATTTATAACTTCGGTAGTTACTATTTCGCATTGTTCACTCATTCCTATTTTGATCATGTTCTTAATAAAATAAAAATGTGCACTCCAACACAAGTATTACCGTCTCGTAGATTAGATAGATTGGATGGACAATTTTTATTAACAAGTTTTAAGGCAGTTTTATGTAGAACACGAAATCCTAACCCGATTCCATAAGGACATATTAATAAATACATTAAATACATTAATTATAGAAAATTTAATTTTTTCCTATTAAATTTATTTTCCCAATTTAATATCAACAAACACAATTAAATAAATAATGTTTTAAAATAATTTACAAAAAAAATTTCAAAAGTTTATTTTTATTAATTTAAAAGTAACAAAATCCCTATGAAGAAATTTTTTGAATTTATATAAGTTTTAAAAGAAATGTATAATATTTGCATATTGTTATCTGAGTTAAACCTAAAAAGATTAAATTAACGCGATTATAATCTTTTTATTACTTCCTTTTCTTGTAAAACCTTACAGATTAAGAAAGTCATGACGACGAATCATTAGTAAAAAAAGAAGAAAAACTAAAAGTAATTAAAATCAGATTTAAAATTAGTACCAGGCGTCTCCATATAATTTTATGATCATCATGAAATTACATAAAACAAGAAAAAAGAGCATAAAATCAATTTTTCGTAAATATTAAATAATACGGGTTGTATTATTTATCTTGCTCATACATTTTTGAAACAAACCTGGAACAGAATATTTGGGAGCTGCAGGCCCCTATCTATAGTGATGTGTAACTTATGAGCATACCTGTATCTGTATTTCAAAATCTTATAAATTTCATAAATCTCATAACATATATGTTTTCTAAATGATATTCACAATAAAGAAAAACATTCACCTTATCCATTTAAAATCCTAAATCAAAGTAAGGCAAAAAGAACAATATCGAAAAAAAAATATATAGAAAAAACAAAAATTTAAAAGCATCAACTCTAAGTACGGACAACCTGTTTATCGTAAAGAAAGGCAAAAAAAAAAGAGAATAACTTGAAAACAAATAACCTTATCCTTTTAGAGACTCAAATAACAAATGCGAGTTTGTCGAATCAATTTTTTTTTCAGCTTTTGTAAGGTCAAAGAAATCAATCCCTTTAGAATTCTGATAACCACAGCTTTAACGTCTTAGGCATAAATTTAAACGTTTTTGTTTGTTTTTTCTTTCGATATTTTAAAATAAAAATATCAATTGACGTCAGAAAGCTATTTTATGAAATTTTAAATTTCATATAAAAACCGAATGTTTTATGTTGCGTTAAAATAAATTCAGCAAATAAATAATAACATTTTGACTAGATTCTTTGATTAGATATTTACTCTACTCTGATATTTCTGATTGGATTTATACTGAATATTATTTCTAAATAAATATAATTCCATTTCAAACTACAAACCATTCTAGCAGTGGCACAAGAATTTACACCATAATTTATTTTAATTATTTGTTATCATATTAATATTAATAATCACACAAACATTCCTACAGTAACTGTGATTTACAATTTTCTGGTACATTATAATTCTAATTATATATAAAATCAAGGGATTTGAAGCTTATATAAAAAAACCTCAAAACTCTTAAATATTTTACTTTAAATTAAAATTATAAAGAAATTAAAACTAAATTAAATATTGTAATTCAAATATAATTAAGAAAAATAATATTCTGATCGAAAGCCAGTCAGACTAACAAAAAATATTCTAATTTTTTCTTCATAATTATACTTTTTATATTTCCCTAGATTATATAATATTCCTTAAAGAGTTTTAATAAATCTCCCTCAAAAATAATTATTTAAATAAATTTATTTTTTCTTTTATATTTCAGGTGAAAGCAAATTCAGAGTCAAGGATAGAAATATTATAAGTAAGCACATACACTAATTTAAATTCATTCAGTATAATTTCATTAAAAATTTGATCTTATTCTCAATTGCAAAAACGAACAATTTTTATCGCACATGTGAAAATAAATTTAATTGTAATTAAAACACAATTCTCATTTTAATGTTAAGTCACAAAAGTGTGAATAAGTAAAAATCCATTATTTTATTTAATTTAAAAATAAAATAGAATTTTTTATACAAAAAAATTTAATTTAAAAATTGTGGATAAAGTATTTTATTGTGATAACAAATGATTCAAAACTTAACTTTGTGTTTTTTAACGTTTAACGAATAAAAAAAGTTTAAATCTCAAACCATACAGAATTGAAAATTGGATTTTTGTTTTCTATAAGTATATAAAATAAAAGCTACAATTTAAACATTAATTAATTGATAACGCGATGAAAGTCCTTGACGTAAACAATAATCACAATCAGATTAAAAATACGTTTGGCTTTGTTTAATAGGAGCTGTATCTTATTCTTCCTATTTTTTTCTTTTTTTTGGTTCTAAAGTGTTTTTGTCGCGCTCCTTTTTTTGTTTGTTTGTTTGTTTTTATTTTAAATGTTCATTGTATTTGTTAAATTCTTAAATAGTTTAGAAAAAGTTATTTGAGTTTTAATTAATCACATTTTGGGGGGAGAATAATGAATGAAAAAAGATTTTGTACTTTTTTTCTTATTTATTCTTCATTAAATTGATAAAGATTAAAGAGTGTATATAATTTTTGTTTTAAAGAATAATTGTCAGTGAAATCTTAAATTTATATTTACTTGTGATTTCAATAGATATAATACTTTGTTAATATTTACAGAATAAGGATAAAAGAAATGAGACTCGTATACCTTCATAAATTTAAATTCTAAATAATTAATTATAAAATAAGAAATTTTTCAAATACAATGGACGAAGATAAACACAAATTTTCGAAGCGACTACTGATTATAAGACAGAAAAAAAAATCCATTTTATTTATTGATTTTATTATATTCAGAAAAACAAGTTGATCTGTTTAAAAGTTAACTAAACTTGAGTTCATCATTATGCTATGAGTCAAAATCAAGTAAAATATTTTTTGTACGCTCATCGTAATTGATTTTATTATTCGTGAAACTAAATTAATCATCAATAAGACTTTCAACTTTTTGAATTCTGTATTTTGTATTTTGTTAATGGAAAATTTTCTTTATAAATAATTTTTGTACACAATTTTTTTTTGTTTTAATAAATAAATTCATAAACTAAGTTTTGAAGCGTTTTATTTTCTTCTTTTTTATTTAGTTTGGAATTTTTTTGAATTTGATCTTAAGACTACAAAACTAGTTCAAAAGTAAGTACCTATATCTTCTATCCCATCAACACATGAGTATACAACATTCAGTAGGTGAGATATAATATTTGTTATTTGTGTATATTATATAAATAAAAGGTAAGTCAAATAAATATTCTGCTACAACTCAAATTAAATTGAAATAACCTTTCTTTGGCTCTAGTGAAATTCAAACGTTATGTGACTATAATTGAGTTAATTTGTACAATTATATAGTTTAAGGGAAACAAAACTTTTAAATACAATTTTCTATAAAATTTATTATAAAAATATATTCAGATGTATAAACAAACTATGAAGCGACAAACAGACTTATATTTTATATTACTTTTGAAATGAAATTCTGTCAGTGATTGAATGATAAGAAATGCCATTAAAAAAAAGCATTTCAAAATCAGAACAAAAAAAATATTTGTTCTTTTTTCTTTTTTTTTGTATATTCTAGAATAAAGTATAGTTCTCCAATTCAAAGAGCTTTTTGATTAATCTCCAGTTTGACCTGATATCTCTTATAAGGTCATAAGAACATTTGAAACAAAACGATTCGCGTGTGTATAATAAAACAATATAATGTTTGTTCTTTTTATTAATATTTAGAGATTTCCCAACAAATAGAAAACAACGAAGAACAAAAAAAAAAATATAATAAAATTACAATAATTTCACTATTATTTTACTGTGTGTCATCGGTTTAACTAAAAGGATTTCCATGAAATAAAATATTAGTTTAATCGTAATATTCAATTTAAAAATATAAAATATAATAAATTATTCATTAAAAAAATACTGACATCTTGTTTCAAACATTAAGAACACATTTTCCATGTTTTTGTTTTGTTTTAATATAATAAAATATAAAAGGTTTTCACCATATAGATATCCATCCATACATACATGTATGTATCTGTATTCTATAATATTCGTACTAAAAACTCCTTCAAATTATAATAATATTCTTGATACATTATATTATACATAGAATATATTTACATGTACCCACTTATGACAACAATGACATTTATAACAATACCACAAACTGTTTCAAAACATGGCAAGTGACATTAACAGATAACAAATGTGTAAATGTTATAATATTAATAAAGAAGACATTTATAAGTTTTTGGAATATATTTAATTAGAAAATATTAGATCTTAGACATAATAGTATTATTGCTAATATAATTATTTCAATCAAAATAATTTTATTTCTATTAAATTTTATTTTATTGGAAGCACGTTTAGATAGGTCTGAATGCTATCTGGACTTATATACCTGTAACACCTGTTTATGCATTTCAATTATGGCATAATATATAACTATAACAATAGTCATATGTACCACCATATTTTCCTCATATCGTAAGATAGACATTTTGCAATACAATTTTCCTACTGATTGTTGTTAAAACGTTTCAATATTATTATAATTAGTTCTTATTTATCTGAATTTATACCAAGAATTAACTGACGTTCTTATCAATTATAATCTTCAATATATATTATTACTGTTTCACAAAATAATACACCAAACTAAACAACTATATACAAAAGCGCATTTTCTATAGTTGTAATACATATTTTATACAGTACACTTCAACATTACGTGATCGTTTGACGTTGTATAGAGTAGGTATAATAGAAAATAATGAAAAATTTTAACTATGAATTTTAACAATAAATAAATATACATAAATATATACTAGATGAAGTTAAAACAAAAATAATCAATTATTTTCATAGTCAATATATAAACTTCATTTGGTATTATAGATGTTGAATGAATAAAACAATGCAATTGTTATACATCCGTTTTCAATTTAAATGAATCTTTACTCATCAGTTGGTAAAATTCACCTCAACCCTTATACCAAGTCTTTTAACATGAACTTGTATATTGTTAGTTATAATTATGTATCTTGTTCAAAAATATATGTTTAACAATAGTAAAATTAAAACCCTATATATAGAACTTATATAATATAATAAACTCAAATAGAAAATATATTTAACTATGGAATTGAGTTTTTAATTTAAATTTCTTATTTATATATTTGTAAATATGTACATAGCAGTTCAGTTTAATAGTTTTTTTTTTTGCCATATAAACTCAGCATATATAGAATTAAAAATTGAATTTAAAGAAATGAATGAAATGATGTTGATTTATACTCATGATTTTTGTGTTTTCATTTTCTAATAGAAATTTTATTTATTATCGGTTCTTTTATTCCTACTGCAATTAAATACAATAACGTTATTGATTTTTGTTTAGAAATGTAATTAAAAATGTTATTATGAACAAAAATAATAATAATAATAATAAGTGCTCACTTAAGACATACTCTAGTGTTTTTTTGGTAGATAAAAGATTAAGTTTCAGGAAAAAAACGATGCATAATAAGATTAATTCAACATTTTGTAAATGTTTTAAGTACTTTTAAGATTAGAATGAAAAAGTTCTGAATTAGTAATGACGCTATTGCACTCTACGTCAAGGTGAGCTTCTTATAAACTGGACTAAAAGGTGTCCTCTTCTTCTATATACTATAAATATTGAACAAGAGTTTGAAGATCTTTAAAGTGATTGGAAGTCAAGTGGAATGAAAAAGTAAACTTTATTTATTTATTTTATTGAAATCGTTGTATAAGACATCATCATATTCTTCTTCAAACAAATTTTTCTTTAGAAATCAATAATTTTCTATATTGAAAAATAAAGTAATTTATTGTAAACAATAATAAAAAATGGACATTATATAAGAAATGCTGAATATTTTGTTAGTATCAAAGTAATGTACCTTTAACTTATTTACAAATACAAAGAATTATTTATTACCGACCAAGGTGGCAACATGGCAACATGCTGACGTTTGGAGCGGGAGGTACCGAGTTCGAATCTCGACCGAGGCGGGATGGAATTTTTCATTCGGCTAATTATGTACTAAACATACATAAAGTAGTGGGCAATGATTAATAACATCTATGACCCTCCGGCCGGTGTGCAGGATAAGGTTTTAACCGAACGATTCTTCTTAGGAAATCTGCATGTTTTCCTGCGCCGAATCGAATTAAAAATGCATGTGCAGATGCTAGGTGGTTCAGAACCCACCTCAAAAATAGTAGGTCTCCTAGTTACTAATAACCTTAGTCGTTGATGTACTAGGTTAATAAAAAATTGAAATACAAATACAAACAATTATTTATTAATTTAAATTTAATTAAATATTTTTTATGTGAAACAATTACAAGCAACTAAAATCAAGCAAGAAAAAAATAACTTCAGCAATAAATCAATCACTTCAAATTTCAGGACTTATTTCAACAAAATAAATGTATATCATTTAAATATATCTATTTGAATCTATACTATAGGAATTCACTTCCCCTGGGCATTGTTTTATCAGATTTTCTATTCTATTCTTTTTTATTTTCATGTTGCTTATATTTATGAAGGATTTTTTATTTCAATACACATCCTTCATTATTAGATCGAAACAAAAAAAAAAGGGAAGAAAACGTTCCTTTATATAATTTACTGGGCTGAATTGGAATTATTATTGATCACATTTTTTTCTGTTTGTTTTATGGTCTGAAAATGTGTCAGAAAGTGGATGATTTGGGTGTGTTTATAGAAAATACTGTACAATGTCAGTCATATAAACTTTGTCTTTTTGTAAGTCTGATACATACATACATCATCAAAATGATTGACATATTGGAAAAATTATAAAAATTGTTTTTCTCTTTGTGAAAAAAAACTACCAAAATAAAAAAACTACTTATTTAAAATTTGGTTATTTTTCCTTCATGTTAAATGAGTAAAATAAATGTTATAATTATTTATTTTACAATACACATAATAAGGCTAATAAATCTTTGAAAATTAAGAACGAAAATAAGCTAAGAAAAGGTCGGTTTATAAAACAAGAGAAACAAACTCTTAGAAGGAAAGAAAAAAAAACACTGTGTATCTTTAAATTTTTGTTTCTTTGTCATAGAAAGTGTACAAGAGGGCTGGTTTATGTAAAGGGTTTTTTTCCTTTCTTACTTTCATTATTTTAGGGGGATATTTTTTTTAAAGCTATTAGGTTAACTTTAGAAATTTTTAATTGGAGTAGGAGAAAATGTAGAGATGATTTTTTTCTTCTTTTTGGATTTATGTTATCATACACAAAATGATTGAGAGAAAAGTTATCAAGGGTAAGGTTTTTTATGAAATTTAATATACCAAAAAACTTGCAAACAAAAGCGCAACTTATATATTGAAAGGAAATTTAATCGTAAATCTTATTTTCTTTTTTTTTTAATGTTGGTAACCTTTAGACCTTTGGGTAATTAAACATTCAAAAAGCCAAATATGAATTGTTTCTGACATAAAAATGTTTCTTGCAATCAAATTTAAATGTTAGCTTAAGAAAAGAAAAACTCTATCATTTTCTTTTATTATTTTATTATAAATTTTTTGAATGATTGAACTCTCAATTAAGAGGTTACAAAAATATTATTATGACACAATAACATTTAATGTTTGAAAAGAAACAACTTAATAAAACCAAAGAAATCAAACTTTGATATCATAAAACTAAAGTACCCACGACAACAGGTTAAATTTTCTATTATTCACATCACAACATCATTTTTATTAAATGAAAATATTTTTTGGAAATAAGAAAAATACGTTTAAATGTTATGATTATTATTACAAGAAGGTGAATCATAAAATTCTCAGTTTACAATTATAGATTTTTAATATTTTTCTTTATATAAATAAATTATCATCAATTCTATATTTATATTGCTATAAGAAAATATAACTATAACTATACTTTCAGTACCACAAAATATTAAGGTTTTTGGTGATAAAAATGCAATAAATTGTTGTTTATATTTTATTCTTGGTTTTACAATAAAATGTTAAAAATAACATTTTTCATAATAACGTAATTTTCTTCACGTTTCGAAACAAAATGTACAAAAGATAAGATTGATTGATTGGAGTTGAGTTACACACATTATTATTGATTACATTTGATTACAAATGTTACTAATATTCCTGAAAATGTTGAGTTTTTTCTTGTTTCATCTGTGAAAGACGTTCAAAAAGTGCCTAAAATGTTTTTTATTCTCAATAATTTATAATTTGTGTAAATTAAAGCAATTTACTAGTACTTGTTCCTTTATTCGATTTGTTGCAAATAATTATACTAATCCAATAATATAGTTAGACTATTTGCGTCTAATATTTATTATTTTATATGTATATATATATATATAATATAATATATTATATTTTTTAAAAAAACTTTTATATTTTTTGTGAGAACTGAAGATAAAATTTTTAGTAAATTTATTTTACTTTAATTTCATAGACGCTGATTTTACTTAAATTTTACAGACGCAGCTTTTATGTATCAGAGTTACATGGAAATGATCACAAATCATCTACAATCATCCAATAATATTTCTAATTTATTTTCATTAAATGGCTTATCATCACTACAAATATTTATTTTATAATTAATATTTAATTCTTCTTTAACACAATTTACCCTAAAATTAATTTTTATGTTTTTATTTTGATTCAAAAATAAAACAATTCTATTTTTCTATAATAAAAAAGTGGTCTAAAAGACTAAATAAATTTAAATTTTATATTCATTGATGATCAAAGGTTATAAAGGAACCTTCATCATATTTATCCGATAAATCGGTATTTGGAAATAAAAAAAAAAGTTTTCATTGAAATTCAATATTTTTATTTGATTGACGCAAACAAAAATAAATATAAAATAAAAATAATGGAAAATTGGTGAAAGTCAAACAGATTATACAAACAGAAAAAAATATTTAAAAAAAGTTAATTTACGTATTTTGATCCATTTTTACTCAATTAAAGGAAGAAAATAAAAAAAAACCGTCCTACTTATTATAAATATTATTATTTAATAAAAACATTATGTAATTTTCGTATTATGTTACTCATTACTTTCCCATTAATTTTTTTCATTTTTTGCTTTGTCAGAAAATGGGTTAATTCAATAAATTAAATATCGAATATAAAACATAATTTGTTGTATTTTATTAACCGTGATGGAATTTGATTTTTTAATGGAATTTTAATCATTTTCAAATATTTTTGTTGCGTGAATTGTTGGTAAAAAAAATAGAAGGAAATAAATAAATTCGATTAAATATTATTGAAGTGTGAATGAAAAATTGGCACAAATTTTCCTAAATACAAAAATTTTTATTTCTGTTTTTTTTAACTTCTCCGAAAAAAAATATTCTTTGAAGATTTATTTAAAAACAATTTTCCTTTTTAATGAAAATAAAAATGTAATCTCTTTTGAGTGAGTTGTATTCGTCTGTTGTTTGAATTCTTTTATATATAGTTTACGTTAATGACATCAACAAATAAGAGTTATGTTACACCTTCAATAATGCATGAAGTGCGATGCAACAATATTATTGTAGATGCTAAGTTAATTATTCAATATTTTACATAAAATGAAAATTTAGTTAAAATTAAAGCAGTGTCACAAATTTTATAAAATTAAAATTTCAACAAACAATAAATGATTTCAAGAAAATTACAAACAGAATAAAATAAAAAGAAATGTATTTAATAGTTAAAGTTATAACATTTAATAAATGTTAATATTTCCTAAAATTAATTTAACTTTAGTCCTGTAAATATTTACATTCTATAAGTGGTATGAGTTTAATCTTTTATTCTGAATTCCAAATTATGTGATTAATTTTTAATATCAAAATAAAAATCATTGATATATTTTATTTTATTTATCACAAGAAAAGAGCAGTAAATCTGTGTAATAAAATAATCGTTTTGTTACAAATAGACTAAAGTCTTTGGTCTCCAACAATGTCTATACTTATTTATTTAATTAATAAATTAATCGGGAAAATAAACAAAAACAAAATAAAAACAAAAAAATGGAAAACATAAATCCAGCTTTGTCATTGTGAGATTGACCGAACAGACATGCATACATACATATCATGCATACATATAAATCTAACATTTTTTGGCTTCATGTTAACAGAAAGAAAATACCAATTATTCTTTTTTCTAATGCCATTTATATAACAAGGATCATTTCATAAAAAGCCAACCGCTCATAAATCAAAATGAAGGATGAGAAAATTGTTGTATAATACTCCTTCTACCTTTAGTATTATATATGTATGCACTATAATAATATTGTACTAGTGTATACTTGTGTATACGTATAGAATCTGAGGGTAGAATGAGTGATTATACTTTTCTTCTTTATTTTTTTTTTTGTTACTGAAATAACATTTTCTTTATATGTTTATATGTTCTACAATACAGAAAAATGCGTATGTACATTTTATTATAATTATCCTCTATTGTCATAAAATTTTAGGAATAACATAAATACTAATAGGAAATAAAAAATATGTTTGATGATGACTTCTTAAAAAGCTCTATAGAAAGAAAAAATAATTTTTGAGATGATCCTCATCTCAGTGTATTTCTTATAAGTACCTTTTTATATTCTGACAAGACTATTATATTTGAATAGTTAATTTAATTTTAATGTTCAAAAATTTATTCTATTTTATTGTAGGAATTTTAACAAGAGCAAACAGAAAAAAATTGAGATCTGAATAATCCAAAAAACTTTACTCATTTTTATGCAATAATATGAAACAATTAATTATCTTTAATTTCATTAAGAAATTGCGAAAATTCTCTATTGATAGACAAAGATTGATCGTTTAGACACATGTGCGAATATGGATTATATTATAAAAGTTAAATATTATTTCTTATAACTGACTAAGTGATATTATGAGGTTGAAAAACATACAATTAAAAAAATACAAAATACATACTTTGTATTTTATATTTTGATATTTTATATTCTCGATAAAACTATAAGTCTATAAATCCATTATAAAATTTAAAATTCATTTAATAATATGCATATTAACATAAAATATTGCATCTTATAAATTTTATGTTAATGATACATAATTTTTTATTTTAGTAAATGAAATTGGCATATTGTAAAATATATTTATATACAAACAACATAATATTATAAAACAAATAGAATAACATTAAAATATTTAGCATACAAATGTAATTTATTATCTTAAGAACTTTAATTAGGAAATTGCTATAATATTTTATTTATTGACAATGATTAATAGTTTTGCAAGAACATATGTGTGAACTATGTTTATTTTGACTAATATGTTAGGGCAGGATAAAACTATATGTATGTAATATGTATTGATATACATCATTGTAGCTTTAAGTATATTTTTGCTAAAATTTATAAAATTTACATAATTTTATATATTGAATTTTTGTTATTGATCAATATAAAGCGTACACCAACACTATATCGCTTCAATTTAAACTTTACAAATTTTTTTTGTTTCATAATTTTTTAATTTTTTATTTGTGTTTTAATTTTTTTTGGAATAATAATAATAATAATAATAATAATAATAATAATAATAATATGATAATAATATAGAATTATTATAGTCTGGATAAAATGGTATACATGAAATTAATATACAACATTTTTATAGTATCCATAAAATTATTTAAAATAGGAAAAAAATACATAAATGATTGTAGTAACAACACAAAATATACAATTTGTATATCCGATTTAAATACATTTTGTATATATGTATATATGCAAATGTGTGATTATCCCTGAAGTTCAATGTATGTCTCCTATTATTAAATTTTATATAGGCATGTACTATGTAATCAAAATTAGTATTTAGTTAATGCACAAAACATTTATATTCCATTTGTTATTTTGTTATTTTTTAATCAATAATAATTCTGGAAATTGGTTATTGTTTGAATTTTATAATATTGTAAGTTATAAGGCTTCAACTTCTATTCTATAATATTTGTGTCAACAATATTAAATGGCGGATCTATTTTCTTTAACAAAAAATGAAGTGTTTTAAGTCATATTTTACTTATTCAATTTACATATCAAAATTTAGAATGCCTGTTAGATTAAATCTTAAATATATTCACCTACTTTAGACATTTAACATAAAATGGGATAATGTTAAGAATAAATATATATTAAGAATATTATAACTAATAATTAACTCTAATACCACATGATTTATTATTAGAAATGATTTTAGTGATTTCAAAAATGAAATTATTATATAAAGATATATTTCATTGAAACTTATTGAAATTTATATAAATGTATGACAGTCATAAGCCAATTAGAAATTATATAAAAAGGTGTGAGAAAAGTTTCATTATTCTGTATTTATTTATTGTATACAAGAAAGAATCCAACAAAAAAAACTTTTTCAACTATAAATAATACGAGAAAAAGATGAACTAAAAAACTATAATAAATATAAAAATATAAGAAGATCCAACTTATTTTTAGTTTCAAAGACATAAAAAAAAGGAAACTTATTTTCGTTTATACAATATTTCAAAACCCATTCTTAAAACGTAAAAAAAAACCATTTTGTATACAGCACATGTTTACTAAACTATTTCTATAAAATATAGGTATATATTTTATGTATTAGAATGCATATGCACATGCACACTCAAATGAATTTATTCAGGTTTTGAATGGCGTGTGCTTGTGCTTATACTAATATAATAAATTACAAAAAGCTTTTATATAATCTATTCTAATTAGTGTCTGAGTTACAGAGAGTAAATTGAATTATCGTTCGTTTATTATTTAAACCTCTTATGTAACCTCTTCTTATATAGTTTTTTATTATATAGATTGTTAAGCTAACTATTAGTATATAGATTTTCATATTCACTTTAATTTTGTGGACGTTCCTATTGGTACATAAATTTCAAATAAAAATTTATTAAGATAGTAAATTATGGAAAAACTTAAAAATTCTAGTTGAACAAAAAATTTAAAATATTTTATTTCTTATAAAATAATGTGCACCGATCCTTAAATAAATAAGTATACTTAACTATCAAAGGATTATACGGTCTACTCAGGATATCAATCACGTATAATCATAGTATAGAATAAAACTTCTATGCATCCTATATTTTGTGGCCATGAAAATTATATGAATCGTTTATACAAAATAACTCCAAAGACTTATATATAATATATAATTAAATGGTGTAAAACAATGGTGGTGATTTCATTATAGTGCATGGTATACTGCAACTGATTTTTTTCTGTTTTTATAGGGTAAATAATCATAAACCTACGTTTAAAACACCTTTAACATGTAATTTTTTTAAATACATAAATATTTAGTTTAAAGATCACCGACAAGTTATGAAATGCTATTTGGGTTAAACGTAAAATATAAATCTGTATTTATTTATTTCTTTTGTTTTAAATAAAGGTAAACGATTTATTTATATTAAAGAGAAATATTTATTTATTTTTATATCAACAGACAACAGATGGTGAAATTATTTTCAGTATCAATCTCTTAATAAGATCATTATTATTACAAAAGTTGTAAAAATAAATATATATGTATGTATATGTTTTACGCGATTTGTTTATATTGTTTAAGTATAAATGCTGTGTTTTTGGCTTTGTTTATATTTAGTTTATTTTTCTATGTATTTATTAATTAACTTTTATCATATGGTTTATGGTATTTACAATGATGCCAATGAATAGAGTTCACGTTAAAAGCCATGAAAATTTATTTTTAATTTTTATAATTATTTTTCTTTTCTTCTAAGTAGGAAAATCTCAAATCGGGTAAAAGAAAATAATTTTATAACAGAAAAGAAGCTAAAAAGCTTAAATGTAAATATTTTTGCATATAGTTAGTGGACTTTATTTTGTTTCAGATTCCAGTCTACTACCGTTTCCGAACTTACTGTCTACCAACCTAAGCTCGTGGTTACAATAAAAAAGTATTATTGATTTTGTGTGAATAAATAAAAAGAAAAAAAAAATTCAAATGTAACAACAACAAAATTTCCGTTACAAATACAACAACAACAAGTAAAATTATTTAAATATGATATTAATCTAATCAAATAAATATAAATTTTAACCAACGCATATATTATCTTTTATTTAATTTTTTTCTCTATTTTTCTTAATGTTTTATTGAATAACAGGCGACATAGAAGAAGAAGAAGAAGAAGAAGAAGAAGAAGTAGAAAAAAATCAAATACAGAAATAAGTTTTTATGACTGTAAAGTAGAAAACGTGCGGGATACAACATAATGAAAGAAATAAAAAAGGAAGAAGAAAAAAAAAATTAAATAAGGAAATGGTATGCTAGAAATTTAATGGTAATGGCTTTTGTGAATTAAATTTCTATCCTTATTTTCACAAAAAAACCAACAATGTCTCTTCATTTTTTCTTTCTTTCAGTTTTTTTTTTTGTGAATTGCTTTTTCTTTTTCTGTTTTTCTGTTTTTCTTTTTCCTTTTTTTTTTAAATTGAATTATAGAATACATCATTTTTGTGTATTAAGGAAAATAATAATGTCATAGACGCAGTGGAAATGAAATAAGTATTTTTATATAAAAAGTTATTATCATAAATTGATGAAATCTATTTCCTAAATATGAAAGTTTTTTTTTTCTTTTCTTCTTAGTTTCATTTTATAAAATATTGTATATGTTTTTTAACATTTGTGCTGCGATTTTTGATTTACGTTTTTTTTATTTTATTAGCGATATACTCTTTGTGAGTGAGCCAAACTAAAGCTATAAAAGAATAAAAGTTTTTATTCAGGAAAAAAAAATTCAGGCAAATTAATTAAATTAATATAAAAAGTGAATAATTTATAATCTAATTTTTTGTTCTTGTGCACACACACACACACACACTCAGATACTTGTGGCATCATCCATCAAAAAATGTCTGAAAACCAAACTGTGTGTTTTCATTTTCTTTGATAAATGATTTCAATACCTAAAAATGTTATCATTGTTTTTTTTGTGTGTTTGGTGTGTGTAAACACAACAAAAATTTAAGTGGTAAAAATTTTGGTTTTTGATTGTTGATGGTTAGAGAAAAAAAACGAACCATGTTGAGTGATGTTTTTTTTTATTTTCTTTTTATCCATGGTCATACATAAATATAAGAGCGCATCCTTCTTATGTATACGTCTTCTTCTTTTTTTCTTTAGCATAACCATAAACTTATTCCTCTCGTTCCAAAGAAAAACCATTTGTAGCATCCGGTTGTTATATTTTTTTTTGTTATTTTGTTTTTCAACGGAGCTTATTTACGAAAATTACAACAAATTATTAACAGTTTTTGTTGCTCTTTTTATTTAACACTCATGTGTGAACATGAATTTGGGTTTTACTTTTATGTTGCCGACATATTTTACAACCAATAAAAAAAAATAACGATAAATGAACTGTGGGAGAGAATATCTATATACTCTTAGATTCTTATAGAAAGAAACAAAATAAAACAACAACTAATAAACAAATATTTTATATTGCTTGTGTTTTTTTATTTTTTATTTTTCTTTTTTTGTCGATTGACATTTACTTGCTTCGAAAACAATAACACAAACTTCTGTAAAAATTGAAATTCAAAAATAATTCGAATAATTGAAATTTCGCATACAAGTATGGTTGCATTAATTTAAAATATTTACATTTAAATTACTTCAAAACTTTTGAAGAATACAATAATTAAGAAAATTATTTTCATGTGTTGGATCCAATCAAAGTAACGCGATTATAATAATTATTGATTCAAACAACTGATTAAGATTTACATAAATCTTCACTAATCGATTTATTGCTTTCATCGCATTTGATTTTGTATTTGAAAATATAAATTATATTATTCATTTTAGAATAAAAAATTGCTAAATGGAATTAGATATCATGATTATAAATCGATTTATTTAAACGTCATTATTCAAATCTCATACTGATTATTACGATGAGACAATGAGTTAAGTTGAGTTAAATAAGAAAATTCAGTGCGAATGAAGACATAAAATTAAATGATTTTTTTTTCTTTCGCCTTCCTCTGTTCATTTAGAAGAAATCATTTTTTTTTGCTTATAAAAGAAATGTACTATTTGATGTTGAGACACAAGATAAAATTTTATGATATCACATTTAACTTTCAACACGAACACATCACATATCACGAAAATGTATTTAAATTTTAAACGATTTTTCTTTTTTATAAAAAAAAAACAATGTATTTAACTTTCAGGGATGACAACACAATATGGCACGTATTATCTAGTTCTATTAATTTTAATTTAAAAAAAAAATCACAAGAAATAATTGTCAAATAAAAAAATGCAGAAATTTGGAAATGAACATTTGAATTTTATTTCATAGAAATAATGAAATTTCTTCTTCTTTTTTTTCTGTTGATTATATTCTCAACTAAATTTCAACCCTGAATTTAAAAAAATTTCTTTTGAACCATAGAAATGTTCATTTAAAAGTATGCATACATAATAACAACGCTTCATTTATACTTTTACCTGTGTATGGTGAATAAATTTTATATAATTTTTTCATACCTGTAATTTAATTTTATCCATTTTTCTTCTTTTTTTTGTACAATATTTTGTATAATACAAAATTGTAGTATAGCTTTTTGTATATTATAAATATTCACGTCAAAAACATTCAATAATATTTTTGTAATTTTATTTTATGAAATATTATTTTTAACTTTTCTCTATTAAACGTGAATTTAATACAGTGTTTTATAAAAGTTCATTCTTTGTTACATCGAGATCGTATTTCAATTTTTATGACGCATTAATGAAACTCATTCATGTACTATTGAATATTTTAATTTCACAAGCAGATACATGAAACTATGAAAAAAAAAAAACTTTAGTCAAATATCTAATATTTTTAAAAATGATTTCTATAGGTTTATCGGATAGAATTTTTAGTTCCTTTATGTTATAACATATTAACGTGTCTTGTATCAACCGTCAGGTTATGTACTACGCGGGGATCTCCTTATAATGGAATTCAAAACCATTATTTCTACCACACTGAGATCTGTACCCGGGATCCTGGTTGGTGAGATTCGGACACATAAATACTTAACATTATTAGTGTATACTTTTTATGTGTACTATTATATTTTAAAATATAGTTTGAAATAGATTGATAAATTGATTTCGGCTCTTTATATTTATAATAATGAAATCCAAAACCATTATTTCTATTAACGCTGAAGTTTAAACCCGGGGACAACCATTCTGTCACAAATAGTTTCAAACCCATTTTTATTTCATAATGTAATGTAAAAAGATATACCAATTTATTATAATCATTCTCTTTTTGATTATTGAAAATCATCAACATTATTATTTAATAATGATTTTAGAATACAAACCTAATGTAATATTCTTATCTTACCTATTTTATATATAAAAGAAAATATAACTAAATACGAATTATAAAATATTGTAAGAGCAATGAAATCGTAAAAACATAAAACACCAAATTTTTCCTAATATTGTTTTTTTTTTCACCTAAGAGTTTCACTTTCTTTAAAAAGAATTTTCGTTTAAAAATAAATTAAATTGAATTATCAAAAAATTTGATCGTTCATTTTAACAGCATCAATCATTATTTATTTTCTTTTTATTTACATGAAATAATCATTAGCTGCCAATAATTGGTTAGCACTCTCCTATACTTTATCTATTTAAATTAAATTGCTTCCTGTAAGATACAGAATGTTTTATTTATATATTTTGTTTATTAAAGAAAAAATTTACGTAATTGACCAAATGCTATTACTATAATTTAGACAAAAAATTTCCCCAAAGTGAATAACTAAAGTCATTTTATTGGTTTTAAATGTAAAAAAAAAATTAGAGGTGAGGAAATTAAATTCTGGAATTCACCTTAAAATAACCACACTTTATATATTGATTAAAGTGTCAACATATTTTCTAGAAATAATCTTTAAAAATATAAAGGGGGATAAAATGATAACCAAAAATCAGTTTTGAAGATACAAAATTAATAAAAATGAACAAGGAAAAAAAAAGAAGGAAGAATATAAAGGAAACAAAACACAGTAAAAATATTCACACCTCAAAAGACTAATCAGAACATAGTCACTCTTGTGTATAAATAAGATTAAAAGATTTTCACTTTGTTTTTAGAAGCTTCCAATATTATATATAAAAGCTAAATAATTTTTTTTCTTTTCTTGATTTTTCTTCAGTTCAATGATAATATAAAATGTAATTCAGCCATGTTGAATGGTGTTCGTTTCGTGAGATAACAAAAAAAGTAAAACAAAATAAATAAACAAAGAAAAAGAGTGTTACCGAATTATATAGTTAATTAATTAATTACTTACAAATTTTTTATTAGCAAATTATTGTTGATATTTTAGCATGAATTGATTAAAATTACGTTAAAAATTCAATTATTTTTTCATTTATGATTTTTGTTCATATTTTTAAATTGTTTTGTAATTTTTAGAATTATTAAAAAATATTTTCGATACGATTATGGCCGATTGATTTATTTGAATTGTTTCTATTTAATACTTTAACTTGACTTCCGTATATTGACCTATATAGTTGTTTTGATCTTTTACAAATTGAACACTTAATAAAATTTAAGGTATCGTCAAATTAATATTTAATTTAATATAACAGACAGACTTATTAATAAATAAAAAAACAGAGGTAATTCTGGTAGTTTCGTCATCAATTTCCTGTGAAAATAATATAGTATTCTACTTATCTATTATAATATTAACTTCGCCTACAAAACAAAACACTTAAAAAAAATTTTTTAATGAAGAGATATTTGTATAAAAAAATTGCTTAAATTTAATGTTTTGTATAAAATTATTCACTTGTGTAATCAACCTGAAGGTTAAATAAGAAATTTTATAGTATCATACATAACTTGAAAATGGTGTGTCTTTTTAAACCAAATAAATATATGCACACACATGTGAGTTTCATATTATGGTAAACATTTACAAAATTAATGTTTATTATAAAACATTCTATATTCCGCAAATGTTTAAATGTATTTTGTATAATATATATATATATATATATATATATATATATATATATAGAAAATTTCCTTAGAGATCAGAAGACGTAATGAAATATTTGAAAATGTACATCTTAAACCGCAGATATACAAGATTTTAAAAGCCAAAATAATGAAATTGCGTTAAATCAGAATTCAGAATTATATACTGTACAGCGATTTCGCTAACAATTATTATGGGAGAGGAGAACGTTTTGGGAAAAAATTCCCAAAAATCGATTTCGCTAAAATATAGTATTTCTCCCACTCCCAATTATATTCGAAAATGGGAGAAAAAACGATTTTGCTATCAAAAATATTTTTTTCCGTTCTCCCATGAAATGTCAGAATTTCTCCCATATAAATTTTATGTTTTATTCTTGGGAGAAGAACATAAAAATATAGTTTATAAAATTATACAGTATAAAAATTTGTAAAAAAGTGTTTAAATATAATAACAAACGAAATATAAGGTAATTTTTATAAAATTAAAATAAACAAAATTTTAAAATACCTACAATTTATGTTTTAAAGAAGTAGGGTTATTTTTTTGTTTTTAACTTATTAAAATTAAATTAATTATTTATTATTTATTAATTAATTATTAAAAATTAGAGACAAAATTCACGTTAAGAATTCATTGGCATTAACTAAAAATCAATTGACGAATTCATCCGTCAATTGATTTTTAGTAGTTTTACTAATAATTTACGAACTATTATATTTAAAAAGCAATATGCTATTACATAGACAATAATTTATTAATTTATTAATTAATTTATAATTTAAATAAAAATTATATTGTGAAAAAGAGAAAAACATATAGCGCATAAAAAGTCTTGTCCATTTTTACGTTGATATGTCCCCGAAGCATAAAAACCAAATACACTCAAAACCTAAAAATTAAAATAATGTCATAAAGCATCATATTATATTTTAGATTATAAATTAAAATATTTCCAACAAATTTGCAGGAATCGAATCACTCCTTTTTCTTATTCTCATATATTATATTATATGTTATATTAAAGTATTGTTTCAAAGTTGACATATTATTAAATTAACTAGCCTCCGGAATATCAAAAGGATTTTGGCTGTCTCTTAGCCTTTTTCTTACAATTTTTAATTTGTGTTTCCTTTTATAATTCTCTGCAATTGCTATAATATTCATTTTCTTATTTTTTTAACACAAGTTTTCACTTCAAACACAATTTTATAATTTACTTTAAAACACAAACATTAAGTTTTGACGTTTATCATTCATTTTGTTTCTCCCAAAAATATTTCGAAAATCAATTTCGAATTTTTTTTCTCTCCAAATTAGCGAAATCGTTTTTTTTCTCCTTGGGAGAAATGTTTGGGAGAAAATTTTGGGAATGGGAGTTTCTCTCCAAATTAGCGAAATCCCGGTACTGGTTCCTTAATTGTATTTTATGAATGCTGTTGTACCACACTTCTATTTAACAAAATTTTGTGTTGATATATAAAATAAACATTCACAAAATAATGTAATTTTATTAAGGAATAAGAAAAATAAAACTATTATGCTGGATTTATATAAAATTAAAATATTTCAAATATTTTGTGTTAATTTAACATTACAAAAGTTTCTTTTAATATTTGCTTACAAATTGTCTGTTTGTAAATATTTTTGCTCTATTTATTTCTTATAATTAAAAATTAAACCAGAACGGTAAAACAGTCCCCGGAAACTATTTGTATAATTGGATTCCTATTTATTGATTTATTATTTTATATTTTATATTTGAGTATAATTCGTCTTTTATTTAACTTTAATTTATAAATGCATGCAATGATCCGAGAAAACGAAAATTGTTTATCAATCTTTTTGTTATAGTTAAAATTGTATCATTCATAGAGTTATTTAAAAAATTTTTTATGGAAATTAAAATAAATTGAAATAGTTATAAAAAGAAAAATCCAATCCCAGGGTTTACCAATCCACACAATTTTTAATTAAACATAACAAAAATGTTAGTTAGTGTGAGTATACTTAAATAATAAAACGAGTAAATTCTAAAAGATATAATTTACATTAAAACTGAAGTACATTCATTAATTTAAATTTAATAAAAACATCGACTTGAATCAACAAGATAAATTATAATAAACGTTTTCATTTAGAAAAATGGGAATATATATTTTTAATAAAAATTCTAAAGGTTAAGGTTATCATGAATTTCTCAGTTTTCATAAACTGTCGAAACCTAAGCCACGACTGTGTTTTTTTTTACTTTATTTCGTAACCGTATTTAATGGTTTCATTTTATACGTAAAACAAAATAATAAACCTCCAAAGAAGCTTAAGGTAAACAAAATATTATTGTATTTTTTTACTCACAGGATGTGGATCAAATAAAACGAAAAAAAATTCTCTCATTTTGAAGATCGTAATGTTTTATATCTTTTTTTAAATATAAAGTGAGACAATATTTTAAATTCTTTAATATCTAAATGAAGAATTAGGTCATAACATTTGTATATGAATAAACAAAACTCTGTTTTCTTTTCTTTTTATATAAAATTTTTTTTCGATAATATTTCATTTATTTATTTATTACATATTAATGCCAATCAGCCCTTGGGCTGGTATATGGCTGTACATTTTAAAATTGATTTTATTATTAGATTTGTCTTATTTTAGTAAAAAGGTTTAAAATTAAAAGGAAAGATTAAAAACGACGACATTCATTGGATCACTAGAACTACGTTTCTTTATTTAAGGAAACGAGAAAAAAACATTATAATAAATTTTGAAAAATTTAAAGTGATCAAGAATAATTTATATTATTTTGTTCTTAAATTGTCACTCCCATGAGATTTGTCCCAATTTCAAAACTTAAAAGTTTTTCTTTAACATATACACAATTGATTTATGTTTTACTGATCAAATTTATTGACAAATTAAACCCTTATACGGTTGATAAATAAAATTTACAAGAACAAAAAATGTCTGAATTCAATAGGAAACAATATTTTACTTCAAAAACTGTTTTTCTACTTTAATTTATATAAGCAAATTTATTATCATTATTAAATTTACTTAAACAAAACTAAAAAGCGACAACTTAAGAATTTTTATCATTATTTTATTAAATTAACTTAAAAAAAACTAAGAAACTTTGTAAAATTTTTATCTGCTTAAAGTTATAATAATTTACAAACATCAAGTTTTTTGTGCTCTCTTTCCTATAAAAAAAATTCATCAAGTTTTTTTTGAAAAATTAATTTGGAACAAAAAAATTACTGCAACATTGCATCACTTCAGTCCACAAATACAAATCTTTTGTAAAATAAATTGGGTTGTCCAGAGTTTGAATTGGATTTTTAGACGAAGTGCAACTTTTGTTACGTGCGTTGAATTTATTTTCAGGTGAATATTATAGATTTTACCCTCTGGGAAAAGATTTAACACAAAGGTGATAAGATTTATTAAACCAAAATTCACATTTATAACAGGGTTTGATTTTCTTGCAATACAATGTATCGACATAGTTTTAGATTTAATAGTTAAATAAAGTTAGCCATAAACAATACAAATTAAGTTAATTTATACTTGTAATTACAGAAAATTGTAACTGTAAGAAATATTTTATTATTTCTGCTACATTTCTGAGACTAAGCTAAATTTTTTTAATAAAATATTGTGGTGCTTAATTTTAAACTAAGAAAATTTTAAAATTTAACACTTTAATAAAATTAATATTTAATTGCCTTTATAATCGTAATTACTTTTACATTTATTTATTTTTAAAAGCCCAAGAGTCATACACTTACCAAAATTGAAATTTGTTTGGTCTTGGGAATACATTTTGTTCATATTCCAGCAATTAATATTTATTAATTAATTATGGAATAAACTTTTAAGTTTGACCTTCATTTTATATAATAATTCATATTTTCCTACTTTATTTTAACTCCGTAAATGTTTTTTCACATTTAATTAAATAATTTGCAATTATTTATATATATAGATAAAAAAAGATTTGGAGATTTTGATGTTTGTAAAAATTGCAACTTTTTTTTACAAAATAAAATACAAGAATCATTTAATTTTTATTATGATTGACTGAAATAATTTCTAAGTGCAAATTTTATTGTAAATGTATTCTACAAATTTTGTATGAATTCATAAATAATTGTATTTGAATTTTTTATTAACCTAAGTACATCAACAACTAAATAACCTTAGTAACTAGGATACATAATATTTTTGAGGTGGGTTCTGAACCATTGCCTGCTCTTAGCAGACTTCTTAAGAAGAATCGTTCGGTTTAAAGGTTGTACTGCACACCCGCCGGAGAGTCATAGAGTTGTTATTATGTATTGCAAACTGCTTACATATGATTTGTATATAAATTAGCCGAATGAAAAATTGCATCCTGCCTCGGTCCAGATTCGAACTCGGTACCTCCCGATCCAAACGCAATCATCACTTTGGTCGGTCATAAATAATTCAAAGTAAATATTTATCGGTACGAAAATTGGCAATATTTATTTCATTTAATTATGAAAATTATGTATTAATCTAATTCAATCAGTTTCCTGTTTTTCAGAATATTTTCTACAATAACTTTTTTCTTTAGAATTCATAAAAAATACATTTAAAATTAAATGAATAAAAAATAAATGGCATTGACCCCTACTGAAACCCTTTAGCATATTTGTAAATCGATAAGATAAACGAAACTATAAATAACCACACAATATAGAAAATCTGTAGAAATAAATCAATCAAGTAAAAGATACTAAAACGCTGTCTGTTCTGTAAAGCTGACTAAAACTAAACATTTTGATTTAGAAAGATAATTGGACTTAAAGGATTGTTTTTTGTAATGTTCTTTTAAAAGCTGTGTAAGATGTTAGATATTGTAAATTTGATTTTACTTTTTAAATAAAATCAATTGGTATCGATGTGGCATTTGGAAATCTCAATAATAGGATATTTCTTATCTAACATTTGATTCTTTTTTTCTGAGACTTACAATTTCTCACTAAAAGAGTCAAACTTTGATTTAGCAGAATAAAGTATTTCACACAACCATCGTAAATTGCTTAACTTTGCAAAACAAATTTGTTTCTAAACAACACAATTCTTATACATTTATTATTTATGGAAAATTAAATAGAAAATATCAAAAATTGGATTTGAAATTTTGTTAAATTATGATTGTACTTTTGGGTTAAACAAATTTTAGATCTGGAATAAAAGATCTAGTCTTACTATACCATACATGCAACAAGAGAACATAAGAAAATAATAAAAAGTTGGAAAATTTTAAAATATAAAACTCAAAATTAAGTCACTTGTTTATGCGAATTTTTAGTAGCTATTGGGAATTATCTTTTCTTTTTTTTCTTTTTGTTTGATTTCAACAATCATGAAAACTTCAAGGTTTTTTGACAAAATTAAAATAAAATCCCAAGCGTCAAATATTATTTGGTAGAAAAACTTATTAAAATTCAAGTGAGCTTTTTCTGTTTTGATGATAAAGTTTTGGGTAATTATGTATATTAATATTAATGTTTGAGATTGGAACCTATAGGGTAGAGGGGGGCACATTTGACGCTTTTTTTTTGGTGAATTTGCTAGCCCAAGATCAAGATCAAAATTAAAGTGTTAAAGTTTTGTAAGGTAAAAGGTATATGCAGTTATCATTCGGAATTTTTGAAAAATTGGTAAATGGAAAATTAATATATGTTTTTATTTTTTTTGAAAATGCTTGCAATATGTCATATGTGCCCCAGCCAGGGGCACATTTGACTTACATATGGGGCAAATTTGACAATTAGGTCTTCTTAATACAAATGTTTCAAATTAATTAAACAAGTAATGTAGGCATACTAATTAATTATTTTATTCAAAAAAATTACAAAAAAAATACATCAAAGTATAAAATTCATTTATTTCACGTTAAAATTTTTCAGATTTATATCAAAAATGAATGTAGTCTTCGTTCTAGAAGTCCCTGCTGGATTAATTGGAAAAGGAAGTCTCAGTATTACATCCTTCCTTGCAATGATTGAAATATCATCTTTATTAGGCTCAAAGAAAATCCAGGCGTTAGGTTTCTTTTTTAAAAACTTGACATCATAATTTAAATCCTCATACACTTCAATAATTTTTCCAACGAAATAATGATTGTCCTTTTTTAGCTCAAACTTAACCAAAACATAATCATGCACTACTAGTAAATCATTATCACATATTCTGAACTCCATAACATCACTATCAGACTCCGATTCTTCAGATGACCAAATATTTTTTTGTTCTAAGATTAAATTTTTTCGAACTTTTTCTTTGTTCACAATATCTTTTTCAATTTCTTTCTCAATTTTTTTATTTACTAAATCTGCTACTCTATCCTTTTCAGGCGTATCGGTATAAATTCGCGATTTCCCCTTTCTTGCATCTCTGATTTTATTTTCTGCTACTTGCCTTTTCGGTAACGGCCGAACTTGCTCTGGGGTTTGTTTTATTCCAATTAGTTCAGTTGAAGGCTCTTTTAGATCAACAGATTGATAAACTTCAGCGATAAATTCAGAATCTGTAAACTTCAATTGGTTAAATGGCCAAATACCTGCTGTTAAGAAAGATTTAATGATATTTTCTGATGTAAAAGCTCTGTAAAAAGGTGTATTTGTAAGACTTGCAACATCGTAAATAGTAATAGCTTTTCCTGGATTACTTGTCATATAATCGTTGAAAGAAACTATACAGTAACGTTTAAATGGTCCATACACACAAATATCTAAAGGTTGAAGTCGATGTGACGTATGTGGTGGAAACGATAACATTATAATGCCATTGTCTCGACAGAACAAAATTGCATTTAAGCTGCAATGTGAAATGTGATTATCTAAAATGAGCAATATTGGATTGTCAATAGAACAGTTTGTATTAAGCTGAATATGTCTCAACAGGTCTATAAATATTTCGACAATCATCCAACCACTCTTACTACACAATCCCAGGCATCCTGTTGGTCCACCATTGATGAAATTATCTTTGTATCTTATTCTAGGAAATATATAAGCTGGTGGTAAATGATTTCCGGCTGCATTAATTACTCCAACAATGGTGATTAAAGAACCTCTTTCAGCTGACGTCGCCTGTGAGACAGTTCGCTGTCCCTTAGTTGAGATAACCTTTGGACAATTCATCACAGTTGTTACACCCGTTTCATCTAGGTTATATATATCCTTTGCTGAGAAATTATGTTTTTCATAGAGAGACTTTAAATTTTTATAAAAAATCATTACAGCTTCCTTATTAAAACCAGTAGATCTTGCTAGACTTGTATTCTCCGGTTTTCTTAAGCTTAAATCCTTATTACGCATCATGAAACCTTTTAGCCAATCAATACCTGCCTGTTTTCTTATTTCCCAAGTAGGTGGTGCTTTTATATTATTAATTTTAGCATAGTCCCATACAAACTGTCTTGCAATGGCATAAGTTAATCCATAATGCAAGTTGGAACATTGTTTGAAATATTTTGCTATTTCAATTTCTTGCATTTTGGTAAAAACCTGTTTTGAATTATATTTAGAATTGTATACATTATCATCTTCACTGCTTTGACCAGAATCGTCCAATTTATTTCGTTGTTCATTGTTTTTTTTTTTCAATCTTTGTATTAAAGTTGTTCTGTTAATGTCATATTTTCTGCTAGCTGAAGTATGTGTTTCTAACTTGCGAATAACATCAGAAATTGCCTTTTTCATGTTAATTTCACTTATATTGCATCTGTTTGTTTTTTTTTTATAGTTTCGCACCATTTTATTATCTAAAATAATATTAATAAGTTGTATTAATTATTGTTTTAAAAAAACAATGTTGTTGGGGCACTTTTGACAAAGTGTTAATTGTGCCCCGTTTGAAATTGTTATATGTGCCCCAAGCACCAATTTTACGAAAATCGACAGAAAAAAAATACACTAATTAGGCCTACGATTATAGGGATAATAGAACTACCGTATAAGTTATTTGTTAATGCGATGCCAAAAAAATAAACCACTACAATAAAATTTAACAAAAATAAAATTAAATTACTTACTGTCAAAAGTTACATCGGATCTCCAAAAAACACAAAAACACGTTTAATTTCATCAAATTTTAACCAACAACTATCCAATTACATATACAGTACACTGTCACTATAATACACCTTTATAAATAGTTTGAAAATTTTGGTGTTACCAGATGACCTACAAATGGTAAAGTCAAATGTGCCCCGATGCCAAATGTGCCCCCCTCTACCCTACATATATTTATACAAAATAATTATCAACTTTAGTATAATTATTAAATTAATTATTATTTATGCAATTATAGATTTGGAATTGATGTAAAATATACCTAAACTATTTATTGGCATTTTATAAAAGGAGAATTTTGATTTCAATAAATATTCTATACATAAATATTCTATAAGTAAGAAAGTGAATCTCGAATTTATGACCTAGTATGAGTCCAATGGAAATTGATATAGTTTTGTGAGTCTGACTACCTTCTACTTAAATCTGTATTTAATCGTAAAACAATGTTCTTAATTATTTAATACTTTCATTATTAGAGTTATCGAACAACAACTTTAATTTATTGGATTTTATTGTGACAATGCAAGTGAGCAAAAACTTTATAACTAAATTAATTTTCAACAAATATTTAGTAGGCAAATATTTAATTGTTAATCATTTATTTTAATATATATTTTTTATACGTGTTTTAAATTGGTATAATAAAATTAAATCAGAAAATTATTATTGGGTGGTACTGTCTATGCAAACTTTATTATCTACTATTACTTCAGGTCTTCAGTATTACTTGAGTCTTGAGATAGCATAGTAAAAAAATAAATACCCTTTGGGATGTATGTTATCATCTGTTTTACATATAAATGATATTATCGAAAAAGTCACGTTGATTTTATATTTGAATTGTTAATAAAGAATCTAAAGAAAAATTTCGAGAATATTGATTTGAGTTTCAAACATTTTTTTTTTCTCTTTATATTTTATATTATTTTGTGATGCAATAGGGAATATTTTTCTCTCTCTTTTAACTTGTACCTATTCATATTATTTGAAATAAAAAAATTAATTGACCATCTTATATATTATTTAAATTCTTTAATTTTCGTAATAATAATGTATATAATAATGTTATAATATTTAATTTATCCTATCTATTTACAGCGATGAATTACCTATTAAAACAAGAATTCTTAAAGTAATTTTTTCATGTAATTAAAAAAAATATATATATATAAAGTCACTGTTTTAATTGGAAATAAATATTTATGTGCTTGAACAGCAAAGAATTAAATTTATATAAAAAAAATATAATTTTCCTTTTGTTAAACTTTCATCTAATGACAGCAGTATAAAAATAAATGAAGTTAATTAAGTTTTCTCAATGATTCAGTGCTACTATTAGTAGTTTTTTTTTATTTAGGACAGCAAGTTAAGAGGATTTATAAAAACAAACATTCTTCAAATAATTATTGTTCAATTATTATAACATTGAGATCACTAGAAGGCGCACTCTTACATTAATATTAAAAAAAAAAAGAAGACAAAAAATTTCTAATTTTCTGTATGACAACCAAATAAAGTTCTTATAATCTCCGTCACTGTTTTCATGTATATAAGTATAAAAGCTAAAAGCACATGTACTTACATATATATTTGTCATTCAGGATGCCTTGTTTGGCCTAGTTAATCATTTTCTTTTGTTCAGGAATGTAGATATTGAAATTCCTCGTCGGGTTGATGAAGATATTAAACTTTTCTTATAATTTTTTTCTTTTCTTCTTTATTGAAAGAATACTAAAGTTATGTATTGCATTAATGCATGAAAATAAATATTTTATTATATGTATAAATAAGTAGATAGGGACACATAATAGTAATAAATTAATCAATGATCATGAATTTCCAAATTATATTAAATTTCAGTAGATGAAATTATGAACTACATCAGATAATATAAAACAATTTTCATTATCATAGTTTCTTGTTTAAATTATTTATTTTGAATTTTAATACTTAAAGCTACAATTTATAGCGTTGCTTATGGAAGATTTAAAACTATACATAAAACAAAATTTGATGTTGAATTTACATTAATTTGGATTTAAAATTGCATCAATTTAGAATGAATTTTACTAATATTTTCTGTATACTTGTACTGTAATTCAATATTGATTTCATGAATTCTTATGTAAAATATTAAAATATAAAGTCAAATACAAATTTATAAATAACGTAATTATTAATTATGTATAATATTGTCATCATCATTCATAAAGTTAAACATAAAAATATGTTTAGTTTGATTAAAGAAAATGTTTTAAAGTTTATTTGTTCAGTACTATATAAGGCTCATTATTCTTTTTCTTTTTTTTATATATTTTTTATACCTTATCACTCGTTAAAGTCAGTACAGTTACTGAAGTGTTCTGTAAACATCAGACTGTTATGCGCTGAATTTACAAAACTTTTTAAATTGTATCGTATTTTAAAAAAGGACATAAATGGAATATATATATATATATATATATATACATTAGTATTTGTTTATAGAAAATTGATAGTGTAACGTTTAAACAGTAAATATTCGAACAAACCTAAGATTGAACTTTTAATATTCTAAATAATACAAATAGAATATATTAAAATTTTTTAATTAATTCTGTTGAAATATATTCAAAGTAAATTTTAATTTAATTAAATGAGCAAAAAAAAATTCTGTTTACATCAGTTATTCAAACATTATATATTTTTACTTTAAAAAATATAGTAAAACATGATAAAGTCTATTGTGATTCCCGTTTTCCTCTTCTATCTGTTTGCTTTGAACAAACTTATATGCATGTTTGCAATATAAAAGGGCAAATGATTTAAAAAATGTTTTACGAGAAATATGGAAAAAAAAACATTGGAATTAATGTAAATATTTAAAAAAAATTGTTTTTTGAAAAAGATAGAGCTTTGGTTTAAAGATCATGCCTTCCAATTTATTTCCTTGAATGTAAGGAAAAAAATAAGAAACTGACAATAATCTTTATACATATTTTTTATAAATCAATCACTGTACTAACATTTGATCTCTTTAAACATTGAAAACCTTCTTAAAATTTGACGTAAAAACAATTACATGCGAAATGGATGCATTAAGAATAAAATAATAGAAAAAATGTATATGGCAAAGTAACAAAAATATCGAATTTGTTTAGACATTGTATAATTTATTCCTTAAGGGTTTGATAATATTTTTTTTCCATATTTCGTATATACTACAAAATTGCATTATTACATTTTTATAAAACCTTGTGCATTGTCAATTTATTTATATATTTTTCGATGAAACTATAGAAAAAATAGATAAACCATCTAACCATATAAATGCAACAAAAGTATACACTTTTTGACATAATCAAAAATGTATTTTCATTGATGTTTTATTTTGAATAAATTTTATTTTTATTTTTGTTACAATCAATAAATTTATAAAAAAAATTTATTTATAAAATGGAGAAATGAATAAACATGTAAATGGATTTTTAAAATAACATTTTGATTATAGAGGAATGATCTAATAAAACTATTGAATTACAGTGACTTGAACATCAGATATAACAGACCATTGTAAACCTGAAACCATAATATTATTGTGTTTTATTCGGTTTATTTTGCACCATCTAAATTATGAAAAGACAAGATCAATAATATTATTTCACACGTTTTATATAAAATTATTCACAGTCGCTATTGATCGGATTTAAGAGTATTGAAAAAATAATTATCTTCTTTTCTTTAAATTCAAAACTTTCAAAGTTTAAAGTTTAATAATTTTTTCCATTTTTATTCTTTTTTTTAATTTTAATTTCCACTTAATTCTCAACAAAACTTATAAGTTTTCCAATTCAATTCATCATCAATTTGTAAATAAACTAAAAAAAATGAAATGAAAAACAAAAGAGAATAAAAATTTTTTATACGTAGCGATTTTATAGTGTTCAATAAAAAGTTCAATATTGGATTGTTAAAAGAGCTTTGACAACTTATTTCAATTAGATTTCGAAAAAAAACTTTGGAAAGTTTTTAATGTTTTTTTTTGTTTTTAGAAGATTCGATTTTTTCTTTGTTTTATTTTTTTTTTTGTTTTAAATAAAAATATTTAATTTAAAGAGATTGGAAGAATTATTAAAAATTCATAATAAACTTTTTACCATAAAATTTTTTTAACATTTAAAACTTTCTAAAAAAATTGACATATTTCGTCGTTCTTTTCTCTTTCCGAAATAAATTGTAATTAAAATGAATTTTATAGATTTTCATACTCATCTTTATGTATTACCTTTTTCTTTAAAATTATTGTATCAGAAAAACTCTATTGTCAGAACGAAAATACTGAAACTTAGATTTAATAGAAATAATTGAAAATGGTTATATTCTGTTTTGTGTGAAATTCCGTACAAAATTTAAAGTTCGAATCACTTGGCTGTAAATACAAATATTGCGTAAGGCAGTGTCGCCTTAAATAGATTAGATTTATTGAGTATTTGGACACTATTCATTATATAAAGTCAATTAAGTTAAACAGTATCAACATATCTTTTTTTTATAACTTCAAACCATGTTAAAAAACAATGCCTCGTCATAGAAAATATGGCCAACATTATTCAATTATACGGAATTCATTTGTATTCTCCTAAATTAGTTCAAATCAAAAATAATTATAGGAAGATTGCAATAATAAACAGCGGCCAAATATGTATTTTTTTTATGTCCATGAATTATATTATTTATGAAAAAATAAGATTTATGATAAAAATTGATTATAGACCAAATTATTTGTTTGAAAAAAAAACTGATTCAATAAATTATAACAATTTAATCAGATTAAACGAGTATAAAAGAAAAACATATAATTATTTGCGTCTTTAACAATTTATCTATAATAGAGAATAAAATGAAAGTTTATGAAATCATTCAAATAGAAATAGTTAATTTTGTTTGATTTGGTTGTAATTTATTTTGGTGTATTTACGTTCACTTTAATTATACGAATGCAGCAAGTTTTTCTTTTCTTCTTCTTGTTCTTTAACTTAATTGTCTTCGATGAAACGATGAAAGATAAATAAATGATTGAAATTTATTGGAAATCAATGTTAATTAATATTAACCGACCAAGGTGGCAACATGGCAACATGCTGACGTTTGGAGCGGGAGGTACCGAGTTCGAATCTCGACCGAGGCGGGATGGAATTTTTCATTCGGCTAATTATGTACTAAACATACATAAAGTAGTGGGCAATGATTAATAACATCTATGACCCTCCGGCCGGTGTGCAGGATAAGGTTTTAACCGAACGATTCTTCTTAGGAAATCTGCATGTTTTCCTAAGAGCTGGCAATGCGCCGAATCGAATTAAAAATACATGTGCAGATGCTAGGTGGTTCAGAACCCACCTCAAAAATAGTAGGTCTCCTAGTTACTAATAACCTTAGTCGTTGATGTACTAGGTTAATAAAAAATTGAAATACAAATACAAATTAATATTAAACTTAATTAGTTCATACAATATTTTGTAGAAAACTAAAGCGTATGAAAGTATAAGATAGTGAAAGTAGAGTAAAAAAAGTAATAACTATTTGTATTGTATTTAATTTGAATAGCAAATTCATAAAACATGAAAAAAAATTCTAATATAAAAAATCGGAAACGAACAATTGCACTAAACTACATTAACTGAATGCAACAATAATTTAATGAAAAAAAAAGCGAAGATCGTATATTTAACCTGTTATATACATCTCAGTTTTATTAAATAAGTACCTCTTTCTAGATAATATAAATCAATTGCATTATTCATACTGTAGACTTGGAAAAGAACGTTGAGATTTTATAAAAAAAAAAGAGCTAAAGGTTTCAGTATACAGAAATGTACTTGTTATTCTATTTTATGTATTTTTATATATATATATATATACACATCGTGCTTCAAATTCATCTGGTTTATATTGTTGAAGTTGGTTATACATTTTTTTTCTTTTCAATGGTATGAATATAGTTTGAATTGAATAATATATTATCGAAATACAATTTTTTGTTGTTACATTTTTACAATAAATGATAAGATAATATTATTGGATTTAGGTCATGTAACAATGTTCATATAATAAAAATATTTTCATCATTACATACATTTCTTATTCAAGAAATAAAATGAAACTTTTTAAAATATATTCATATGGATGTTGAAAGTTTGTCTGATTGAATATATAGAAAATATAAAACTTTAACTATTTCCAGTAGACTATATAAATATTGGAAGTGTAAATATTGAATAATAATAAAAGTTCTTCCACATAATTAAGCCATGCTGTGACGTCCGACTTTCATCAGACTAGCGTTCAAACCATTATTGCTACCACGCTGAGGTTTTGGAAATTATAATAGTTACACGACTTTAGCAAGACACAGAAATTAGCGTAAATTTTATCTAATGTTATCTTTCATATAATATTTAGTTGTTAGTCTTAGTTGTTAGTTTATTGTCACTTTCATTTAATATTTTCAATAATGTATTTAAAAAAATTCTAAATAAATCATAAATTTTATAATTTCTAATGGAATAAAAAAGAAAATACGTCAGCAAACCTGAATTTTAATCAATGAAATTATATTCGAATTAATAAAAGTCTTTCGATCAACATTCTTTTATTAAAAACTCACTCTCATTCCATAATAAATTAAGTAAATTTAATAAATTGGCAGTGGCTTAGCAACCAGAGTTTTTCTTTTATTTTTTCTTTCCGTTTTTTTTTTATTTTTCCTTTATTTTGCTTATAATTCCTAATATTTTCTTGGTTTCTAATCAATTTAAGAAAACGATATTTTTTTTGACTGACATTTTATTAAAAATTCATGTTTTCCAAATTAATTTATTTTTGATGTTTTATCAAAAGTATTCCATTACAATAATTGTCGTTATAATATTTAATAAACTAACCTCCTGAGAAATTATTATTAAAAGAAAAACCATTTATTCATGTTATTTTATATCAAATGACAACAAATAAATTCATTTAGTTTATGTAAATTATTCTGTAATTGTCAAATAATTCAATAATCCATTATTAATCCTTAAGCTTTTTGATAGCAAATTTTATGAATAATGAATCATTTGTTTTTTCATGAATGTTGCAAATTGTAAAATTGCATAAAATTATAATAAATTTCAAGATATTAAAATACAATTAACCATTAAAATTCTGAAACACAGATTTTTCTCCTATTAAATTTTTTAATGTGAATTTTTCAATTTATTTTTAAAATAAATTGAAATATAAATGGAAAAAGGGGAAGTTTAAAAGAAATTAAATTTAATTATATGAAACAATCATAATTAAAATTACAAATATAGACACAACAATATTATGAACTCAAAGGTATATGATTGTAAAATTAATTAATTAATTTAAACCATGAAGAGATACATATTCGCACAGATACCACATTTTTGTTCTTAATCAGTGATTGTGCCAAAAATATTTTTAATATAAAAATGCAAATCAAGAAAAAGTAAAACTCATTACATATTATATTGTGTAATTACATGTTAATAATTAATTTATATCTTTTTATGTGTTGAGGTTATACTTTTATTCTTCCTTGCTTTTGAAATTATATAATAATTTTGTAAGATAAAAAGATAAATGAATGTATTTTCCATGAAATATAGATGTTTTGGTTTTGTTCTTATATTTTTTTATTTATTTGAAGAAAATAATGATTGAAATTTATCTGAATTTTGGGTTTTGTGTTGAGTGACAGTACCACGTATAAGCGCATAATACTTAGCTGTTGTTTTCCCTAATGACTTGTATATTTTGTTTGGATTCATGTATCCATCTAACCTTTTCATAAAACAGCAATTCAATTGGTATTTTCATTTCAGGATCTTCAACAATATAATAGAAATTTGTAACATATAATTTAGCAAAATTATGAAATCACCACATTTTTTTTTGCTGACTAAATAAGACAAATTTTATATTTCCAAAAAATTCCTTAAAATGCTTTTAGTGTAAATTTAAATGGATGCTATATTCGTATATACGAATGCATTTTTTTCTATCATAAAATGAAGTATAAAATATGATCAACCCATTAATTCTATTTTGTAACAACCGAGGATATTGTGGGATTATTTTCTATAGAGAATTATTTTAGATCCATGATAACAGTTTTTTTGTCTGTATGAAAACATTAATTTTTATTAGTTAATAATTTATGTCGTATGTTTTTTTTTGTCTTCAAGCAACATTTTATAAATAAATATAATGCCAATTTGGACAATGGTATATTTTGGAAGATTGAATTCTTACAACTGCAGAAGTGACAATTTATTTTCTTTTTTTTTTAAATATATTTGTTCACAAGAAACCAGTTTTAGGTAATTTGCAATTACAACTTTATGTATCTGAAAAACTGAGAAATTTTAAATTCTTATATAGGTAGCATCAATTTTAAAATAATTATTAGTAAAATTCTAATCAATAATTAAAAATTTATGCAATTTCAATTATTGATCTAAACATTTTATCATTATTAGAACAGCTTTCCCCGTAGTGAAATAATTAAGATTTTGTTTTATTTATTTACTAAATTAGGAAAATCAATTAAATAAATTGTTAAATTGTTAAAGTTAATATTAACCATAAAGTAAAGTCAAATGTAAAATCCTTATTATTATGTATTTTCTATTTACAAATTGACACTAAATCTTACAACTTCTAAGAATTGAATACAGAAATTCAATTTTTAGGTTATACATTACCTAAAATATAAATTATATTCCCAATAATCAATTATATTAGATAAGGGTGGAAATAAATTAGGAAAACTATTAATTATAGATAAAAAACTTTTGGAAGAAAAACAAAAATAAAATGTGTTTTTAACGAATTTCTTTATTTGTCTCTGTGAGCTTTTACTACTTTTTTTCTCTCCACACATCACAACAAAATTCGTAAATAATGTTATATTTATGTAAATTTACATTTAACTCTATGAAATTGCATTTTGTGCTTTTCTATAAAATCATAAATTAGGCTTATCTTAAAACATTGTAGTATTTTTTTCGTTTAAATTTTTTAAGAATATTGAACTAGAAATTATATTTATTTTAATTCTCGGATAGATTAGTTTAAATAAAAACAACACCTTTTTGTTTCATAACTTTTTTTTTTAATTTTCAGAAATTATATGATTATTTATTATTTATTTAATAACGAGAATAAAATAGTAATATAATTTTGTACATGCGCTAACATCTTTTTAATTTTATTAAATTAAAATTCAGAACATTTTACTTCAACATTTAATAAGTAAATTCCTATGTCTGTAGTCCTTGAATATAGACCATCTTATGATAGAAAAGTTTCTGTATGTTATAGAGGTACATAATATCTGTGGTTTTTATTGTTGAATAATGTAATGTATGGCATTTGAGTTCAGCTAACGTGAAATTTATACAAAAAGTATAAAAAAAAAATTAACAAACCAGTTTAAGCTTTAATTAAAATATATTTTCAAGTTAAAATAATTTAATAGTTTTACTATAAGTATTGATCTTCAAGAAATAACTAGATAGTAAATTGGTTTTTCTGATAGAAAACTGAAGGTAAGTGATAAATAATTCAATTAAAAGTGTTTTAATTTGTTTGCATTCTAAATGCGTGGAAATAAATTTATATCATTTTATTTATTTTCTATGAAGAAAACCCATTATGGTTACCACACGAACCAAACTAAAGTGCATAATCTTTTGAAAGCATGCACTCAACTTATATATAAACATGTTCTTGTATATACAAAATATAACACAATAACAGTTTATTTCTCTGGAATTAGAAACAGAAGAAAATATTTTGTATACTATTTTATTATGCACCTAGATAGGAGGGGGTGTAGGTGACCTCTCAAAATTTGGGTCAAAATACTATAATCTACATCGACCAAGAAAGATATATAGACTGTAAGTTTCTATCGGCATGGTGTGGCAGACCTCCCGTGTACTTCATAAATACTTTTAGTGCCTAACTCAGTGTGTATATATTATATTATATGATATACCGAAACACGAAAGAATCTTATAGATGCTGTATACGTATTATAAGAATATATATATATATATATATATATATACACACATAATAATATATATACATAATATAACTATATATATATAACTATATATATAATTATATATATACATAATTTTTACAATATTCTTACATGTCGAGTTAAATATATTCCTGAATCTTAATATAATATTCAACAGTTTTGAATAATTTTAAGTATCCGCATTAATCAAACATTTAACATTTATCATTCTAACACAATAATATTATTTGTGAACAAACATATAAGAATATCATGAAAACTTTCTTTTTAAAAGGACATAAATATAAACGTATTGATCTAGAGGACTTCTTCAAACTATTTTAAATTCTTTGTAAAGAAGTAGGAATTTTTTTTTCGTCTTCAACATTCTTATAATTTTCGATTTTGGATATAGGTACCTATATCTGAGTATATCAACGACAACAATATTTTGTTACAGTTGATCACCCTCCTTGTGCTAAAAAGGCAAAACTCTTACCTTTTACCTTACCTTCACACATAATTTCACGCACAAGCTGCTTCTAAAATTTACACTCATATATTGTTGGGTATATAACTTTATATAATATCAACGAAAATGAATAACCTTTTAAATTTTATACTTGACTAATTAGATACATATACGAATAAGTTATATACTACCATAGAATCGTTATAACGCTAATTGAATATTCCATATAGGTTCATATTCTCTAATTTTAAATCTTAATCAAATAAATAGAAATAAATATATTTAATTTCATTTTATGTAATCTTTTAAACGGAAATTTAAATCAATATATTGATTTAGGTTTTTTTTTAGTAGTTTCCCACTTTAGTCACATATAAAAGCTCAAACCAGAATTTTTTTATATTTTTTCAAAATTTATTAAAATTCCTTCAAAATTATTTTAAAAAAATATGGGAATTAATTTTTATACAATTAGTTGATGGACGAACAAAAAATTTACAATAAACAATTTTTAAATAATGTGTGACTCTCTTAAGATAATGAAATAAAATCCAATATTTTTAATTACCAACTCGCATTGTTTTTAAAATAAATTTAATTTTATTATGTTTTCTTACAGAACAGAGAATTTTCAACAACGGAAACGATAAGTGGAAAGATTTTATTATATTTTTCGTTTACATAAATTTCATCATATATATTTTTTTTTAATTCTCTGTTTTTATTTAACAAAATAAATTAATTAAAATAATTTATATATGTATATATTCGGTGATGAATCACAGAGACGATTTCAGTTTTTAATATACATTTTAATAAATATATGGAAAGAGTTTGAAAGAAAGTAAATATAAAATGTATTAATAGATTTTTATGAAAGCAATATATTACTTAGCAAAGACACTGTTTTTTATTATAAACATTCACCGCAATATTATTTGGCGTCACCACTTTACGGTCTTGTACATTTGTTGTTTTTTTTTTCTTTTTATATTTGTTTGTATTTTTGTATCGTTTTATTTGTTTATTTTGAATCTCTTTGACTACTTTTGGTTTAATATTTTCTAGATTCTTTGTGGAAATATTGTTATATTTATATATTTTCGATAACTTTGATTTCTTCTGTTTTAGTTTAATAATTTATGTTAGTTTTCATTGATTTATAAATAATAATTTTTATTTCCATATTTAAATTTACGTTCCTTCATCGAGTTAGATTGAAAAGAAAAATAATTAAATTCTTTATGAAAAATAAATAAATAAAGGAAACAGAAAATAATACTTAGGTATTACCCATATTTTTTCCTCTATTCAAGAATCTTCGTTGCGCAAGTCTGGTGTCAAATTTTCCCCACATTCAGCGTATTTTTCCCACCTAAATTACTTTTCTTTTTCTTTTTCTGCATATTTTTTTCTGTTTTGTTTTGTTAGAACGAGTAAACTAGTTTACTTGTGATCCGATGGAAAAATGTTTCTTCTTTACTCAGCATCCAATATTCTCTTGGTTCTTTAGTCATAACAAATTCTCACCAACATTAGTTTCGATTCAAATCTATCCCGGACGAGTAAATTTATATAGCACAAAATTTGTTTTTTTGTTTTATTTAATTTTTTGAATTTAAAATATATTTGAACGGAAAATATATTTTTCTAACAAAAAAAAAACAAAAAAAAATATGAAAAATGTGTGAATTTTTTCCTTTTTGGTTTTGTATAAAACGGATTTTCATGTATTTTGGATAAATGATTTCATTGAAATAAAATAAAAATAAAACAAAAAACAACAAAAACAGAGAGAAAAAGAACAACAAAATTTTTGATGTTATTATATTTTAAATTAATTAATTAAATGTGTAAAAAAGTTTTTTGTGAACAAAAAAGAAGAAACGAAAATAAGAAAAAAAATTTAAAAATTGTAATCGAAATTAATAATAAGAAGATTTGTGATTAAAATAAAAGTCATGTTTAAATAAAATAAAATAAGAAAAATCACTTTTAATAAGAAATAACAAAAAAAAAACGGAAAAAATATAAAACAAGAAACAATTTATGTGACTTCAGAATTTGTTTTTCCTTATATACATTTTTTTTCAGATTTATTTTCTTTATATTTTCCTTTTGTTGTTGTTTTTGGTTCGTATAAGAAAATCATTTCTATTGAGATAAAAAAAAACTCACAAATTAATATTCAATCTTTGTTGTGACGAAAAATGATCTTATTTTCAAATGACTGTCTCCACAGTGTCTGGGATCTAGAATAATAATAAATTCGATATATATATTTTCAGTGTTCGCGTTATCTAATTATACATTTATCTTATTCTTTTGTTGTTTTTTTTTAAAATAAAAAATTGAGTTTTTAAATGGATAATATTTCTTACATATTTTTATTCTTATAAAAATATTATTAAACAAACATTGTTGTTGTTGTTATTTATGCGTGTGTCTTTTTTTTCTGTTGGTTCTTACACCTGAAATTATAACAACGTGCTGATTTCTGAAAAGGAAAAACGAAGGAAGAAGAGGAAGAAAAAAAAAAGTAAAAATAAATAAATAAATAAATAAATAAATGAAAACGAAAGAAAAATAATAATAACTTTACTCTCTCATATTAACACCAGTAGATCCCAAAAAGCAATGTGTGGCTATCATTTCAGGAGTATAAAGCACAAAGTGTCTATTCAACGAAAATATAATATGATATTTTAGCCCGCATAAATATATCTATATATTGTGTATATATATTTGTGTTTAGTGTAATTTTTGTGTAATAATATAATAAAAAAAATTATGGGTAGAACAAGGTCGGTGAGAAATTAATTTAGAGGCGAGTTTGAACCTAAATGTAATCAGTCAAAATATAATTTGATATGGGCCACTGCGAGTGGCACCAAAAAGACATTATAAAAGTTTTGTTTAAAAAAAATCTTGTTGTTTTTTGTGCTTTTCATTTATTTTACATTTTCATTTACCAAATAAATTTATAATTTATTTAAGAAAATAATATTTGCCAAAAAATAATATTAAATTATTTATTCAAGTATAGTTAAAAAAAAATGTAAATAAAAATAAGTTCAATTTATTACCAACCGATTCGTGTATTTAAAGCAATCGGATTTTCGGATAAAACGGGTAGATTAGTAAAATTGTGTGTTTAGTCAAAAAATAAAATTAAATTAAATATTAATTAAAATAATTCAAGAAAAAAGTACATATAAAAAAAATTTGTAAAGATAAAGTGTTTCGATTTCTATAAGAAAAAAAAAGAAGAAAAAGTGAAAAGATCAAATGAAGAATTAATTTAAAATAAATTGTGTTCTAGATTTTGATCAAAAAATTAGAAACGAGAAAATAAATATTTAAAGTGATAAATTTTCTTTAATCATAAAAAATAATAAATAATAATGTTTCGATGATGATTTAATTTTTTTTTACTCTTTGGATCTAAATATCATCTTAAAACGTGTTTAAAAAACAAGTGGTGCTGTGTTAATGTTAATTTAAATTGAGAAAAAAAAATAGAAAGAAAAAATTATAAAAAAGGCAAATATTTCAAATTGAGTCTAAAATCTTTAACTCAATAATAATAATAATAATAATAAAGAAGAAAAAGCTGGAATTATTAAAAAATCCCTTTAAACAAAAATTAAAAAAAAATTAAATTGAGTAAATATTTGTCGGGGAGGGAAAATGCAAAATATAAATTAACACCAATAAAAAAAAATTATAATACGTCTCCATTAATAGCTATAAGTAACTGCATTCATATTATATGACATCAATTAATTAATTAATTAAAGAGGAAGAAGAAGAAAACGACGAGAAAGACGTGAAAGAAAATAAATATATTTAAAGAGAAATTACAATTTATACAATAGAAAAATGATTTAGATAATTTAAGTGACGGTATTTAGTAGCATTTGGGACCAACAGGTAGATATCTTATTATTATTTATTGAAGTTATTGAGAAGATCCTCAAAAAAAAAGCAAAAAAAAAACAAAAAGAATATTAAATATTTTTTTATTGATAAAAAGAATAAGAATTTTTTTTATAAAACTAGAAAAAAACATAAATTTATTTGAGTGCAGTTACTTCTCAACATTTTAAGAGATTTTATTTTATTTTTCTCTCTAACCAAAAAGTTTAAAAGTTTAATAAAATTCTTAAGTTTTTTTTAATTCGTTTGTTACCAAAAAAAAAATTATTCGTAAAACATAAAAGAAAACAAAAAAAAAATAAGCAATAAAAGAAAATAGAATAATTAAAGAAAATTTAGTGACTCTTAAAATTGTAATTAATAAATTAGTTAAACAATAAAAAAAAAAACAAAATAGAAAAATAAACAATTTAATTATGGAATATCCACCGAGTAATATAACAACAGATGAATTTCTTGCAATGTTTGGTAACACATCGTTACATCATTTCTCACCGAATGATTCGTATACAAATTCAAGTGTATTTCGTGGTACCTATCCTAGTGGTTACACAATTACACATATTGTTTTTGCATCAATTGTAGTGACAATATTAATGATTATAATTGTTGTTGGTAATATGTTAGTGATAATTGCAATTGCAACAGAGAAATCATTAAAAAATATACAAAATTGGTTTATAGCATCATTAGCTGTTGCTGATTTTTTTTTGGGTTTAGTTATAATGCCATTTTCATTAGCTAATGAATTAATGGGTTATTGGATATTTGGTAGTTGGTGGTGTGATATACATTCAGCAATGGATGTATTATTGTGTACAGCATCAATAAACAATTTATGTTTAATATCATTAGATAGATATTGGAGTATAACAAAAGCTGTTGAATATTTAAAAACAAGAACACCGGCAAGAGCAGCTGTGATGATTACTGCTGTATGGATTATGTCTGGTTTAATTTGTATTCCACCATTATTAGGATGGAAAGCTAAACGACCGGAAGGACAGTTACCACAATGCCAGGTAAAGAAAAGCAAAAATACAATTATATATTTATGCACTAAAACTTTTTACTTAAATTTAAATCTTTCAAAAAAAAACATAAGAAAATTTCCTTAATCAATTACATTTTCAAGTTTTTTTTTGTACTCCTTATTTTCCTTTTCTAAATGAAATATTTTCATTTGTAGAGAAAAAAATAAAAGAAAAAAAACATTGAAAAAATCAGGTGCGGTCGATTTTCTCAAACAGATTTTAATTTTTCTTTTCTATGCTGTTCATTTTATATTTCATCGCAAAAAAGAAAAAGAAGTAATTCTTGAATATTAAGCACAATTATTTGATGAGAAACAATACTAAAAAAAAAGTTCTCTGAATTCTTATATTATCCAATTAACAGTTTTGGTTGTATAAAATATTTTAGAAAAGTACGTAGTAGGTATTTATTTTGTATTCTAAGTTAAAGCAAAAAAACTGAAAAAGAAAAATACTTATGGTTAAAAACTGAAACACTTTGATAAAATAAAAGTATTTAAATAGAATTAATTGAAAGTGTTTCACATTAATATGATTTTTTTTGTGTGTAATAAAAACTTTAAAATTAAATTGTTATAATTTTGTCGTGAAAAAAAAAAAAAAACCAGAGAAGGGAAATAGAAAATAAAATTCTCATTTCTATAACACGTTGAAGCGACAACTTTTTTCGTTCTTGTTCTTTTTTTTTTCTTTTTCTCGCAGTCTAAAAACTTTCCCATTAATCATTTTGGTATAACATTTATACGAAAATCTTTTCATCTTCGTTTTTCCTCATTTCTCTAAAAAATTAAAGAGTAGACACTCAATCGTTGTAAATGTTTTTATTTTTATTTTTTCAACTTTAAACACAATTTAAATTTATTTTCTTCTCTCCAAAAAATATATATATAAAAAAGAAAAAGAAGAAGATTTGTTTCCATAAGAAAAATAATAAAAGAGTTCTTTATCTTACTGGTATAATCTCGGGCGAACCCGTGTGCCAGTTTCTAGAATAATATAATGTCAGTCCTAAATTATATAAGTGCTTAGAAATTTATTCAGATTTTTTTCACATAAATTTATGTTTTTCGTTTATAAAATTTTTTAAAACATTAATAAAGAAGGTATAACATTATCGTGTTTCATAAGAAAAAAATGTCCAAAATTCAAATTACCTTCAAAAATTATTAAAATGGGTTTCTATTAAAATTTTTAATTCTACAAACCAAAACAAAAAAAATGCATTATTCAATTTTCACTTTTGTTTTGTCAATCAATTCATTCATATTAAAGTGTTCAGTATTTTTAAGATTTAGGAAAATGCTAATAAAATTAAGGATTAAAAAATAAAAATAGAAGAAAATAAGAATTTAAATGGAAAAGCAGAATGAAAAGTGATGAGGGTTAAATTTTATGTTATGAAAATTTTAAATTTGAACATTTTATATTTTACGTAATTATTAGTCGAGTGGTTTGGTTCCTTTCAAATAATTGATAAATTATGTTATCGATTTTCCTTCTGTTTTTTTTTTTTACATATTTTATCACTTCCATCTCTTCCTCCAAATAAGATGCACACAATTTCACACTTTGTGAAACCATTTTCATTTATTATTGTTGTTGTTGTTATAACAAAATTATAATGATTTCAAATAATATCACTTTTTTGTTGAATAATAAATTACAATAATTATTATCTTACTAATTCAATTATCATCTTTGTAATTTTAATTCTTTTTATTTTACTTACTTTGTTAAAATTCCATATTTTACTCGTACAAAACATATATAATTAATTATAATTAAACAATTTAATCAATCATTCTCTTGAATTGAATTTTTTGTCAAGTCATTACAGTGTGCTGTGATAGCTTAAAATTGGACATCATCTATATATTTATTAAGAACTTGAATTTTTATTTGATGTTATTCTTCTTTATTTTATGTAAAAAAATTTAAAACTTAAAGTCTGATTTTTTTTAAAGAAAGAAAGAAAGAAAGAAAGAAAGAAAGAAAGAAAGAAAGAAAGAAAGAAAGAAAGAAAGAAAGAAAGAAAGAAAGAAAGAAAGAAAGAAAGAAAAAAGAAAATAACAAAAAAAAAGCCAGAAAGAAACTAAGTATAATGTTTTATGTTTTGTATATATAAAAAAGAAATTTCAATCAAAAATAATTTTTGGTGTTTAAGGGAATTAATTAATATGCCATTAAATTAAATTTTATTTTAAAGACGTCCTTTATACAAAAGGCAAAGAAAAACCGTTTAAGATATGAACACAAACAATTAAATATGGCAACGAGACAAAAACTACATATATATAGTTTAGTGTTATAGTATTTTAGGTAGATATATATTAGGGTTGGAAAATTTATGAGTTTAATTAACCCATTTGTACCCATAACTTTTGTATGGGTTATTATAATGAAAATGGTAGGAGAAAGATAAATAAATAAAAAAAAATATGTCAATGTGAGAATTACGGTATGAAAAATATACAGATTTTAATTTCATTTTATATATATTTTTTTGGGTTCATGACAAAAAAAATAGGGACAATTTTTGTTGTTGATTTTTTTAGGGAGTGGAAAATATTTTACTAGATAAATGTGATTAGATTAGATTTTTAAGTTCTTAATGTATACAAGTATACCTACAATTATTATATGTGCTGTTGGCGACACATATATTGCTTGTTTATATTTTTATACAAAAATTGACTAAGCAAACCAATTAGTGCGCAATATTGAACGAAAATTATGACGAATTTATTATCTAAAATTAAAATAAATTTTAATTAATAAATATATAAATAAATTTTTAAATGAAAATGATTATGATTGATTGTCCAACACTTTTATATGATTGAACAAAATAATTAACTATGAATAAAATAAAAATCTTTTACTTTGAATTGAATAAGTTTAAAATTTTGTTTGTTTTAAATTTTTGAATGTTTTTATATTTTAGTTAATTTGTTACTATGTCAAAGAAAAAAATAGGTAATTAGTTAGAGAAAAAGTTAATCATTAAATGTTTCTATATTTTTGGATCAGTCATATTTTTATTCAAAGACGCACACAATAAATATCAAAGAAACAAAAAAAACCCTAAAAATACAAAAAAATTGTAGGTCATGTTTATATCATAAAAAATGGTTTCTATAACGTTTCAAAGCTTCAAACATCCCCATATACATTGTTTACCTAATTTAACTTTAGGCTTTCTACGTGACTATAATGTGTCTGTATGGTAAAAGAAAGTGACCTCAGAATTATCCAATATTTACGAAAATGAATAAAATATTGCCTGTATCATCCACTGAATACATCGGTAAATCTCAACAAAACTTTTAGAAACGTTTTCCACAGTCAATTTAACATACAAGCATTTGGTGGAAGAGAAGAAAAAATGTACATACTCACATAAATAAATATTAACACATATATACAGACACACATGTGTATTTATATTTCCGCACCTGCGAAACCAAGTTTTATGCTTTATACCATCCAAAGATATGGTTTAATGGTTTTTTTATTAGTTCGGTCAAACCAAATAGAATTACAACTCACGTGGTAAACTTACAAATAATATAATTCAAATTTATGTTTTATCTTTTATCAGTTGTTTTTCTTTTAGAACAATAATTTTGATTCATATTAACATCAAATTATAATAATGTAATTATGTTGAGTTTTGCATAGAAGGTTTTTAATATTATATTAATCTTAACTCATATTATTGAGCTTAAATTATATTGTAGATCAGAATAACGTATATGCATATATTTGGGTACTTCAATAACAAAAATGTTAACGTTTATCTTTGTTAGTTTTGTTGAATCTAAAACTAAAAAAAAATATAATCTAAATGTTTGAATTTTCAATGATACTTTGAAACTTAATAACAATAGTCAGTAGTTTTCTGTGTGGCGCTTACCGCATACACCAAGGGAAACAAAATCTTTTATGTATGTCAGGATAACACAAATATAAAAAAAAACTATTGTAATAAATTTAAATGAAAAAAGCTTTATCATTTCAAAAACTAAAAGTGTGATAATATTTTTGTTATAAACATCAAAAGCATGAATTTATCAAAAAAAAAAAAACGAAATAAGTAAAAAAGTTTTTCTGTTTTTTTTTTGTGTTTTAGTTGAGTTCATTTTAGAAAGTATCCACCTATCTATATATATAAAATAACAACAATAACAATAACAAAATATTAAAGTACCGAGGATGAGATATTCAAACATTTTATAAAATAAATTACGAAACATTAATTTTTTTTTGTTCAAAAAATTGTTCACTTTATTTTTATACTCTCAAGTACAATAAATAACAGTTTTACATTGAACATATTTTGTGTTAATGGATTGATGACAATTTACCAGGCGCCTACTTCACTGAGCTTTTCGATATAATAATAAACTCTATTCTTTTTGTAACATAAACGTTTTCTTTTCTCTATTATATTTTAACACAAATAATAATATTTGAAAGTTTTTGTTTAAAATAACAAATCAAACATAATTTTAAAAAATACTTTAAAATATTTGTTTGTATGTTAGAGTTGCATTTCTTTTCAATACAAATACAATAATAAAAAAAAAGAAACAAAAAGTTTTCTTGAACATATGACGTTTAAGATTAAGTTAATAAAAGTTTTTTTGTGTATCAATTCACCGTACAATATAGAAATTTTATAATATAAATTATCATACAAAACTCTTTTATTATAAAGAATGTAGAAAACTATAAGAGAGCTTTAAGATACAACTTTATTTTTTACATTTTTCACGTCAAATAAAATGAAACAATTATTATGAATTAGAAAAGACGTTCTTTCGTAATATTTTTCTTTTGTAAAATCAATCAGTTTATTTTTTTTAACGCAATATTTTCAGTTTTTAATCAAATGTAAATAAAAATTAAATAATGTTATTCATGTTTCAGATTTTTAACCCAAAAAAAGTATGAAGTTATTTTTAGCAAAGTTGACAAAGATATTTTTCTTCTCTTTTTTTTTTCAAATCATTAATCGATAAAATTCAAAATCAGATTTACGAGAAAAAATTCTATATGTAACGTTAATAAAATTATAAAAATATTCTTCCAACTCATTTATTAACAACGAGGGAAATTTCACTACTATTTCGTAATAGTTTATTATATTTTTATTAAAACCTCAATTTCCTTCAATTCAGTAAATTGAATTCCATCCTTCATATACACTTTTTTTTTTTTTATTATTATTAAGATTTTTTTCTGTTGATATGAAAGAAATTGTAACTCGGCAAGTTTGAAATAGAATTTTGCATCAATATCATCATTCATACAGACATTTCCTGGCAAAACTGATTTCATTTCTTTGAATACTGTGTCGTTTACAGTTTTAGTGTTTTTTACCTTATCTGAATATCTTCTTTTTATTGTCTTTTTTTCCATTCTGAAACTTTTATAACCACATCATAATATTCGTATCATAGTTTCATAGTTGAAAGTAGATAATAACCAAAAAAATTATTATAATAAAAAAGTTTATCTTTACAATTATTATACAAAGTTTTTTTACAAAATGCATTTATACAAATTTTAATTTCTCTCTCACTAATTTTTGTAAGATTTAAGATATTTAAGTTTGGATTTTAATTAATTATAATTTAATATTTTCTTTAGTCATTATCTTTTTTGTTATTGATAACAAGTACAATTGTCAATTCAGAAATTCTTCAATTAAATATTTATGGATTTAGAAAATCTGGAGAATTCATTAAAGAAAATAATAGAAATATTTCATATAAGAAAAAAAAACCTCATTCAAAACACAAATATTTTTTATTAAAAATATTTGAGTTTTAGAATTGATGGAATTTTGTTGGTACATTAAATGAGAAATATTTTACCTCATAGCTAAATTGATTTCTTTAGATTCTCGCTAAGATTAAAAGAAATTACATTAAAAAGAAAAATAACACAAAGAAAATGAATTTGAATTTTAAACTGTTGAATATTTTTTTATTATTATTAATAACAATAACATTAATAATTGAAACGTATCTACTTTTATTATTATTTAAAAAATTTCTTCCTATTTAAATCCATTTCTATATAATATAACACGATTTATTTTATATTTTAATTAAATTCTGATTTGTAAGAATTTATTGTTAAGAATGAGGATATGGGATTTTCTATAGGCAGGAATAGGTAAATATAATTGCTTATAAATAATAATATTTCTCCCTAATGAAAATATTAAATAATTTTTCTAACTTCAACAAATTCATTCGAAGTTTTATTAATATTTATCCCACAAATTGATTTAAGAAATTTATTTAAACTTTTCAAACACACACACATTCATATTTTTACAAAACAATAAAAAATATTATTCACATAAAAGAATTACTGAAAATTTTATTTGATTTAACGCCAAAAATTAACAATTTCATTGTATCATAATTGTTTCTTTTTTATGAAGTTTATTTCATTCGTTCATTTGTGTATTTTTTTTTTGTTGCTGTTATTAATAAATCAAATTACATGAGTCAACGCTTACAAAAATTTTTTTTTTGTTTTTTATTTCATTCAAATTAATGCAAATAAGATTAATTGTTTCAAAGATTTTCTCTTGTTAAATCAAATAAATTATAGTAAAAACGAAAATTTTAAAGTCAACTAACATTTGAAAAATAAACATGTTCATAAGCGTATAAAATATTTATATAATGAATAATTTCAACTGGAAAAATTTAAATTTAAATCATCCCTTATTTCTTATTCTTCTATTTTTTTGTTTCTTCTTTACTTTAACTTTTTAAAAAATATTGTATAAGAATACAAATATAATCCGTATTTTAGGGTCTTTTAAGTGTTTCTTTATTTGAATTCATATAACATTTATTTTATATATAAAGATAACCGGATTTAACCCAATGTCCTCTTCCTGTAAAATGTCTATTTACTTTGAGTTGGCATGGCCTTTTGTTCTGAACAAAAGTTATACAAATGTTAGTTATATTTTACAAAGAATCAAATAATACAAAATTCAATTGATCTTTTTTTTTATATTGATTCAAAAAGAAATATTTTGTTAAAATAAGTTTTTTATTCATTTATGCGCTGTCTCCATTCTAACATTTACAGTCGAAAATATTGATCAATTTTATATCCAAAATTACCATTAAAACAAAAATATGAATAATGGAAATTTTGTTTATTGTTTTGAGTAACTTTTAACATAAACGATAATAATTTTTTTGTATATTGTGGCGCCTCCACTAAAAGTATAATATAATTGATGGAAATAAGTGAAATAAAACTAACAAAACAGTAGAAAAATTATCAATGTGTAAATTTCGTGAAAGTCTATTAAATAAATTATAAATTTTTGATGAAGTTGCATTATAGACAATCATAAAGAAAGGAAAAAAACTTCAAACATTTTCTCTATGTAAAGACTAAAAAATGTATAAATATATTTTTTAACAAACGAATGTTAGATTATTTATTACATTTTATATACATAAATCCTGGGCAAAAAAATATATTAGGTATATATTATTTGATGTTGAGTACGTTCATAAAAGCAAAGTTCTTGAATAATGTATACAATTTTTTTTTCTTTTTTGAATTTTTCCATTTTCACTTCGATTCATTTTTTTTCTTTTTTTCGGTTATTATATTCAAGTTTATATGTCATCAACAATTTTTAACTATCTAATAAATCTAAGAATATTATTTATATTAATATAATATTTTATGATTATCACCCAAAAAGTATTTTAAAGTGGGGTAGGGTACTATAATAAATTACATATAAAACATTTATAATACAAAATATACTGCAGAAATTGTTACAACTGTTTAGATAATAAGGATTAGGAAGAAGTGAGTAGATCATTTTCATAAAAAAAAGAATTGAGTGTATGAAAAGTGTATAAAGTTTTTTTCGGTGTTGAATTAAAGTGTGGAATAGGTACGCAAAATAAACTCTGAAACATATTAAACATTATACATACAATATTGTTTATGAAGAATGATAAACGTATACATTATAGAGTTTAATATGTACCTTTATATTTACAATCAGTATATTATTATGCTTAACATAAGGTTGTTTTTTTTTCTTTTTTAAAGTAATATTCTGAATTATGGACAAAATAATTACTTTTTATCGTTACGTCGCTTCATGTGGAGCTTCCTGAAATTTTTAGTATTTAACGAAATTGATGCTTTTAATATTTTCTAAGTTTTACATTTTACTATGAAAATTTACCTTACATAATTTAAACAATTTATTCCATTGTTGTATTTTTTTATTTTTTGTATTGAAACTAATTTCATGTTAGTAAACAGTGTAAAAGATTTTAGAAATCACATCTATTTACTACCATTAAATAATTATTTCACTTAAATTTCCACGTATTAAAGTTAATTTTGTATAAATAAATAAATAAATAATTAATGATTTATTACAAAATTTTAGTTATGACAACATTTTCTACATCTACTATAATTTAAAATTTATATAACCAGAAAGTATATAAATTTATGAGATTATTATTTACTTTGAACAATTAATTCAATTTGTCAATTTTGAATGATTTCATATAAGCTATATTTTAACATAGCTAATCTAATAAACAATCCTCTCTATTGAAGTTTAATAAATAAAATTAATTTATGGTATTTTATGTGGTAGGATTTTCATCATAGACTAAATAAATATTAAATATATTTTCTATTCTATTATCTTCCAATTTTTATTCCTATAGAAAATTTAAAATTAAATTATTTATATAGAACAAGAAAGAATATTCTTAGTAAGTTTGTTTTTCCATAACAAATGCAAAAAGTTATTTATTCTTTAATAAATAAACTGTTATCTAAATATAATGAACTGATTCTTTCTGTGAAAATACAAAATAAAAATAAACTGAAACAACATTTTCTTGTTCTTCTTTTTAATTTAAATGGATTTATAATTATTTTTTGTTAAAATAAATTTTTTTTATTAGAATTTATAATATAGAACAGAATAAAAAAAATGTGTTTGAAACAACTGGAGAGATGAATAATTGGTCCTTGTGAAATTGTAAAGTATGGTTTCGGGATATAGAAATAAAAAACAGTCAGAGAGTCAGAATTATTGTAATTTTAGTAAGATTAAAAAAATACTACTGCAAATGTAATAAATAATAAAGAAGGATTTATTTTATGTTGAATTGTATGAAATTGGAGTTTAAAGTTTGTATCTCATAATTCTGTATTTATAGTTTCTTTTTTTCTCTTCATTTGGAGTTGAAGTAAAATATTCTTAAAAAATACAAAGAATTTTATAGAATTTTTCATATTTTGTTGATGAAAAAAAAGTTAAAACTCAATGTAATCAGGTAATACTAATTAATTATATTATATATATTAATTATAGATTTTATTAAGAATTTTAAGAATTATATATTTTTATACTTTAAAATTACAATTTTTCTTAAATATTTGTAAAATGTGTGAGAATGCAAATTTAAAAAAAAAATAAGGAAGAAAATCTGCAATAAAGAATAAAATTTATCTATTGGTATAGAAGAAATATGGTGAATAATATTATATTATTTATGATAGAAAATTCAATACAGTAACTTACACATATAATATATTTTTATTTACAAAATCTATATACAGACTCTTAACCTGACGTATTGTAGATACAGTATAAGTTATATACATTTAACCCAGGCATAAAAAGCTTTATGTGATTGAGCTTCTAGCTTATTCAAAAATCTTCATCTTCATATTTTGTTAAACATAAACATTGTTGTTTTGAGTTCTTATATTATGTATTCCAATAAACGAAAGGTACACAATAATAATTTATTATTTTTTATGATATAATCATAGATTAGAATCTGTTTAAAAAATTAAGATTAAGAGTATTGAAATATTTTTTATGGTTCGGTATTCTAGTATCCTCCCATTTGGAGTTAGAGTAAAATTTATTAGTGAAATACGAATTTTATTTATACTGAAACTCTGTCACAGTAACAATGAACATACGAATCGATTACTTACGTCAAATTATGGCAGTTCATTATGGATAACAGAAATTATTTTTGAATATTTACCCAAAAACTGAAATAACAAAAAATAAATAACTGATCAATTTTTATGAACCACAATTATACACAATTTAATATTTAAATTTTATGTAAATATATAGAACAAGGGTGTCAACTTAATCCTTTTAATATATAAATAATTATGTGAGCCCTTTTTTTGAGACTTATGATTTTAACACAATTTACATTGACACATATATATTTAGTATAAAATTAATCTAATATTGACGATGATTCTCGCTTTTATGTAAAAGCAGATCTAAAATATTAATGTTGTATGTTGTATGTTGTTTAGTCTCACATCAAACGTTTAAAATCAAGTCATATTATTTTTGTATCTTATTTTATATACAATAATACCCTTTCCTTTGATGTTAAAAATAGTGTAGATTTAAATGTTTTGTTTTATATTAAATTGTTATGAGGTATTTGGAATCGTATAAATCGTATAAATTTAATTAATTATATAATTATTATTATTATATGTTTGTTTGTTTGTTTATGTTTCGTTTATACTTTTTTAATGGTTGTTGTTGTTTTAAATAATACATAATTATATCTATATTTCATATTATAATAAAAGGTATTAGATAGGTATTACATATAAATAATTCAAAAGATATAATTTTGAAACTATTTTTGGTTATACACAAATTTAGGTTAGCTTAATTTACTTATACATTGAAAATCTTTAACCACAAAAGACCTTTTGTCATTTACTCATTTCATAGAAATAAACCATTAGCTTTCAATTTAAATAATTTATACCCAGACGGGTCGCAAGGATTTTCTAGGATTTTGTAATATTTTTATTTTGTTTTTATTGTTTTTTCTTTACTCTTTGATTTTTTTTTAATAAATGATTAACTTTTTTAGGTTTATTTTAATTTTCAAACCAGAATTAAAAAAAATTGTTCTTAAATAACATTATTCGCGTAATTAATACAATCTATACTATAATGTTTTATAATAATTAATTTACAAATATTGAACATTATTAGCTTTTCTTGTCTAAACCGCATATTATGAATTTCATTCTATAAATAAATATTGTCTATAAATTTATTTTATAATTACATAATACTCAAACTAAATTACATTTGATATAGAAAATAATGTGTATCAATCATCAAGTGAGTGTAATGTAAGAGACCATTGGTAGACAAACATACTTCAATACTTCAGTAGAATATATTTGTATTCGATATATATATAAATATATATATATATATACATATATATTATTTAATATTATATCAAATTGATTTCTGACAACTGAAGGACATTAAGTGGCTGTCACAGTACTTTAGGTAAAAGATTGAAATGTTTCGTTTGAAGATAAATTTTTGATTGCAATCAAATATTTGTATAAAAAAGAAAAATGTTTGTATTCACATTTCTGTATATATACTTCTTTTTCCTATATGATGGTACCTACTTCAAAAAATATACACAGTTTTTTAGAAAAACAGCGTTCTATTTATATGTTCAATAATAAAATTCTAGAAAAAAATAAGGAAGAAGATACTTAAATTTCATCATATATTTTTTAAATGTTCCATTTTCAATTTTTCTTTTTTCTACGAAACATAATGACATCATATTATATATATATATTAGAGCTTTTATATGTATAATATTATCAGATTGAAGTATATAGTCACAATCCATTCTTATAGATCAAAAAGGAATTCCAATAATAACATTCCATTCCATTGCATATAAGATGGAGAGAAGACGTTTAATATCAATAGACCAAAATATAACAACAACAATAACAACAACAACAACAATAGCAACGATGACAACAACATCAATAACTAGAATTGTACAATAATAATAACAACAACAACAACAACATAAAAAATATATATACACAAAACTTCTATCCACTCATTTGAAAATAATGTTTTTGAATGAATGTTCACATTCTAACATACCATTACGTATAAATTATGTAATAATACATAAAATAAGAAAAATGAAAAGAAAAACGTTAAAAAAAAGCAGCTTCACATTACAATATGTTAAAAGAATATAGAAAACATTCTCTATCTCTTTCTACTTTCTCTCTATAATGTTGATTTATTATTATGAACAAAAACCAAAATCATCGTTCAACTTCAACACAACAACAAAGAAGAAAAAAATACTAATAATATCAGCAACAACAATAACAAAAATGTCTCAAGTGAAAAATATTAAGTTTTCCTTCTTCTTTTTTCTTGTTGTTGCTGTTGTTTTTTAACATATTTCATTTTTTTTTATCTTTTAGCGAAGAGTAAAAAATTTGACTATTTACTATCAAAATAGCAAGAAACAAAAATGAAAAAATATTGTGAATAATAGAAAGAGATTTTTTAAATAAAATCAATCAAATGGAAATATTAGAGGATTTTACTTATATTTTCCATTTTAAACCCTATCAAAAAAAAAAATGAAAAGAAAGAATTTTAATATGCGTAAAAAGTAATACAAAAAAGATATCCGATTTTCTGAATATTGAGATGAAAAATACAAAAGAAATTAATTATAAGAATATAGTTACTGTTTTTAAATAAGACAAGAACAACAACATCAAAAATGAAGACAAAGAAAATCAATTTGTTTGAATATTTTATTTCTATTTCCTATCATTATTTGTAAGAAAACACAGCATTTTGAATTTTAATTGAAAAGACAAAGTTTTCTGCTTTTTTTTCTTAATCTTTAATGTCTTTAGTATTTAGTATTGAATAAGAAAAGTAGATATTCTTTTAAATGAAATTCTATTCTATTTGATATAATTGAAAAGAACAAAAGAAGAGAATTAAAGAAAATTTAAATATCGAGGAACATTTTTTACACTTTTCTTACAAATTAATAAATTTTAATTTCTTATAATTTGCAATTAAAAATTTATGCAATAGAATTTTTTTACTAATTATTATCCTGTGTCTTACAATCTTACGATGTCCTTTGCATCAAAGAAAAGTTACAGCAGATTTTCGTAATTCTAAATTTTATAATGATTGAAAAATAACTGAATTCAGTATAGTGAAAATTAATTGTTATGCACAACCCGCTATTCGGAATGATATGTATAATTTCCATCTAATAATAGGCTCATATAAACTTGCTTCAAAAAAAAACCACCTTTAATATAATTAAATTTTTTGGACTAAATGGGGTTGATTGGAATGAAATACTCAAAATACAGTAAAACCAATTAGGATGCTTTTTTCCCAAATGTTTTTAAATTAATTTTTAATAAAGACTAAATCATAAAAAATAATTATAAACAAAAACATATTAAAAAAAATATGAGTAAAACACAACGACAGAAAGAGTGAGATAGAGAGAGAGTGAGAGAATATTGTATTAATCTAATTTATTTTATTAAATTTTTTTTTTTTTTTCCAATAGTCATAGACTGGGCATGAGTATAATTTTATATTTTTCAAATTATTAGTTTATTATTACAGTGAAATTATTATAATGTTTATTAATTAATTAAAATATTATAATATTGTGTAATCATTATAAACGAATAGCGTGATGAAATACAATTTTTTTTATTTTTGTTGTCTTTTTACTTTTATATTTTATATCTTTTGTCTCTTGTGTGTGTGTGTGTCATATTTTTTTTTTGCCTAAAATCAACAATAACAAAAAAAACAACTGAAAGAAATGGAATAAAATAATGGTTTTCACAAAGTACCAAAAACACTTATTTAATTAAATAAATAATTGAATATTATAAAAAAAAATTGAATAATATACTATTTAGTCGGTGTAATCATCATCATAATTCATAATTTTTATGTATGAACACAATTTGGAAGTTTTTTTATGAATACATAAGTTATTAATAAGTTATTAACCAAAAAAATATTATTGTATTTTTATTAAAACAATTTATTAAAGTGATTTTGATGACCAGAAAAAATACAATATTATTAAATAATTTATTAAAGAAATATAATGTTATAAAGTTTTGTGTTTTCGGCGAAGGAATTTAATGAAATTACATAGTTGTTCTCTCAAAATTAAATTATGAATTTTATTAGTTGAAATATTTTATTAAAAAAATATTAAGAATTCTTAAAATTTGGAAATTCTATTCAATTTGTGAAATCAAAAAGGTTTCTTTTTTCCTGTTTGTTATTTTTAATTAATTAGAATATGGTAAATTTTATGTCAATATCAATGGAATTATTAATAACACTAACAGAACACTGTAAGAATAAAGGAAAACATTATTTTTTATGTTTGTCCTAAATAGACTAAATTATATTTTTACTTCTTATAATCTTCTATTACAACACACGTTTGACCATACTTCTTTACCTATACAACTATGTATACTTATCATTAACTATTTGAAATAAAAACAGAGAAAATACTTACCTAAGTAAAATTATAAGAGTTTTGTATTCACCATTATTATATTATTATTTTATTTTAACAACAAATATAATTATATTTATTATATTATTTTGTTCAATTAAAATTTTTTTTTGAAAACATTTAAATTAAACCAACATCGTTTTACTTTTAGTTTTAAGGACCTAAAAAACACCAAAAATGTTAACCTCAATTAAATTAATGCATTACAAAATTATTCTTCTTATTACATTGTAATGTATTAATCTCAAATGTAATGGTGTTTTCGTCCTTATAATTATATTTGACTACCAATTTTCTATGTAAGCAGAAAATATTCAAAGAAAAAACAAAAATTTAAAGAATTTTTCTTGGTTTTGAATTTTTATAATTTTATTCCTTTTTTCTTTATACACAACCAAAAAAAGGAAGATATCTACCATAAATTTGAGATTTTGTTTTTTTTTGTCTTTTATATATAAATGCAAACATACAAATTTCTACAAAATCCTTTTAAATCTTCTGAAGCTTTTTGAATGAATATATTCTCAGAATCTTAGAAGATTTCCATAGTCAAATAAAATAAAATAAAAAAGAAGAACAAAGTCTAACAATTTTTAATGTACCTCCTTTCTTTTTGACTAGAAAAAATGCAAGTTTCGATACGAAGATAATAATAAATATAAGTTTAAAAAATCAAATAGGCTCGAAGCAATGAAATATACTATACGTAATGAAATATCATCAATCCCAAATATCAAGCGTATGAAATAACGATAATATTCATTCAATTGAATTGCCTAAGGGTAAATAAATTTTTGTTGAGCTTTAATAAAATATATCACGAATTATTGAGATTTCATCAACGGTAAAAAATAAATTACTAAATCAAAATAACTCATTTACTATAATTTACGAAAGCCATTTAAATGTTCTTCATTTACAAATATAATTTTTTCCTTACCAATAATAATTACAACAACAATAGCTATTTCTTAATCTGAATTACTTTAAAATATAAATTCATCCAAAATATCTGCATTTAATAATTATTGATGATAATCCAAATTCAATTTTAGGTAAATAAAAAGTAAAATTCTTTTGGTATATAATAAAGCTGAAAATACTTTTGATAAAATGTTGTCTTCTTTTTTTATATTACTTTAAATCTTATTTACAACGCGTCTCTTTTTATCTCTTTTTAGTCAAACAAATTGTGATAATATTATTTAAAGGAAGGAATTACAAACTTTATTATTTTTATTTCTCATTCTATAAAATATAGTATATAGTATATAATATTGTGTAAAATATGTTTCCTGGGTTGAATAATATAGTATAAAAAATACCATTTGCATCACCCTATAACAGACTCCCTTATAAAGAAGTACGTCATATTGTTACATAATACAAGAGTGTATAAGGTATGGATTTTATGATAAACTAAACAAAAAGTTATTTAAAACAATTCTCTATGACGTATCTGATATAAATTACTCTGTTTTATGAATTTAATGTTTTTGTTGTTGTTGTTGTTTTTGTTGTTGTTGTTGTTGTTTTTTTATCATCTTATAGTAAAGCCTTCCCGCACTATAGTAACATTCATTTTCATTAACGCACCTTTATATAAATCCTTTATTTTCTTTCACTTTTTTTTTATTTTATTTTAGTCTTTAGTATATTATAAAACCTTGCTCTCTTTTTCTTTTATACACATAGAAACATAGATACATAAATATATATACATAAAATATATATCACTGTAAAAGTACATTTTTCCTGCTTACAATTGTCCTCTATATATTTGCGTTTAGCAAAAGGATTAACTTAAAGCTTATGTGAGTCTTATATTATATATAAATATAAAACATAAATATATAGACAACATTTATATATGTTTGTATATATATACGATTTCCCATTCTACTATTTTCTGTTTCTTTTTTTTCCTTTATTTTTCTTCTTCTTTTTTTTTTTTTGAAAATAAATCCATATCATCTCATCTTACTAAATCTATCAAGCTTTCGTAAAATTAGTGTAGAACGTTTTGTGTATAAATATACAAAAAAAAGAAAAAGAAAAATATGTAACAACAAAATAAAATATATATACAACACGAAAAGAAGCTTTTGTGAGATTTTCATGTTATCAAATTTTTCCTATATATCTTACCATTTTGAAGTTATTTGTCATATTTTGGTTTTCTTTTTTTTTTTTTTTGTTGTTGATATTTTAGGTGAACGTGTTCTTTTTTATTACTATAACCTTCACCACGTACCTTCTGTAAGTGATTGTCATTCAAAAAAATAAACCTGAAATTTGTTTTAAACAACAACAACAATAGCAGAAGCAGCAAAAAATCTAAAATAGTTTTTTTTTGTTCAAAATATAAATAAGAAGAAGGAAACTAAAATAAAATAGAAGTAGTAAAAGTGATCATCCCTTACGTGAACAGAATATATATCAGAGAATGATCTATTCTCCATAATAAATTTTTTGTATATCTGTTTTTGTCGAATATGTAAGGTGTTGGTGTAAGCAATCTTTCCCCAAATAAGATGCACAATACCAATATAATGTTTTTATTTCTTTAAGAGTTACCTATGATAACATATTATAGAATACAATTACTCTTTACAGCTTTACACGCAAATAAATGTATTGATTTTATTATTTTATTGGAGTGATTTCTGCTTCTCTTCTCTAACTTTTTTGTAATGATTATTTTAAAATGTTCTATTTTATTTGTTGTTTTGTCGTTATTTTTCTTGTTCTTGTCGTTTTTATTTTTTTTTTAAACCCATTAAAGTTACATAGTTAAGCAAAAGTTTTTGAATTTAAAAGAAAAAAATTCGGAGAAAAATTGCCATATGCTCTCCAAGCTTTTTAATTCTCTTGAGTCACGATCGCAGAATAGAAATTATTAATTTTTTTGGTTGTTTTTTCTTTTCTTATGCAAAAAAAAAATATGAAGAAATTCATCTGGGATCAGGTTGGTAGGTAAGATATTAGAGAGAAGAAGAGAAAAAAATATAATAATAAAAAAATAGGAGCCACACTATGAAGATTGTTGTTATGTGGTAGCTTTGTAGGTTGGTACACAACAACAACTTTTTTATTTTAGTAAAATTTAAAGCATTAAACGTAAAAAAAATAAAGAAAACGCAGAAAGAAAAAATCTCATTCAACTGTACTATACCTTTTTTTGTTTTTTATATATCCATATAATTTTTTTTTCTTATAAAAATGTAGGTTGTAGCGTAAAATTCACACTAAAGAATAATTTTATTTTTGCTTTTTTTTGTCTCTATATTTATATAAGAAAAGCTCTTTAAAATATGAAGACCTGAATTCTGTGAAATATTATTCTTTTAAAATTTATGATTTTCGTACTTTTGATTTTTATTGATATTCAAATAATTCTACTCTATATTTCGAAAATATTTTATTTCTTCGATTGAATTTTATATTTTTATCTTCTTAAATACAATAAAAAGTAAAGAAGGGGGATTTTCTTTATGTTTTTATATATTTTTCTTTTGTTAGATGGATATATTGTTTTATTTGATTTGTTATTTGGACAGAAATACAATTTATTCACCCGAAAAATTTACTTTAGTTGTTTAACAAAAAAAAAAAAAAAAAAAACAAACTGTCTTAATTGATAATGGATTAAACTTTTTCTGGAATCAATTCAAATAATAATGACAACATTGTGTTGTATATACATACGATCTTATTTTTACTAAGAAAACTGTGTTCGATTTATAAAGAATAGACATAATATAATAAATTAAAATAACAATAAAACACAAACACTCAAAGAGAAAGCCTGAAATTCTACTACCATCAGTGTATTTTCTTAATTGTTTACATTAACACAGTTGGAACATACTTTGTCACTTAGTCATAAAACTTCTTTTAAAACATTACAAATCTTTAGTTGGTTTAATTAAACATACTTATTGTAAATTTGTAAATTTACAAAAAAGAAACAAATAGAAAAATATTACTAGAGAAAGTGGAGAAAGACAAACAATTTATTGGCAAATTTGTATTTTCATTATTTGAGAACCATACAAATTTCTCTTAAACAAATTACAATTGACAATATCTTAACCCACATGCACCTGAAGAAACTAATATGGCGAAACAAAAGAAACACATAAATTTCTCTTTTAATTTTCATTAAATAAAGACACTAAGTTTTTTCTTGACTTGTTTTTAAATCACTTTTTTTTGAGTTAATTTAGGTAGTTAATTAAAATCAATTGATTTTTGTAAAATCAGTAATAAATTTTTGGTTTTCGGCATCTACGGAATTATTTTTGATTGCATAATAACCAAGATTTTAAATATATTTGATTTTAAACTACAACGATTAAACGATTAAACGATTAAACTACAACGATTTTTTAAAATAAAAATGTTTCTCTTTTAATAAAATCTGCATACATACATATGTATTTATTTGATTACATTTACAGAATAGTAATTCTAAAAGTATGTTTTCACATACATGTCATGTACCGATATAAGGACGGTAGGAGAATCAGGGTTAACGAAAAAGCAAACAAAACTTTGTTCAGAATATTTTTTGTAATCAACAAAAAAAACTTGTATTTGTATATAAAATAATATATACTTTTTTATAACACAAAAATTTTCTTATAATTTAGAAGACGAGAATAAGAAAACAACCCTTAAAGGGGATGAATGTGAATTTTACAAAAGGTGTGTATAATATTTGCATATTGTTATCTAAGATGTGATAACATTATACCATATATATATATGTATATATTTTGTATAGAAGAGAGTCTTATTGACTAAAGAATAGAATTTAGGTTTATTTTAAGTTTTATAATGGAAGTACTAAGAGGTAAAACTATATACTAAAAGTCTTTAAAACAACTTGAAAGTTATTTTTTATTTTACTTTGTGATCTGTTATTTTTTATATTTTTTTTTCTACAAACTCGGATGATAGAACTAATTACTTTTTAATTAAAACAAAAATATGTATAGTTAAAAAATAATAACCATTTATGGTTTTTTATGATTTACAAGACGACGTTTCGGAGAATCTCTCTCTCCCTAATCATGACCTATGAAAAAATATATTAAACAGAAAATAAAATAATAATACAAAGAAAAAATTGTTTCTTTTCTTAACTCACAATTGTATATATAAATAAATAATTAAGACAAAATGATGAAACAATTAATATCACAGATTATGAAAAACTTATTATTGATCAAAAATTTAAAATTTAAAAGAAAAATAAAAATAAAAAGGATGTAACTCAGTCAAATTTTAAAAACATTGTGATAAATGAAATCTCTTTTTGCCTATTTATATTGTTGTTTTAATTTATTTTTTATAATCAAATTTCCTTTTCTTTATATATAACAGAAATACTACAGGTATCTAATTCTAATTCTTTTCTTTAATTTTTAAATTTATCATAATATTTATCATGAATTTAATATAATTTAAAATTAATATGTATTTTTAAAAATGTGTTATTAGAAATTTACAAGCAATTTATATTTGTAATTTCTCAATATATTTTAATATTGAACCATTTTCTCTGTTATTAAAAATATTTTAATCCAAAAAATGCCTTCTATTTTATATTTTGATTGATTTTATTGATATGACAAAAACATTTTTTTTTCAATTTATTCTGTTGTTTCTGTCAGTTCAAAGCACCATATGTTTCTTGAATTATTGAATAAATCTGAATAGATTTAAATTTTTCACATATATTTTAAACACATACACACAATCTAAAAAATATTGTAAATCTTTATCGGAAAAAATGGCCTGAATTCAAATTTGTTAAATTATTTTTATTTTTCATAACATTTTACAAAAAAAAAAATCATTTTTCTATTTCCACAGAATAAAAATATTCTTATTTTGTTTTTGTTTCTTTTCAAAATAAAAGAATAAAGAAAGATGCCCCATTGTTAATGTCATCTTAGAGAATATTTTATGGCATTGACATTGACATTGGCAGCACAATTCATTTCATGTCATTTGTTTAAAAAGTTTGCTCACAAAGCTAAACAGATTATTAAGGATCTGGATTATATTGTTTGTTTCAATTTCACTAAATATAATTTATTTGGACCATCATTCTATAAATAAATGAATGATTTTTATAAAAGAAAACTGCTTCAACATCTTCAAAAATCAATGAACAAAATAAACAAGAATAATATTTATATGAAAATAATTGTCGAATATCTGACTTCTGAATAACTTAAAATGTTAGCACCCAAAATATTTAAATAATAATGTTGGACTGCTTAAGGATTATTGGTTTAACAACAGTGAAATAATTAATGTTGACCTTTTAAATAAGTGATCTTGTGTTTACCCTATTTTTCTTCACTCACTGTAAAATTTATTGTCTAAAGCAATAATATAGAAAACATTCAAAATTTTATTATTTTAATATATGAAAGATTAAAATTTTACTTTTACTAAGACATTTTAAATCCATTTGACAATTTAATCATCTGTTCATTATAATTTTCCATTGATTTTTCTAACAAAAATTCTTTTTATCTGGTAAATTTCCAAAACCTTAACATTTTAAGAAGGCAATTCAGTTTTTGTATAAATAAAAGATTTCATTAATGTGATTATATAATCTTTTTTTATTACTTATACTTCGTTTTCTATATAAAGTAAAAACTTTATAGATTTACAAGTAAGTCATGCTGACACATCATTTTTTATAAGAAAATTATATATAAAGTAATTAAAATTAGATTTTTAGAATCAAAATGTTGAAGTTGTTTGTTATCATAAAAAACAACAAAAACTTTATAGAAGTCCAATTAAGATATGACAATTATAAAAAATCTTTATATGAAAATATTGGAATAAGTTTTTTCTTTGAATCTCTTAAGTATGTCGGATTGAAAATAAAAATATCTGTATATGCGGGATTTTATATTTAGCTTAGTTTTTATTAAAGAACCAATCTCAGAAGAAAAAAAAAGAAAAGCGTCTATATTATATTTATATTTATATTTATTTTTTTCGTTAGATTCTAAAATGTAAAAACAATCTCACTCAATTTTATAAAAGAAAGGAAACGCAAAAAAAGAAAAATAAAAACACATAACCAAATAAAAGAAAAGAAAAAGAAATCTGAAATCTCATTTCTGTACGTATAAAAAAATATTATAATATTTTTTCTACGAAAAAATATCAACCATAAAAAAAAATAAAAGACAAAAAAAATATATTTCGTCCAGTTGGTGCGTATAGCATTATAGTCCTACCGCCTTTCCGGAATTTCTTTCTAGAAGGTACTTTCCACCTTCACCCCAAAAATATCAAGAATGAATAGATATATATATATATATATATATATATATATATATATATATATATATATATATATATATATATATATATATATATATATATATATATATATATATATATATATATGGACAATATATATATATATATATATATATATATCTGTTTGTCATATAAATAACTTTTTGGAAACCTTATCCCTTTTATATTCAAATCACAATTGGCAGTTTTCGGATAATTTTTTATTTGCTTTTTTTTTAAATGGCCAAAAAGGATTTTTTTTTTGAGAATTTATCCTTTTTTTTTGCTTTAAAAAAGCATGTTTCAAAAATATTCTCATGCACAGGTAAAGAATTTTAAATTATGTACTTATATACCTTTACAGTAGTAAAGAATTTCTGTCTAAATATAAAAGGTATAAATTTTAAAAGATGAAAAATAAATAATTTACATATAAAATAATTTCTTCTTTTTTTTTCTTGTAATTTAATTCAAATTTGATTAAGATTATAATAATTAAATATGATATCGTTTTAATTCCTGTATTTGTAATTTTAGAAATTAAAATGTTATTTCAAATGATTTTAATGTAATATTCTTTCTATTATTTAAATTTTAATTGAAAAATCAAATTTTGGATTGAAAAATTTTGTACCTTTATAGAACACTCATAGACGAATATAATCTTGGTTCAAATACCATGAACAAAAGTTAATAGAAGTTAAAAGTTTTCTATTTTAAGCAGTCGACTGTAAAACTATTGTATATATAAATATATTAAGCTTTTACTTTGGGTTGCAGTGTTGCGGTTTATATCCCTATGTATCTGAACTGAAACTAAAAATATAACAATATCATATTTTTAACGTCATTTTACTTAACTTTATATTTGCTTTTATTCCTCTCAATTAATATTGATCAATTTTAATTTAATGACGTAAAATTTTACCACAATAATTCTATTATATTTAACCAAGAGAAACGATCTAATTTTCTCATTTTGTGTTTTCATCTAAATACATTTTAAAAGGATTATACCAATCATACAAATATACACAAACATTTGTAATGTATTAGTAACAATTCGATTGAAAATGGTTACAGATAGTATATATATAGTATATATATACAGGTAACTGTATATCAGCTTTTACCCAGGTGCTATATGACGTCATTCTTTTTTTTCTTTATCTGTTGAAAACACTCGCGTGTCTGTTAAGGCAGATGTCATATCCTTAAATATACCAAAGAATGATTACCAGACTTTTTTCTTTATTTTATTTTCAGTTTACTCTCTGTTCGGTGTTGTTTTAGATAAAGATACATAAGTAATGTTTCTTATTAGCTCACGTATATGATTAACAGATTCTTTAAGTTTAAGAATCAAACTAAAACACAAAATTGTATTAAAGGCACAAATAAATATTAGTACTAAAGTATATTTTGTTTATTTACCTTTTAACATCTATAACAATTTTTGGTGTTTTTTTTAATTCTTTATACCGAATTATAATAATAAAGATTAATGCAAAAGATTGCAATACAAATTTACAAAGTTTATGACAGAAAATTACAGTAATCTTTCAACTCAATAAATAAAGAAATATACTTTGAGTTTAAATTACTACTTACGTATTTGATTTTTACTGAAATGGATTAGAAAATGATTTGTGCTACTGTATATGAATTAAAAAGACGGTCTTTCCATTTTTATTTTTGTTGGAGACAAAGTTAAAATAAATAAAGAAACTAATGTGTTTGTTGTTTCTATATCATGGGACAATATGAATATTGCGTGTCACAGTCTAATACATATTTTATAGTAATTGTTTGGATTGTAATATGATAAGTATCATCATTATATAAAATCTTAGATTATGTATATATAAGACAAAAGGAAACATATAATAACCATTAGTTCATTTCATCAAACAAAAATTGTTTGTGTAATCAGAGGCAAAGAAAATATAATTCTTTACGCTTTTTTCCTCTATTTTAATTTTCTTGTAATATTTTCAAAATTAAATAGAGATATTAGACTGTTCCCATCGTATTGGAATAAACCATTTTCATTATCCGTTCTTAAACAAATAATTATTAATAAAAATACGATAGGGAAAATTTTGTAAAAAATTTAATTATAAAATAAACTCTTAAACAAATTTTTGCGATTAAATTAACTGAATCCCTTCTAATTAAAAAAAAATTGATTTTATTAAATAAGAATTTTAAATAATGCTATTCGTAGATATTATTGTTTTTTTTCTATAATCTTGAAATTCAATTAAACAAAAAAAATTATTAAAGAACAAAAATTTATTTTATCAAAACAATTTGAATGAAAAGAAAAATTAATAATTAGATTTATTTATTTATTATAAAAGAAAAGAAATGATAAAGAAAAGGATTTCCTCCTATTATCAATAATAATCATAAACATTTAAGTAGTTTCAAATAATATAAATTTTTGTATAGGAAATGAAATGAAAGAAAGCAAAAGGAAAGAAAAAAAATTAGTCTTCATCTTTTCACATCGTATAATTTAACGAACATAAACAACGAATACAAAAAAAAAGGAAAACAAAAAAATCTCTATATAGCTTCAAAGATAAGCTGCATGATTCCATTTTCGTAATTTATTTTAGTTATGGCACCGGATTGTCTCTTTACTAATATACATAGACTGAGCTTTTTGTTTTTGTTTTTTTTTTCTATCTTTCTTTTTATTTTCATATACTTTGAATGTATAGAATTTATATATTTTTTTTTTTTTGGGGTTGTGTTTATATATTTTTATGGTTTGTTGTAAAAAATATATATATAATAAAGAGGAATATACATAAGTAACATACAAAAACGTTACTTTCAGTTGTGATGATTCCCAATGAATATAATATTGTATGTACTTTCATTTAAATATGTATACGCTCAAGAAGAGACAAAATATGTTGCCATATAGTCTAAGCCAAAAGGTGTTCGTACATTTGTCTTTTTAAATTAAATTATAGAATTTTATTTTGTTATTGTTGTTAGAAAATATTATAATAATTTTGTATAATTTTATATTCAAAATTATGCCTTTGTTGGCAAAAAAATGTATTATAAAAAACCTCAAAAAAGTATTTCTTGAGTTTTTCTCCTTCTTCTTCTTCTTCTTCTTCTTATATTCAATCAAATTTTATATCCCCATAAGTGGGAAATACTTTTTAAAATTTTAAATGAAATTTAGTGAAGGAAAAGAAAAATAGAAAAGTAAATTTAACACAAATATTTACATTTTGTTGTTTTCTCTTTCCCAAAAAAAAGAAGAAAGGCAGTTTGGTCAGAGTTTTTGAATTAAAAATAAAAAAAAAACAAAACAAAAAAAAAGCAATACCCAGCCAGTATTTACATTACGCATGACTAGTTTTCAACCAACAAATCTTATTTTACTTTATAGAAGGAAAAAAAGAAGGAAAATAGAAAAGAAAACAACTCGTGTAAAAAAAACAGCAACTTTGGCGCCAAATCAATAATTTTATTGCTATGTAAACTGACTTTATATTCATAAAATACTGTCAGTGATTGAAAGATAAGATTTTCAACATAATATTACATAGAAATAATCTTCTTTTCTCTTCTTCTTCTTCTTCTTTTAAATTTGATGCAGAGAATCAAACTAATTGAATAGTGAACTTTTTTATAAACAATATACGATATCATACATTATTATTGAATGTCACATGTTACTCTTTATCTCTCATGTATGATTTTCAGTCAAATTACTCACGTAAAGGGTTTCTTTTTTGGGTTAAATGACCCGATTATTATAATGAAATCAAATTTTTTTTTGTTTACAATAAAGAAAAATATACATATAGAAGTATGTATTTTAGTTCAATCCTAATATTTAATCCAACAAACAGATGTAAGTAAGATATAATAATGTTAATGTATAACGTAACGTACTGACATTATATTTTTGGTGTCATATGTCATTTATATTATAAAATATTAATAAAAGTTGTAATATTGGTTTAGTTATTTTTTAGGAAAAGGAATGTATACATATTACTAAATATTAGAGATTTATATAAATGAAATCTATAAGCTATGATTGTTTTTATTGCGTATACTCCTTATACCCAAGAGTAAGTTATTTTACAACTTACATTACTTTATTAAAGAGAAAAATAACAATCTTAAATAATAATACAAAAAATGAAGGGATCTCATAAATGGGTATATAAAAAATGTAAAGATAGAATAAAAATCATAATAAAACATTCTTAAGAGATATTTTTGGAGTGCTACTTGAATAACTAAAATAAGAATCTGCAAGATATATAAATAGGTAGTGACACCTGCACCAAAACTGAATTTGTTGTAGAAAGGATAAATATATATATATATATATATATATATATATATATAACGTATAGTCTATATAAACCTGTATACTGAAGGTTAATGTGCTTGGTTTGAATGGATAAAGAAAAATCTATATCAAGCGCAAGCTCATGGGACGACAGAAGTAAAGAAAAAAAAAATGGGTTTGAAAGATCAAAATTCGTTAGGGAGCATTAATAAAGCGACGTGACCGAATTGTCGTATAATATAATAAAATATAGATTGTGGATTGTAAGTATCCAGGAAAGAAAAATACTCAAATAAAAAAAAACATGTAGATTCAACTGAAGGATTGTGGTTTAACAAAGAATGAATTACCATACTACATTTGATATAATAAAATAAATTTGTAATTTGTATTGTATTTCAATCAGATTATTACTATTATTATTATTATTCATTTTCCATTAATAATATTTCATTGGAATAAAATATTAATAAGATTCAATAATTAAATTCATATTTTATGGTTAAAAAAAAAGAACATAATAATTTCAAGAAAGAAGACAAAATTATATATAAATAGACGACTCACTCATTTTTAAACAATTGAATACAATTGATACCTTCGGATAATGTATAATTCTCAACACAAGTAAAATTTTACTATCATTAATTAAACATTATACAATATTTCTTAATTTTGCACGTTAGATACATAAGACACTTATAGTTTTCCATGTTTTGTCATTTAATGAATATAAATAATGGTTCACCTCATATCCAAAAATTTCTTTAAGCACATATAGTTATAATAATAATATGTAATAATAGTATTCTATATAATAAAGTATGTCCGCCATATTCCATAGAAAATTTACATATACCCACTTATGACAACAATGACATTTATAACAATACCACAAACTGTTTCAAAACATGGCTTGTGACATTAACAGATAACAAAATTCGTAATATTAATGAAGAAGCTAAAGAGGAAAAGTTATAATAATAAATATAGGTTAGAATTTTAGGGAAAATAATGTGAAAATCTGACAATAACAGAATTTTATATTTACTTTTTTGTTTTTTATTTTTTTCAATGTATAAACCTACTGTAGGTAATACACCAAATTCATTCTGTCCGACCAGATCAAAAAAAACTAATACAATCACAACCAATCAGATTTCAAGACATATTTTTAGGCTCTACAAAAAAAATCAATATTTCTAACCGTTTACGAATATAACAATGAAAAGAATTACATATTTAAATTTATTTTATCAACCGATCAGACAGGAAAAATCTCATGTGTCTGGCTCGAAATAAAGAGTTGTGGTTTATAGTTAACTATAATAATCGGATTTTGTCTGCTGTGCTATACTGTGTTGTGGTCAGACGGATAAATGTTAGGTGCCTTCTTTTATAAACTTCTTCAATTATACCTACATACAAGATACAACAAGAACAATTCTAACTGCTCAATTAATGGTTGTTGTTGTTATCAGATTCAAAATTTACTCTGTTGAATATTATAAATTGTATTAAAAAGAAAACAGTAAAAATAGTCAATATAGAAGAAAAAACAAGATTGTATTTATCATTTTTTTATATGACAAAGATTGGTTGTGCAATGAACATCAAAATTCTATGATGGTGTTTTGGAAGACATTTTGTTTTCCTAGCATAAAAATAAACCACTTATGTATTTTTGACCCCTGTTCAATAAATAATAAGATGAAGATAAAATATTATTATACCCCATCTCATTTTTGTTTTCATATAAAATGTATTTTTCTTAGCCTGCTTTTTGTATTTATAAAAATAATAATAATAAGAGTACCCTACCTCCTCTTTATGACCTTAGAAGATCTATAAAACAAGAAGTATCATGCCATTTGTTACTCTCTTTCTCTTTCTGTTTCTGTTAAAAGATGACAAAAAGTCAAAAGTTAAATACATTCATTGACAGTTTACTTCATGTTGTTATTGTTATAGTTATTTTTTTTGTAAGTAATGTTAAAGGTAGGCTTACAAGGCTGCGTAAATAAACAACTTAACTATAATACTTTTTTCTTTTTCATCTTCGATGTTGATTCAAAAGCCTGAATGGTATTACCTACTTTTCTACTTTATATACACTTACATGGAATAAAAAAAGGAGAGACAAAAAAAAATTCTTTTTTTTAGTATTAAATTTATTTTGATAGTTATAATTCATAATGTTTTTCCTTCAATCTTAGAATATTGAGTTTTAAACAATTTTTCTTAATTGAATTTATAATATTGAAAATCAAGAATATTTTGTTTTTACTTCCGCTTATAATAACTGACATAACGTAAGTAATAACCAACACTATAATTTTATTAATTTTATATTTAATTTTATTAATTTTATAATTTTATTAAGTAATAACCAACACTATAATTTTATTCGTGAAATTTATATGAAAATATTCTTTATGTTTTCCGATGATCATTTAATATGAATACATTGTTTCTTTTTTTTTCTTTCAATAGACGATGAAAATAAATCAAAAACAATTCAATTATATTATCCATTTTCAATTTAAAATGAACCTTTTGACTCTTGATTGAACCCCAACTAAAGATCTTTCTATATATATAATATATACTTTATTTATATAATGTTATTGTACATTTGTACGATGAAATGGTGACTCTACTACTCACTTTAATTTATTTGTATATATATGTATTCATGTATCATACGTACATCATATTCTACTGAATATTTATAATACTTGAAATATATATTTCTATATTATAAAATATATATTGTAGATATGTACACAAATGTACAAATGTACTTATATAGTTGTTTGGATCATTGGTTATATAACACAAATTGAATTTTTAATTTAAATTTTATAAAATGAATGTATATAAGTAATAGTGGCTCTAAAATATATTTATAGTATTGTAAGGGATGACAATATTCTTGAACGAATACATCGCAATAGAAATGGTCGATTATATTCCATTAATGCAATGGGAAAAAAATTTTTGAATCAATTTTTATTCTTAGTGTCGATGTTTTCCCATTTTGAGGGTTTGTTTTAAAAAGAGAATATGAAATAATCGATTGTAAATAATAAAAAAGAATAATTATCCCATCCCTTACTTATGTTCTAACAGACACAATAAATACTATATATATGAGAGTATTCTTTGTAAATGTTGTTGTTCATATTCATCCCTTTGGTTTTAGTTTCCATTTACATCGGAAATTAAATCTTAGTCCCACACGTTGGGGATTATTGCCACAATATAATACAAATATGTATGGGACGGACGCGTTGGGGTTTATGTGTGCCTATTGTAAAAATAAATATATATAAATGTATATTTGTTATACGTATAGATCCATATTTTCGTTTATTTTATATGATACTTTGAAAGCTCTAATGACAACATTTGAAATTTGCTATCCAAAAAATATAATATAAGATTATATATAAACTTAATAGTGGGATGTATATGGACAGTGTTTTTTTTTTGGATTTAGATAACCTCTTGAAATTTATGTATACCTAGATAGAGGTACAATTTGATTATTATTGTTACTATAACAGTTTACGAAAAGAAAAGATAAATGTTTGTTATTTGAACTTTTTCAAGAGTATAATATTTTTTATTAAAACAATAATTTTCTTTCTAAATTTTTAAACAATTTCAACACCAAAAGATGAAGGTAAACTTATATAATTTTTATTAAAAGAAGAAACAAATCATAATAATAATTTTATTTGAAAATAATTAATATTGTTGAGTCATGGTAAAAAAAAATATTATTATTTTCTATGAAGAAAATGGAAAATGCAAAGTCATGTGACAATAATTTCATTAAACATAAACGTCATATTATCATTAATCCTAATCTTTTTTTTTTCTTTGTTTCACCATTATTTTCTTAGCACCAAGAAAAAATGGAAATGAAAAAATTAAAAGAAAAGAAAGAAGTAAACGAAGAAGAAGAAGAAGAAGAAGAAGAAGAAGAAGAAGTTAATTAGAATTTTATAATTTTAATTGAAGATTAAACAAAAATTTAAATACTCAAAGTGGGGCTTACCATGATGTCAACATGACATTGAATAATATTTCAGTGCTTGTATTTTTAAGATGTCCACTTTTTTCTACTTCTACCTGTTTCTCTTAAATTTTTCCACTTTTTGCACTAAACTTTAAACATTTTTAAACTTATTAAAACTCTTTAAATTTTTCAACAATGACACCATAAACAACAAGAAGCAAAACAACATAAATAGAGTACTAGAAAAATAATATATATTTTCTCATCTATCATACAAAATGATTGAAATAATTCATTTGAAACCTATTTCTATATTATTTTTGAAGAATAAATAAATAAATAATTATTTGTTTTTATTTTTTTTTTTGATTATTTCGTTGAGTTTTAGAAATAATTTTAATAAAACAACATGACCTGTCAAAAAATATTACTTTTATACTATTTTTCATCGTTGTTATGTATATGCGTATGTGTATATATAATTTAATTTCAAAGTAAAATAAACAATTTCCTATTTTTTTGGGAATGCCATTTTTTGAAAAAGGCAAAAACTTTTGTGTTTAATCATTTTCGACATTGACAATTTTTCATCGATTTTAAATCAAAGTAAAAAAAAAAATAACTGGGAAAAAAAAATATTCATGCTTTTGATACGATTCTGAAATGATTTATCGTTTTTCTTTCGACGCCATGTGCATCCCTGTTGTTTAGTAGACACATGTCTTTTAAAAAACCAAGACATCGGTCAACCTCCCTTGGGCATTGTTTATTTATATTTTTTCTCTTCTTCTTTTTACCATACAAATAAATATCTTTTTTTCAATACACTCATCTTTTATTATTGGGTCGCAATGAAAAGAAGAAAAAAAAATCTATATATAAAGAAGATGAAAAGAACAACAACTCTTACTTTTTTTGTATAAAGGATGAATTGGTATATCATTCATCACATTTTTTATTTAAGGATTCAAGAATGTGTCAGGATATTAAAGATTTAATGTGTACGATGAAAACTATATAAAACTATATAAAATTTAGGTTATAATCCAATATCTTTAAACATTCAGGTTGTTCATCATCATGTAAAAGAATAAATTAATTTGAGAACCTTAAATAATGAGATTATTAAATGAAGATTTGTAATATATTTCATTTCATGAACGTTGATGAATTAAGTGGTGACATTTTTCAAATGTTTTAATGAAATTGAAATTTCATTAATCATCAGTAATAAACGCACTATTTTTCTATCAACAATTGACATTTTATACCATGCCGTATTATGTATCGTATGTAAATTAAAGTTCGAAATCCCATGAAAATAAACGTTCAATTGTAGAATATTTAACAGAATAAGAACATAAAATACCTTATTTTCAACAAGTGTATCAAAACTGCATATAACCATCAATTGGAATATCACAATAAAAATAATTATCTCATATGCCAAGAAAAAGAAATATAAAATACAAAAAAATATTTTTCATTTTTCTAGAAAGACATTTGCAGATATAAAAGATTGCAGATTATGAGACACATCATCACATTACAAAGATATAACTTTTAACTTTAAAAACTTGTAGGCTAACTGACTGAGTGAATATTTATAAATTCAAGTTATAATTTTGCAATAACTTGTATAATTTTGAAAAACATAAAATGAAGCAGTTCTAAGTGTCGATATTTACACAATAATTTTACAAAAAAAAATTCAACTTATGTCCCTTTGTTTAGAAATAAATGTTCACAAATGATTATAATATAATTAATAAATTCCTTTTTTCACACATTAAATATCCATTGCTCAATGAAAATAAAAATTGAGAAAAATTTCAATATATCCAGTGTACGAGTTTACTTAATGTGTTTTTTATTTTCTTTCATTATTACATTTTATAATTTAATTAAAATTTCTGTTTTTAAATTGAAAAATACTTTTAGAAACAAACAGTAAAAATGAGCAAAAAAAAATTAAAAAATAAAACAGGAAAAAATTGTATGAGTAAGAATTTTAATAACTAATTTCTTTTGTTTGCTGTAAAAGAAAATATTTATTTTTGCATGATGAAAATAAGTTCTTCATTTTCATTTTCATATTCAATTGATTCAAGAAATCTTTTGAATATTAATAATTAACTATTTAGATAAACGCCGTTTTTTCAGCTTTACCTTTCTTTCTGTTTATTCTCGACTGACGATTATTATTATTTTATCTTTTTTAAGAATTCATCTCATTTAATTGTTTGTGTTATTAATATATGATATATTATTATTACAAAGGGAACACATATTCATAAGAAACTTTTAATAATAATTTTTCCAGTATAAATTCCTGAAACTAAAATTAAGTTTATAACGTACAATAAAAATAGAGGAAATGCTATTAACCAAATAAAATTCTACATTCGTCTATTAAAAATTTATTTTTATTTTGCAACAATTAACTCATCAAAATTGTTATTTTTTATATTAAATATTTATTGATAAAATATTTTTCACCATTGCACTATACGTTTTTTATGAGAAGAATCCAATTTTCAATATTTAATCGAGTGTAAAGATTTATTGTTTTGTTTAATAATTTTTTAATTAAAATTTCCATTTTATAAATTGAAAAATACTTTGAAAAACTCTCAAATAAAGCAATATGGATTGCCTTACTTTATTTAGAATTTTTGTATAAAACAAAATATTTCACTTAATGTGCATTGAACAATAGTTTTTCATTCTTCTTTCTTTTAATAATTATACAAACGTAAATGATTAGAGAAATGGTCGTAAATATAATGTTTGTAATACAGTATAAAAGCATGACTTGATAAGATATGGTTAAGATTTCCATAAATTTTCACTTTTTATAATTATAAAATTAGTTACAGTCTGCTAAGCTTTCCATGCTTCTATGCATTTTAAATGAATAACTACTTTGTGTATAGAATGATGATTTCATTTTCTAAAGTCTTATGTATTTTTGTTGTTTTTAATAGTACTCTCATTTGACTGGAATGTTCATTGTTTACATATACAATAAAAATGATCCATATTCATTTAACATTTTCATGTCATGAAATCTAACCGACCACTATAATAGACAGAATCAGATTATAGACATTTAACGAATAAAGGTGTTTTGTCTCATGAAGTTTATATATTGTATCACAATAAAACAATTAAATTATTTCATACTGAATTAATAACTTTGATTTAATTTTCAAATATTCTTTGTCAAAATTTATTTACAAGTGAATTTGACCAATGAACTTTTAACGACTGCGTAGAAAAGTTTTTCATTTGTTATTAAAAGAAAGATAATATTCAGTTTAATTATTTTATTTAGACAAATTCTGAGAAATTTTTAAGAATTTATTTTATATAAAATTAATCTTGAATGGCCTGGAAAATTCAAACCATAAAAAAATTTATAATAATATTTTGTCATACTTGAAATGCTTTTATAATTAAATGAAAAAATGTTCATATAACCTCTGAGTTTTTTAAGAATATAATTTTGTATTTTGTGCTTATAATAAAATTAATTTAAGTTTCTATGGGCTTCTGTTGAGTAGGTATTTCTTTATTTAAATTAAAATATTACCGCGGCTAAACACAATTGTGATGTAAACTTTTTTCGTTTCTTAAATGATTAATAATTCCTAACATAATAATATTACGCATATTTTTTAATTAGGCAGAATATAATGAAAGACTTTTCATTATAAAGATTAAAAATATAGAAACTTGACCAAAAATATTGAAATAATAGAGCTATATATTTTTTAATAATTTAAAGTGCTGAAAGACAACACCTACATTTGTGATATTGCATATTAGCGTTTCTTGTGTCATTATGACACAAACGATTGTCCAAAATAATTTTTCTATTAGTATGAATCGGAGGCGAATATGTTATCCATTCCGCAGTATTGTGAAGATCACTATAAATATTCATACAAGACACAACAAGAGCATTATTAAGTTTTCAGTTTGATTCATAAGGAACTAAAGAAGTCCAAATAAATTGTTATAATCGCAATAGATTCTTTCTCTATAAATAACAAGTAAAACCTAAACAAAAAAGACAAAACAAAAAACATAATATCTCAGCTAACTACAGTTTTCTTTACAAAATTAATTAATTTGTTGTAAAAAAAAAGAAGGAAAAAAAACCAGAAAAACGGAAAAGAAAACTTTATTTTATCGCGCTAATTTTCTTTCCGAAATTAATTAATTATAACAAAACTTACAAAAACACAATTAAACTAAGCAAATGGAATACATACACAAAAGACTAAAACTTATATAATTTTAATTAAAGTTATACTAAAGTTTTTTTTTTTTGTTTTTTGATCAAAAGAATAGGTTTGTATAAAAACTCATTATTTTTTGTCCACTATTCTTTTGTTAATTGAATTCGAATTTAATAGTCAGTAAAAACAAAATGCTGAATTAAACTATATTTATTTTATTGAATTATAAAATTATATTAACTAAAAAATTGTTATAAATAAATTTTAATTTTTCCCCTTATAATGAATATAACTTTTTTTGATGTTTTATTATTAATGGTATTTCAATTTCAGTCAAATTCAAAATGTAAAAGAGTTAATAAGAATATTGTACGGTTTAAATTGTGCGAATCTAATATCTTGAAATGTTGAAACATATTCAAAAAATATGTTTTACTTATTATAACTATGAATAATCCATTTAATTAAATTCATCAAATATCAAAACAGTTATTAAATGTTAATTTTAAAATAACAGTAACTGAATGTGTATCTGAATGAAATAATATTGTTTTTACTAATCCTTGTTATTAAAATTAAATTATGGAAAAGGAAACAGGAAATCAAGGTTAAGTAATTTTACATTAATAAAACATAATCATTATTAGTTAACGTTTTAGTATAACAATAATCAAATTATGTAATAACTTGTATTCAAAACGATAATCTCTATGGATATGCTGAACAAGTATATTCTACATATTCTATCGTTTCCTGTCTCTTGAGTATTCGATTCAAATATTTTCATGAAAATCATCAGGCTATATAAATATATCTTCATCTTGTTCCCAAATGAATAATTTCTTTTATGTAATAATATGAAAAGTACCATTATTGAAAGGGTTAATACATGTCGAAAGAAACATTTGATTAAACTTTCCTATAATATTTACATAAATAGATACTCATATAAAATTACCCTTTTACTTCTATATAATGTCAATTCTATTGCACAGAATATCATTAAATGTATTACCTAAAAATAAAAATAAATAAATAAAATAAAAAATAATTGGCTTAACGAGCTTTTATTTAAATTTAAAAAGCAACGACTTCAACCAGAACAAAAAAAATAAAAAGAATTGATAATAAAATAAAAAAATATAAATTTTATAAGAAATCGAACATGACAATTATTAGTTCAAACCATTTTAACGGCACAACTTTTTCTTTATTTTTATTACATTTAGAAGTGTGATTTTTATGGAAATTACTTAAGAAATTCCATTCTGTATTATTCTAATGTTCTTTATAAAAAAAAGGGTGGAATTTCATTACAAGCAATAAACTTAATAATTGATTCAATTGATTTAATTTCATTATAATTCAATAATTTGTTTTAGCTTTTAGCATATGAATTTGAATTTTTATTATTTATAAAATTTTATTGTAGAGAAAACTCTATTCATAGAATTCAATGAGCAAAATTGTATTCATTGGATGACAATTATTCATTATGAAAATACTTAATATACTTTTTGTTTCTTGTTAATCAAAAGATACTTCCATCTTTTTTATAAATATATTTTATATGTTAATATTTTTTCATGGGTTCATTTGTCCGTTTGTTTTTTAATTTTGCTTATATTTATGATGCTGGACAAAATAATATCCTTTTTCTGTTTTACATGATAACAAAAAAATGTGTCTTCGACAATTCGATTATGAATCATGACAATCATAACTCTATTTTTCTTAATCTGTCAATTAAGTAACAATATCTGAAGTGGAGACTTTTACAAAAAATAAAGGAAAAGCATGAATTACATAAAGTATAATCATGAAAACATATTACTACATATCATGTTATATTCAAGACAAGTTATTTGCTTTTGCCAGGGAAAAACTATTTCATAAAATTTATCGGCTACTCTATAAAAAAAACACTCAGAAATGTGACGTAACAAATAGAACCTCATAAATGTTTTTCTTTTCTTTTATAAAACATTTGTTTAATTATAGTGTCTGCTACTTTTTTATACAAACTAATCTACAAATACTTTATATTATCTATCATAAAAAAATCACAATACAAAAGCGTAATAGCAATATTCTTGTTTTGTATAGAAAAGAGTGTATTAGCTATTAACAATTGAGGAAAATCTCTTGTGTATGGGTGTGTTGTGCTTCTTGCAAAAAAAAAATTTGTTTTTTATTCAGATTTTGTACCCTTCCTCTTTTTTTAATTATATAATAACAACCCTTGAGTCTTTTTTTAAATTTTATTTATATTTTATTTTATTTATGTTACACACATTAGACATTAAACATAAAACTAATACTAGAACATTTTTTGTGTCTCCTAATTAGCAACCAAATTTTTTATGAAAATTAAATTTTTTGAAAACGTTATGAACATTTTTATGAAACTTTTTTCCTTATGAAAATTTGGCAAAAAATATTAATTTATTAATTTTTGACTTACCTTTTTGGTATCTTACTTTTAAGCCAAGGGAAGTAAAATATTGTTTGTTCCTATTAACAATACTCAATACCAAATGCAGTTTTATTACATTTTCTTAATTAAAACAATATCAAATCACGTTATTTTTATTTTGGGTGATATTATCCTTGGGTGATAGTTTCATTTGGTTTTATTCTCCTTAGGTGATATTCTCGAATTGGGTGATATTATCCTTGGGTGATAGTTACGTTGGGTTTTATTCTCCTTGGGTTTTATTATACTTCGGTGTTATTCCCTTTGGGTGATAGTTACGTTGTGTTTTAAAAAATTGGGTGATATTAACTGGCACCGAGGAAACTTTGAATATTTTTTTAAATTTAGAGGTAATATTAGATTTTGAATTTTATAAACAGTTAGGTACCTTTTTTTTTTTGAAGTTTTTTTTTTAAATTATACTCAATTTTCGATAGATTATATATATTTTTTTTTCCTTCAACTCGTTATGTGGAGCAAGTAGTTTATATTTCGATCGGTCCTTCGCAATCACTTTGATCTCACTCCATGTTTTTCCAACAGTCTTAATTTCATTTTCAATGGTCCTCTTCCAAGTTATTTTTGGTCTGCCTCTTTTCCTTTTGCCGAATGGGGGATTCCAGTCTAGAGCCATTCTGTTGATGCCTTGTTCGTCTCTTCTTAGAATGTGCCCTATCCATCTCCACTTCCGGCGCTTGATTTCGGTTTCAGCAGGTGCCTGGTGTGTTCTTGACCAAAGTTCTGTGTTAGTAATTTTCTCTGGCCAGAAGATTCCCATGATTCTGCGTAGACATTTATTCAGGAAGACCTGTACTTTGTTACTTATTTCTTTGGTAACTTTGCACGTTTTACAACCATATAGTAGTACAGATTTGACACATGCATTGAATATTCGTATCTTGGTTATTCTAGACATGTGTGAGCTTCGCCAGATTTTGTTTAGCATTCTGTAGTGTTTTCTGGCTTTACTTATTCTGTTGTCTACGTCTTTGCTAGTACCACCATCTTTAGCTATTACTGCTCCCAGGTATGTGAATTCTTGTACTTCTTCTATTACAAGGTCTCCCAGTTTTATTATCCTTTCGTGTTCAGCTACGCTAGTATTGAATCTCATTATCTTTGTCTTGTTGGTGTTGATTACAAGTCCAAGTTGCTTAGTGCTTGTAGTTTCTTTTCCATGTCGTCTCCGGAGTGAGATATTAGACAGATGTCGTCAGCATAGTCTAGATCGTTTAATCTTCTTGTTAGATTCCATTGGATTCCGCCATTGCATATTTGAAATTGCTTGATCTAGAGCTATTACGAAGAGAAGTGGAGACAGCACGCACCCTTGTTTTACACTCGTTTTCGTTGTGAAAGATTATATTTTATAGAAATAGAATAAATTTAATCACATTTATTTTTTTACATCTTTTTTTTTGAAAAATAGAACGCCAAAATCTTGAACATGAAGTTAGAAGCATTAAAACTCAAAAGTAAAAAAATGCAGTAGATGTTGACAACTTAAAAAATAATTGAAAAGCTTCGAGCTCCGAACAGCAGCCCTGAGCCCCAGTGGGATATTGTATACATTTTGGCAATCATTATATTATATGATTATAAAATTTGAATGAAATTTGATAATTCAACTACTAATGCAAAAAATAGGAATTAAAATTTCATAAACAGCACAAAGTTGAAGTTTTTTCGACTTTTAATGAAGATGATTTAAAATGTCTAATAATTATTAAAAAAGTAATCCTTTAATTTTATATTAAAGTTATAACTGAAATCGATAAACATCGGCACGTAATATTGTATTTTATTGTCTATTTTATCTCGAATGTAGTCTTTCCGGTTCATTTTTCAGTTTTCTTCCTTTTGTTGTATTATTCTTTTTCTCAAATGCTCAAAAATAATTTGTATTCAATGATTATTGATTTAAATTTATATATTTTTCAATTACAAGAATTTACATTTCTGTTAAGGAAAAAAAAAAAGAATAAGAAATATTCACTCTAATCTTTTCAGCAAGTAATTGAACAGATTATATAAGATTGAAACAAGGATTTGTTCTTTTTTCATTTTTTTTTCTTTTACTTTTTTAACACAATATTGAAAGAAAATGATGGCGAATAAAGTGTGAAAGACGATGACGACCGGAAAATGTATAAGAAAAAAAAGGAAGTTAAAATATACCTAATGGGTTACATTATTTATAGAACCAATTTTCTATATAAAATATTATATAAATGATAATTTCTGTTTTCAGTGCAATGCACCACAGAGAAAGAATAAAAATAAAATATAGAAAATAAGAAAATAAGAAAAAAACGTAAAATAAAGAAAGAAAAGAAAGAAAAAAAAAATGAAAAACTTCCGTTAAACACGTCTTAATAAGAGCACTTTAAAGGATAGGATGAGAATCATGAGTGTGGAAAAATTGTGACTTTTTTTTAATATTTATTTTCTTTTGTAAAAAAAGTAAAAGAATAAAATATGGGAAAAATGGGAAATATCTAATGATATACGTTACGTATATAAAGCTTCATACTAAAGATACATGTTGTTGGTTTTTTTAAAAGCCGTTATATCTTACATTATATATGAAAACAGAAAAATACAATAATAATGTGTATAAAGAAAAGAGAAATAATGTCGGTTCCGAAAACATATAATAAAGCTTTTCGCGGTTGGAAAAGAAAAAAAATAAAGAAAAGAAAAAGGAAAATCTCAACAATTTTCTTCTTCTTTTTTTTTTCTTGTATTTTTATTATTATTATTATTATTATTATTATTATTTTTTATTCTATTTGGTAACATAAAATTTATAGGGGTTGATCTTTGTTAAGGGTTATATCTAATGGATGTTTAATTCATGAGGGTGTTCTTTTAAAAAGATATAATCGGGTCAGCTTATAAGAGAATTTTTAATTTGAGTTTTTTTTTCTTCTTCTATTTTCAAACATTTTTCTTCTTATTTTTGGGAAATTCTTGTATAATATTAATGTATGTACGTGAAAGAGAGAGAGAGAAAGAGAGAGAGAGAGAGAGTGCGAGAGAAGAAGAGAGAGAGATGAATTTTGATTTATTATTATGACATTCTACAAAAAAAAAGAAGTTAAGAAAGAAAAATAAAAAAAAGAATCTATTGTCCACTTTTCTTTTTTTCTGCTTTTGTCAAACTATATATCCTTTTATTTCCTTTTTTCTTTTTATATTTTTATTCCTTTTTTGCTCTTTTTTTTTTTTTTTTGATTGTAGATACAAAAGATTCAATTCAATTTTTCTTTTTTATTTGTTCTTTTTTTTCGACTTATTATTTTTATTAAAAATCAAATCAAACAAAAACAACACAAGAAGGATATGTTGTGTTGTGTATATTATTTATTTATTTTATTTATTATTTATTTTATAAAATAAAATATAAAATCGAACAAGAAGTAAAAACAAAAAGAAACCAACCAGAAAAAAATTGTCTTCAAATAATTATTATTAACTTCTTTTTTATATTTTTCTTTAAATTCAACGTTAACAACTCTCATTAAAAATGTAGATTCAATGTTTGCAACCCTACATGTAATTTTTTGTGTTCGATTGTTGTATTTTTTCTTATTTAAATGAAAACATTATATTATATTTATATTCTTATTCCTACTACACAGAAATGTACCCATGCATTTATGTGTTGTCATATTTTTAATCTTATGTATATTTAATGTCATACTCATGACGTCAAAATATGAATCAAAAATGCCATTGAAGAAAAATGTCTATTAAAATCTTATGACAGAGGTTTTTAACATCAATATTTTCATCTGTGTTTGTATTATGCACCCAACTATAAGATATATTTTTTTATCAATAAAAATACATTATATTTATCCATTAAATCAGTAAAATACCGATTAAGCCAAAAGCCTATAAGCTAAAATAAATCTTATCGATCGTTATAAAAACAAACAAAACAAAAAAAAGAAAGAAGAACTTTTCTTCCCTTTTTTCTTATTAAGTTTCTTATCTTTTCATTTAATTTTGTAATTGTTTCTAATTCTACCTTTTGTTATAATATAATTAACGTTTTTTTTTCACATTTAAATAGTTTGTTATTGACAAAAAAATTTAACATTATTCGAGTATAAATGTTAATCTTTTATTCTTTTTGCTTCCCATTTTTTTCTAGACTACGTTTTTTTAATTATATTAAATAATTGTCAACAATAGTGTTGACATGAAAAATTATATTTTCATTAAATTAAACATTTTAAACCATTTACTGTACATCAAAACCACGCAAATCTATAATAATTACATTGGTTTAATAAAAAGCAATTACTAAATTTTGTTGTTAATTCCATCTATAAATTGTTTATGCAAAATACATAATCATATAAAAATAATAAAATTTAATCTACAGCAGCAATAATATAATTTATGAAATAATGAATATAAAGGTACGAAACCCCATCCATCACCCCACCGTATAAATATTATTATAAAATTCACCTTTTTGCTTTATCATGAAATTAAATATTCACCTAAATAGAATATTATTTAAATATCTACAATTTTACCATCAGGTATAAAAATATAACGAAATGTTATCAGTTAAAAAAAAAAAGGAATATCAATTTAAGAGATAAAAGAAAAGAAGAAGAAAAATAAGGAACAACAACAATAACAACAAACATTTTTTTACTTTATATAATCATTAAAATGACTAATGCCGATTAATGTTCGCTAAACATTTTCATCAACAACACAAACACATATTTATATTATGAAGAAGAATATTTTCTTCTATTTCTTCACTTTCTCTCTTTATCTTTTTCCTTTTCTATTTATTTATTTTTTCTTTTTTTTTTTGGGAAAAAATCATCAAATAACTGAAATTGTTTGGTGTATACGTTGAAACGTCACAATACAACAAGAAGAAAAAAAAGGAGAAAAATAAAAACCACGAGAATAAGGAAAATAATATGAGAGACATTTCTTTATACGTTCTTTATTTCTTCTTATTTTCGCTTTTTTTTTTCTTCTTCTACTTATTGTCGGTGATGAGACGTGCAAAGTTGTATAAAGAATATTATCTGTTTACGTATTTAGAGTAGGTATATATATATTTTGTAAAATTGTCATTAATAGGTGTAAATTTCTCGTTCTCTAAGAAATCTTACCTAGAACCATTAAATATTATTTTTATTATTATTATTATTATTATTATTATTATTATTAATATTTTCAACGATGTTAAATGAAGGTAATTATGTTTTCTTATGACAATCACTTTTTACTTTCTTTCGAATTTTGTGTATAGATATTCTTTTTCTTCTACTTTTATTTTTCAATTATGGCGCCTTTTCAAATAAAATACCAAAAAGTGAAATAACCGCAAGCTAAAAAATCGCACGTAATAAAAACGTGATAAATTTTTATTTCAAAAAAAAAGTATTGGTACCATACCAATATACGTATATACCTTCCCTTCATCTTCTGATTGAATCATTTTCTTTATTTATTTTTTTTTTCTTTCTCTTCACTATAACTTATCAAGATCCATTGGTTGTCAGCAAATTATATTTTCTTTTTGAACGTTTAACTTGACGTGTATACAAAAAAGTAAAGATGAACGTATATTTATACTTTGACTTTTTCTTTTTCTTACCTCAACTTTTATTCTTCATTTATATTTATTTTTTAGATTATTATTTTATTTTTTTTTTTAAATTTTTGAAATAAAGAAAAACATTCAATGTAATCCACTCAATTATCATTGATCTGTTCATTTCTCTATTATTATGTTAATCATATTTTATTTTCTAATATTAAACTTGATTAAAAACGAACTCCAATCCTTTACCAGATATGAACTGAAATTCTTTTTTTTTTTTGAAAATAATTTTTATTGTAAAAATTTTAAGTTGAATTTATTATTCTTGATGATGTGAATCATTCTACGTGATACACTTTAAATATTTTATTTTGATTTTGAATAAGAAAAATTAGGCTAAATCGATATGCATTGTCTGACTATTGTTGTTTACCATGCAATATCTATACAATTCTCGTATATTTCTTTTACACAAACAATGAATGTTTTGATTTTACAATTTTCTTCTGATAGATAATTATTACACTTATTGTGATTAAATTAGAGATTCTTTTACAATTTTTACAATAAAGAAAATAAGCCAATAAAAATAACTGTGTATTATTATATAGTGTATAAGGGAAAATATTACAAAAATTTCCATAAAAAATATGAAAATTTAACTAAAATTACATCAAAGTAAAAAAGAAAATCTATATAAATATTACGTTATTCTAAAATAATATAACTTCACATACTTTACCTATATGTCTTTAATATCTAGGTTTTTTTTAGCAACAACCAAAAAAGAGAAAGAAAAAAAGGTACATCACATCCTTCTCTACCTATATGCTAAATTTATTTATATAAAAAAAGAAGAAGAAAAAAATATTATACAACAAAAGATATAATTTAACGACAACAAACATCAATTTATATTTCAATATTTTTTTTTTCCTTTTGCCTTTTACGCGCGCTATCTTTTTCTTCCACATTTTTACTTTAGTTGATTTTAGATATAATTTTTTTTTTCTTCTTCAACCAAAATGGGCAAATTATGCAATGAGCATAAAAAAGAAAAGAGAGAGAGGGAGATAGATAGGGTGAGAAACGAAGTAGAACCCGCACAGAATTAAATTAAAGTAAATTATATTTTATTTAAAGAATGAAGAAAAAAAAACAACCCCTTAAAAATATTAGAATCAATATGGAATTACATATTTTTCTTTTAAAATGTTTGTTTGTGCTTTTTTCTTCTTTTTCTGTTTTATGTTGGTTTATGTTTGCTTTTGGTACTTACTCTACTTCACTCTATAGACTGGTGGAGGTATTTCTCTATACAATATTAAATTCTGATGACAAGAATAAAAAAAAGCGTTATAAAAAATAAAAAGAAACTTTTTTTTGCGGTCTCTTTTTTTCTATTATTATTTGTATATTTTTATGCTCAGAAAACGGAATTGTAGTAGCCAACCATGCGCCAATTCTTACACAATATAATTTATTAGTTTGATTTTTTTCCACATTTTTTTTTTCATTCTTTCCTTTATCATTTTTTGAGTATCTTTAGTTCGAAAAACGCGAATTAAACTTAGTAGAAAAAAAAATCTTTTGTATATTTCACTTTGTCCCTGTTTTCGGAATTCCCTTTTTCCTTTTTCATGTTTCTTGTTCAGTTTTTTTTCTACGTTTCTACTTTTCTTCTGTTCTGTTTTTCATCAAACATTATAGAAAAAATACAAAGTTGGAAGCAGAATAAAAGAAAGAGAAGAAAGAAAGTAGAAAGAAAAAAAGTTAAATTAAAAGTCGAAATCTAGTCAGCTAAAAACTAATAATAAGAAAGAAAAGAAAGAATCTTATGTGCTGATGCGTACATATAAACTCTCCAAAAACCAATTTTTCTTTTTCTTAAGAGAAGAGGTTCTGACGCGCCATTCATCAAGTTTGTTCTGTTCTAATAGATTAGATTTTATGTTTTCTGCTGACGAACCATTATATACTTAAAAATTACAAAAGCTTTATGTCTAAATTGTGACGTCTGTTGATTCGAAAAGCTGATATGGAACAAAAAAAAAAGGAACAACAGCAAAACTATTTTATAAAAAAATACAAAAGATATAGAAAAAATAAAAATAGAAAAACAATTTCAATTACTCAGTTTTTTCAATCGTTGATTTTTTTTTTATTTCAAAATTAATTTCCGGTCACTGAAAAAGCCATATTTTTTTTTTCTTTTTTTTTCCAGAAATAAAGAACAAATTTTTTTTTCAAACTTCTATACAAAAATTGAAAATTACATCAAATATTTCACAGTTCTTTTGATTTCAAAAGATAGGAAAAAGAAAAATCAGGAAGAAAACGAAAAGTTTACGATCAATTTTATAGCACATGTTTAGATTTATAGTAAAGTCACAATCAGATCAGGACCAAAAGCACTAATTTCATCAGACTTATTTTATTTTTCTGTGTCCATTTCTTTTTCTTTTCTTTTCCATTTTTTTTTTATTTTCTTCACCATGAGATTAAGTATTATTGCTACTAATGTCACTGTTATGACATTATAAATTAATTTTATTTTTATTCGGTTGACATAATAATCGGCTTTATCATTATAACCAAATAATACTAGGTTTTTTTTATTCAACTCTGTTGAAAATGAAGAAATTTTCTTTTTCACTTTTTTTTTAGTTTTTTTACATTTTAGTTTTTATAGTAAAAAAAATAACGAACACAAGAAATAAAGAATAGTAGAGTAAAATAAGAATTTCTATTTTGAACATAACAAAAAAAAAGAGAAAAAACTGGATGATTTACTTAAGTCGACTAACTTTATACATATATATTTATATAATGGTCCAATAGGATTGTATATAAGTTTATATATAAATATATGTTAGTATTAGATATTGCCCTTTCGAGTAGAATAAAATCTATTCAATGAATTGACCTCTTAAAGTTCTTTTATCATAAAGATACAAATCAGTCTCATTTTACGTTCTATAAATTACTTTTCTATATACTTTTCTATATACTTTTTTTTTACATTATTTATTTTATGTACATATGTGTGTGTTATATATATAAGGTATAAATACCATATTACTAAATAAGAGTTTACTCTATAGAAAACTAGAGTTAAGTGTTCTTACGTGTGAACAATTTCAATGCTCTTTTTTTATTTTACTTCATTTTATTTGACTTTTTTTGTTACCTGCACATATCAGGTTTTCCAAAAAAAATCTTTGTTCTTTGTGTTTAGGGAAAATTTATTGGTCAATTAACTTATTTTTTCTTCTTCTTTTTAAACAATTGAATATATAATAAGAAATTTTTTATTATGAATTAGTTGAATTTAAACAATTCTAACATTTTTTCATTATTAACTTTATATTAGAAAATTGCAATAAAAAAAAAAAGTTCATATAAATAAAATAATTCAGCCAAATAAGACAAAAAAAAATCCTCAAACCAAATTGGCTTTTAGTTTTACACCCAGATTGGTTCTCAGAACATATTTTACTTTTACTCCAATATCAAGTTTTAAAATATCAATAACACATTTTTAAAGTTCAATACTAAGTTAACCTTATTTATTAATGTTAACGTAGCTTAAAGCTATGAAACGCTCAACAATATCAATTCATTTATTAATGTAGACAATAAATGGATTTTATCTCCTTAATTTTCTATCAAAATCTCTCCTTGAACTAACGAGCACCTAAGAAAATCTTAATTTGTTTTTCTTCCAAAAATATAATTACCATTCTCTTGATTAAATTATCAATTAATTTGATATTATTTTTCTCAAAATACAAACATGAAAATCTTCTATTAATAAATTTATTTCAACTGAAATATTTTATTTATTTCGTGAATAATCAATCCTGTAAAGATATTTATTTATTCAAAAACATTTTGTCAATAATTGAAATTTGTATTGCATCAGTTGCAAGTGTCGTAATCACTCTTCACTAATTTATCAATTTAAATGATAGAACATATATAATAAAATTTTATACTTAAAACACATTTATTATATAGAAATGATGTGAACATTATATGAGTTATGAGTAATAAGCTTAAATTTCTAAAATATATATATATATATCCGGGATTTATTGTACATTAAATTCATTTTCCATAAGGATGATTGATTACAAAATTATATAATAATTATTTTATTTCTCTTGGAATAATTTAATGCAAAAGCTTAAAACATTCACTTTCACCAATAATATACAAATATGTATATGGACTAATACTTAAGATAATTTATTGAAAATCGATGCCAAGTTTCACAACGTTTATTTATTTTTTTTTATTTTTTGTTGGGGAAATTAGAGAAAAAAAATCAATTCAGTTAAAATGCAATCAAGCCGAAATATATTTAGGTAATAACGTCTTAAATTTTTCTTCTTTATCTTTATTACTCAATTATATGTAATTTACCCAAATAATTTTCAATTTATATATTAATAAATAATTTAATAGAAATTGTATAATACTATTTGTACTAATTATTATTTGAAAGTGATTCGTAATTATATGCTCTTTAAAATATATACTTTATAATAGCATTAATTGGTTATATATGTGGATAAGTGATTTGTTACAAATTTATCATTACACATTTTCAAGTTTTCGTCTTCAATAAAATATTGATTATGCTATAATATACTAGTAGTTCATACTAATTATCTTCAAATGTTTGTAATATTATAATGGGAACATAGCATATAATAATAACTTATATATACTTTTATGACGATTGAATATATATATATATTATATGTGTTTTAATTGATTCAATCGTTAAATATCAAATATATATTATCAATTAGTTTCGAATTATGCTTTCATTATGAGTTTTTTTTCTTCTTCTCTTCCGTAAATAAAAATCGAAATTGGTAGGAGCCAATATCATTCAATGTGTAATTAATATCCGATTTTTCAACAACGTAAGATTCGTATATTTGGCAAATAGAAAGAGTAACTATAATATGGATTATGTAACAGCTTTCAAATAAAATGACATGAATGTCGTCACGTCTATCAAATATAAATTTTTTGTGAATATAATTCACGGTCTAGTTAAAATAAAATATTATTACGAAAAAGAAATACATGCTTCATCATAAAACACATAATCTTAATATCTAATATCATCGCTGCTTAAAAAATATTTTATTCAAATAAAATTAACATTTATATTCTGTCTCTAATGGGAATATAAGAAGAAGAAAAAATATTATTCAAATATTTTGATCATTAAAAATTGAAAAATCAGTAAAGGTACAAAATTGCGAAATCATATTCGAAATAATAAATTATGTATTTAAAACACAAAAGCACTGTTGGCATAAGTAGGCCTAAAAAATTTACAACACTATTATGGATAACACTGACTTTATATATTATAGTTCGAATTATTAAAGTTGATTTAATGAAAATAATTATATTGGAAAAACAATAATGTAATTTCAACTTACTTAATTTACAAACAAATTTTCTTTTAATTTAATTTAATCTAATTAATTTTTACCTATATTATTTTTATGGTGCGACTAATTAATAATTTTTATGATTCGATTATTATAATTATAGTATTATTGCAGAAATTTTAATCAATACTAATTAATATAAAAACCTTTTTTTTTTGTTTAATGTAAACTTTGATCCTATCACAATTTTGTTTCAATATAATTATTTTAACGATTATGTAATTTGTTTAATTATAATTATTATTATTTTACAACAAAAAAAAATTATACAAAAGTGCTGGATAGAATTATTTATGAAATAATATTCTGTTATTATGTTTAATACAATCAATTCAGTGGAACAGGCTTAAAAAATAATAATCATTTTCCAACAATCATTTATACAGCTTATATAAAGAAAAATCAATTATTATAAAATAAATTATAAATGGAAATTATTGTGTTTTCGGATTAAAAATTATTGATAAATAATATTTAAGGAATAATTATAATTTATTCAATTTCTTTAAGCATATTATTACCAACACACAGTTAAGATGATAAGGAAATAAATGGGGATAAACTTAAATTCGATATAACGATATAGAAATTTAAATTTTTTCATAAAACTGTTTTCTGTTTAGAATTGTAATTTGAATAAACAAAAATCTCAACACAAAAATAATTATGAAGTATTAATATTTTAATTATTTATTTTGTTTATTCAAAGGACATCTTTATTATTAATGCAAAGATAATTATATAGTTTCTAAACTAAAATCAAACATTACAAAAATATATACAAACTGTACCAGTATTGTAGTTTTTTTCGAAGAATTTTATCATTTATAAATATAAATCTTATATTCACATTATTTTTAATTTTATGTCTTCGTTTCTTGTAATTATAGCTTAGTGAAGATATTGGATACGTTTTATATTCAGCATTGGGATCATTTTATATACCAAGTTGTATAATGGTTTTTGTCTACATTCGAATATATTTTGCTGCCAAACGAAGAGCAAGACGTGGTATTAAGAAACAACCTAGAAAACAACCAAATAATCAAGTAAGAAGATCTTTTCAAAATATATCATAAGAATGTGCACATTCATTATTTGTAACTTTTTTTTCCTTTCTAATCTCTATTGCTTTATTTTTACTTTTACTATTTTCTTATTCAGGTGACAAGCTTTACTGTTTCACCAAATAAAAGTGGAACAAAACCAATGCCCTCAGTGCCTAGTGCTTCAACATCTAAACAACAACAAGTAGCTACTATAGAAACACCACCGCATGGTGCTGTTATACCAATTCCAATAGTAACATGTGATTTAGCATCTGATATATCAACAAGTGAAGCAGGTGAAATTGAAAGTCAAACTGTTGGTAAAGATACACTGCAAGTAAGTACAATAGCAGCAACTCATTCAGGAACAGTTTCCGTGCGTTCACCATCAAATGGTACTACAGCAACAAATGATCTTCAAATATCAGTAAGTCCTGGTCGTAATCGAGCACTATCCGTAGGCATCGATACAGATATGGTTAGTGAATTTGATCCGTCTAGCTCAGACTCGGGTGTAGTGAGTCGTTGTGCAGTAGTTAAACCATTAAAGTTCAAATTATGCCAACCGATTTTTGGTAAAAAAAGTCAAAAAAAACAAGAAACAAAAGTTAAAAAACAAAAAGTAGAAATAGCTGAATTAGAGCCAGTTATACCAAAAATACAAAAGCCTAGAGATCCTGAAAAGGAAAAACGTAGAATTGCTAGAAAAAAAGAAAAACGTGCAACATTAATTTTAGGCTTAATAATGGGAAGTTTCATTGCCTGTTGGTTACCATTTTTCTTTTTATATATATTAACACCAGCATGTAGGAAATGTAAAATACCAGATTCAGCATTTGCGGTTGCATTTTGGTTGGGTTATATGAATTCAGCATTAAATCCTGCCATTTATACAATATTCAACAAGGACTTCCGACGTGCTTTTCGGCGTATACTGTTCAAGTGATGTTTGGCATACGTGTGCTGTTACCGTTGCGTTAAAAATAGCATCGAAAAAGCTACCGAAAGAGCAATGGGCAGTACACCACTCGGATATCACGGCTATCTACGAAGATAATTAAATTAATTTAGATAATTTATATAAAAATGAATTTAAAGAAAAAGAAGAAAAAGTAAATAAATTATTATTAAGAAATTCATGTAAATATTATTCTCTTATAGCAATAACATTAATTTTGTGAAAATTTAAAAAATTACATAAATTTATTATAATTAATTATAGGAAAATTATTATATTAGTAATGTTTCTAAAACAAAACAAAACAAAAAACAAAACAAACAAAAAAAAACATATAAACTAAACTTTAGTTTTGTTTTAAAAACAGTTCTTTATTTAATTCTTTTAATTTTATTATCTTGTAAAAAATTAAACTGTTTAACATATTCTGTTGTTTAACATTATTTTATGATTGGTTGCTTTATTTTTGTTTCTTAAATTAAAATAAAATAAATAATTTGTAAATAATCCAATATTTTTTATCTAAACAATAAAATTTTCTATAAATAATCTTACTTTTTATTGTAAATTTTAAATAAAAATAACAATACAGCAACAATAAAAATGACAACAAAAAAAAAACTTTAAACATTAAAATTTTATAATCTATTTTAAAAATAGTTAAACTAGAATTAACAAAATAAAAATTGTGTATTAAATGTATTTTTTATGTTCTAAAAAGCAAAAAAAGAAAATTCAAACAAAACAAAACAAAAACAAAAAATATACATAAAACAAAAGAAGAAATCAAACAAAAAACAAGAGAAAATATTCATTATTTTAATTAATTTAATTTAATTCACAGAATAATTAAATAATTAAATAATTATAAATAATTAATAAATTTATATGGTTTCTTTGTAAAAAAAAAATACTAAAAATTAACTAAATAATTAATAATTAAGTAAATGTTACATTTTAATACTGTTGTCGTAATTGTAAATGTCTATTTGTCAATAAATCAATTAATTAAAAATTTAATAATAAGAAATTAAAACAAAAAAAAAACAATAAAATTAATAAAACAACAAACAAAAACCAAAAAAAAAATTAATTAAAAACAATTGCATACTTATAAATAAATGAATAATTAACAAATAAATGTATAAATAAAAAATTAATAAATAAAATAATAATAAATTAATTAATTTAACTTATAATTAAATGTTTAGTGATTGGTTTTTTTTCATTAATTTATTTGTTCAGCAAAAGAAATTGAAAATATTTTTAAAAAAAGAAATTTAAAAAAAAATTGAATAAAACAAAAAAGAAATCAAAAAGAAAAAAAAATTAATAAAATTTCAAAAAAAGGGGCAAACGGGTACATAAGTAGAAAGTGTAATAATTGAAATTATATAAAAAAAGTACATTACTTTGTACATTGTAAAATATATGAAAAAAAAAACAAATTATTAAAAGATAATTTCAAAAAAAGTTTACTCTAAATAATCTTATAATTTCGCTCTTTCTTAATTTTCCCGAGATTTAAAAAAAAAGAGAAAAAGTATTCTCCATTTTTTATTGATTGTTTTTGTTTTTGTTTTTTAAACTGTGAACTAAAATAATTTTTCCTGCAATCAAAAACAATAAAATAAAATAAATAAACAAGAAAAATAACACAAAATCCAATCCATAATTCATTTGAACTTGTAGCCGTCCGGTTTAGATGTTGTCCGAAAGGAAGAAAGATCAAAAAACAAAAAAAAAAAAACGGGTGGGAGAAATACGAAAATATTGTACCATGTGTGTCGAGATTTAGTAGAATAAAAGAAAAAAAAATACTCCCAACGTCCCAACGGATGTTATCGATTCTGAATTAATCACTTTTGGGCTATATACGTTGAAAAGAGTGTAATTATCTGGAAATAAAAAAAGTTATTGGCCATTTCACCAAATTTTTTAATGTTTTTCTTTTCTCTAAGAAATTATTTTTAATAAATTATTTTCCTCTTTTAAACGAAAACAAAAAACAACAAAAGCAGAACACATTATTTCTTTCACAGTTTTCATTTTTTCTATATAACAAAAAAATTGATTGATTTAATGTTTTAAAACTTATATATTATGTTTCATAAGAATAATTCAACTGTTTTTAAGAAAATAAAAATTAACATAAATAAAAGTATTATTAAAGCGCAAACAAAACAAAAGAAACAAAAGACACACAACAAACTAAAATAAAAAATCAAAATATTGCTGGTACAATCAAATCAAAGAGAAAATAATGAAATTAATCCAATTAAATTTTTCTATCATTTTTTTCTTAAATAAAATTTCTTTCTTTCAACAAAAGTAAAAAAAAAACAAATAAAATCGTTTTTCATAAATTAAATAAGAATGATTGTGAAATATTTAAATGTGTAGCATGTGTATGTTTGTGTGTGTCAGCAAATGAGATTGTGTGAAACTGTATATAATATTATTGGCATATATGTGTGTGTGTGTGTGTGTTTAAGCGAGAAGCTACGTCTTCCACAATTTTAATTAATTGTATTTGAATTTTTTTTAAAATCAATAAAAAAATATTCTTTAAGAATTTTCACATTTTTATATAATTTAGAATTCATTAATTAATTTATTAAAAAATTAAAAGGATACGAATTTATTATTAAAATTTAAATTTTCATTTTTTTTTTGTTTTTTTCGATTTTTAAAAATTGAAAATAAAATTTTAGTAAATTAAAGTCAAATCGAGATTTAAAAACTAATATTTAATTTTTTTGCATTTTCATTAAATTCTCATAAAAAATAAAACATGTTTTTATAAGAAAAAAAAACTGAACTTATAAGAAGTTTACTTTTCCTCTCACAACATTTTTGTTGAAAGACGCGAATTACCCCTGTGTCATAATTTGATTATAAGAAACTAATAATGATTTGTTAGGGCAAAACTATATTAATTATGGATAGATCCTATAAAAAAAAATAATAATTTTGAATGAAGAACAATAACAAAAATTAATAAACAATAAGAAATTGTTGAAGCAACCATTAGAAGAAAAAAAAAGAAATATTCGTCCGAAATATTTTATAGTAATTATCCAGTTCCCGTCCTGATTAATGAGTGAATTTTGAATTTAAAAGGAAAATAAACAAAGAAATAATTACGTATTTCTGCATTTTCTTGTGATTATTTTCTCCTATTTTCTTACATTTTTCTTTAAAATCGAGTTTTATTTATGTAAATTGTAGGTAGTAACGGTGACGATATATTTATAAACAGAAAATCTAATTGGGCTAAAATAAACGTCGGCGAATAAAGAAATTAAAAATTGAAGTAAACTAATTAATGCTAATTAGCCATCGCAATTTTGTATTGAATGAATGGACAAAGAAAAACAAATTAATAAGAAATTGCAAGAAAATTGAATAATTTTTTATTTAACAACTGATAGATTTGTGCAATTTTGTAAATATTCTTTATGATTTAATAATTAAGTTTATCCCTTTAAATTTTTTTTAGTAATTCTAATTACATTCTTTTCATCAATATTTATTCTTTGAAATCCCCAAAAAGAAACTATATTTGAAAATAAAAAATGATTAGAAAAAAAAACTAAAAAAAAAACTGTAGCACAATATGGAATTGAATAAAATTGTAGAATCCTTTTGATTGATCCCTCTCCTCCCGTTTCATCTGTTGTATAAAAATTACACCAATTATAAAAGAAAAATGAAAACTTGTATTAATCATTATTCGATATGAGTTGACATTAAAAAAATTAATTAAAACTAAAAAATATTATAAATAATATAAAACGACCAACCAAAAATAAAAAGAAAGAAAGAATGAAGACAAAAGAAAAAATAAAGTATAATAATAGAGAAGAATTATTAAATAACTCCAAATTTAGTCAAATAAAAAGAATAATTGTATAAAGTAAATTAAAAAAATGATAATTTTTTATGTATTTAAATTATTAATTATTATAATTAAGAAAAGTGTGTGTACAGGTATGAATGATTTTTCTTTTCTTTTAATAAAACAAAAATTAAAAAGTTCAGTTTCCATTTTTCTCAAAAACTTAACATTTTTCTCATCAATAAATTTTTTATATTTTCATTTACGGTTAATTTTTTAAGTCAAAAATTTAAAATCACCCTCTCGTTAACAACGAATAAACTATGGTGCTATTAAGACAAAAACAAAAAGAAAATATATAACCAAATATTATTTTAAAAAAAAAAACAATAACAAAACAAATTAACAATTAAAAGAAATTCAAACAAAACAAGCAAACCAAAAATGAATTCAAAATAAGAATAATAACAACAACACAACAATAGTAGTAATAAAATAATACTTAATTTACTAATAATAAATACTAATTAATAATAATTAATAATTATGAATTAATAACTAAAATAAAATTAATAAATTTACAAGAAAATATTATCATCATCATCATCAGCGCAACCATTTCAAACAGTGAATCCAAATTATAAAGAAAGTGAAATAAATTTAAAATTAAATTATCTCGATTGACTTTAAATATATAATATTAAATCTGTTTTTTTTTTTATAATTTCTAGAGAGAGAAGAAGAACAAAAAAAATATGCCTCAATCGTATATATAAAATATTTTTAAATTGTACCATAATTAACTTAATTAAATATTTTGTAAATATTGTAATTGTATTTGTTTTTGTAATTAATAGGTATAAAAACTAAACTTTCAATTCGAAAATATTGATTGAAGAAAATTCTTAGAGACAATAAAGAGCCCTTGTTGTCTATTTGAATTATCCAAATTAATATAATTTTCCTTCTTTTGTTTTAAATTTTTTCTATTAAATAATTTTCTTCCTTTTTATAAGAGATTCAGTTTGATTTTTTAAAAATTTAAATATAATAAAAAAATTATGATTAACGAAAATTGGAAACAAAATAAAACAATTTTTTTTTAAATTTTAATTAAATTTACTTAGGTTAAAAAAAACTTGTAAAATATCACAAAGAAAGAAAAAAACCAAATCGTTTAGCACAAAACAAAATAGTTTATTAATTATGAATATAATTAATTAATTAATTAATTAATTGAATATTTCATAAAAATAATTAAAAATAAGTCATGTAGAATGTCAAATATTAATTTCACATTACTTTGTGATGTATCAATACATTATTAGTGGTATAATTGTATAACTCTTGTATTTGGGAATGACTGCTAGTAGGTATTCATGTATGTGTGTTGAGAGAGTGTGTATGTGTACCATATTTCAAAAATAATTAAAATTAAAATATAAAAAAAATCAAATCGCTCATTAAATAATTTCTAATTGTATATTTCATTTGTTATTCTAATTCTAATTATAAATACTAAAATCTTAAAAATTATTATTAATTAATTAAATTAATTAAAAAAAATATTTTCTTTAAAAAACAAAACACAAAAAAATATAAAAAAAAAAAATAAATAAAATAAAATAGAACAACAAAAAGAAGCAAAACCAAAAAATTCATTACCTTAATGTTATTTAATTAGATTACCAAATTTTAATTAATCATAGACTCTAAATTATATTTAATTAAACTAAAAATTAAATAATTTAACAGTAAAATAAAAAAAAATGAAAAAATAATAAATATAATTATAACAATAAATAATGAATAATTGATTAATGAATTAAATAATTAAATAAATAAATAATAAAAAAAACAAAAAGAAAAACGTATAATTAATTATCACGGATTTGTCTATTTATATAAATAAAAAGTACTTATGAAAAGATTAATTAATTTAAAATTGTAATAATTAAATTTATAATTTTAATTTAAAAACAAACAACAACTACAACAAGAAAAAAAACAACAACATTAAAAACTTTAATTATATTTAAAATTTAAAAAAAAAATAAAGAAAAATTATCTTAATTAAAATTATTTCAATTTTAAAGACCTTTTCGCTTTTTTCTGCTTTTGGCAATTATTGTTTCGCATTACACTGATTTTACCTTACTGATTTTGTGAATTATTTCTACTGTACAAAAAAAAACTGACTGTGGATTTCAAGACAAGAGAACAAATTTTCAGCACATAGAAAAAATAATATACACTCCAGGTATTATTATATCCTGGATATACACTGAAATAATATTTAAAGTAAATTTTTTTTTTTGTGAAAATTTGGAATTTGCAATTTCTTAACAATTAACGAAAGGCGAAATTATAAATTACTGAATTATGTATAATTGAAGAAGAATTAATATTATAAAATAAAACATGCCAGAGAATTTCATCGATTAAAGAAGATCAATTTTACATTTATAAAAAAAAACAGTTAAAAATTTGATATCAGTGAAATCACATTATTTTTATTGCATTTAGTAATATCTCTGAAATGTCTTTTTATTTTAGTTATAAATTTTTAAGAGGATTTGGGACTCATTCAAATATACATATACACACAAAAAGCGGACACTTATTTTTAGCGGATTTTGATTTTGACAATAAAAAAAATAAGGGAAAAAAGAAAGACTAAACTTAGCTTTTTTTTTTATTATTTCTATGTGATGACATCAAAATAAGCTTTTACATACAACAAATACATACGTCTAAAATCAGAACAGGAAATCGAATAACTGATCTGATTTCTATGTGTACATATGTATATATATATGTTTATGTATTCATATATCTCTACCACTTACAAACACAAATACAAATACGTAAATATAAGCTTTCGATTGTGTCAAGTTGAATATCGTTTATATCCTGCCTTCTGGACATTTCATCTATTGAAATCATGATATGCATATTTTTTTACAACAAAAAAATGAATCTTTTTATTTTGTTACTTCCTTTCAAATAAATCAAAAAAAAAAAAAACTTTTAATGGAATACCATTTTTTGTTTCTCTCTTTGTTAAAAAAACTCAAAGAAGAATAAATGCATACTCTTTGAAATGACTCTTGTTATTTACCGTCAAAGAGCAAAATTGATTGACAATCGTACATTTTAAAAATACAATTATTTTATTTTTTATGACCGGCTTTATGCAATCTATTATTATTTTTTCAAATATCGAATATCAAACAACTAAAAACATTTTACGTAATGCAAATATTTAAATTGGTTAATAGTTTTCAAATAATTAGGCAATAAATATAGATAAGAGTTTTATAGATGCTTTACATAAATGATCCTTTATAGCAAGTTGTGCGAATATTTTGTACATTCAAATATTCAAAATATTGATTATTTTCCAACATTTACCTAAGTGAAAGATTTATAGAAAATAAATAACTCCAATCCAAAGCATTCAAGCAATAATAGAATAGTAGCTCCTCTTTTATTCTTCTTTAGAGAAAGTAGAGCTTTTAATAAAAGCACTAAATAATAAGCTGGGATTAAAACAATATAAACAAGCTTCTGATTTACAATAGATGTCGCTATTCTATTCAGTTCATTTCCTAACATTGATATTTGTTTTATATAAAACTGTGCTGTATAGATTTAGGCTATGAAAACATGTATTTGTTAATCGTTAATTTATTAAAAATTACCATTTTCATTATGTTATGTCTCCATCTAAAATAACAATAATGAATATAGAATATTATTATTGATAAAATATACAGATATGAATAAGTAAGAATTTTAGTACATTTTACAAGGCCCTCCCAATAAAGGCAACGAATTAAGGTGAGTAATATGAGTAATATCTAAACCTTTTTGTTTAATATTGATTTAGATTTTAACAAATTTTATAGATAAAAAAAATATGACATAATATTGGCACAATAAAAAAGTATTAAATATAATTTAATGATGAAAACATTTGACACGATTTTCACAAATTCCTATTAATTTTCTTCATAACAAAAAAAGTATAAAAAGTAATTATTAGAAATTAAGATGAGAACATAAAAAAATACTTAGAAAAAAAAATGTGCATGCATATATAAATTTGTATTTATGAAAATTAAAATATTAGTTATTATTTTTTTATAACCGCAGATTCGTTATACAAAATAATTTATTGTTTTTACACCAGAAAGGTTATTTTATTTTATTTCTATTTTGCCAAACAATTTTCATTTATATAAAATCAAGTTCAAATTAATTATCTCCAATAAGAGACACAAAAAATAATAATAATAATCATAATACTAATGAATAGTAAACTTATAAACTATTATCAATTAAAATTGAACATTACAATTATTTATCGTAATATTTGAACTTAAAACATTGTGATTTATTACAAATTATTCAACAAATAAATTCAATATACACAAAATACTATATAAGTTCATTTTATTGCCAATCTTATTATTAAGTTTAAAAGAAACAAAATGCATACATGAATTAATATCAGTGGAAATGTAAAAAAAAAGGTTATTCACAATTAATATTTTGCTTGATACAAATAAAAAAATTACTTCTTATAATTCTAAATCCTTTGACCCATATGTCATTAAATATTATTGAAGAATTCAAATGTACAATTATTTACACCTGACTTTATTATTCATAATCCATCATGTGCGTTTTAACATAATAAAAATTTGTGGTTACATCATAATTTTGAAAATTTGACGTCAGTAAAAGTCTGAAATAATATATCATCAATAAAAGAAAAAAATCGTATACCCAATTTAATAATACAAGAGAATAATTATAAAATTTGTGTTATAATCACTCAAGAGTTCATCTATCTATAATCATCTTTTATTTAACTTATCATTATTATCCATTATAAACAAAAATTATTGTGCGCTACAAGAATTACAAAAAAAAAAAGGAATGAATAAAGGAAGGTAATCAATATTTTTAAAATAAACAAAAAAAAATACAAACTAGAATAAACTGACAAAATTTCCATTTTGAATAATTCAAAATTAAAGAGTTTTCTTTTAAATGTGTGAAATGATTGAATTTTGGTAAATTATTGGGAAAGGCTTATTATCAATTAACTGAAATAAAGTAAAGATTATTCGATTCACTTAAAAATACTTTAATATTCGTATCAATTTACGAAAATTATTTTTATAACATGTGACTAGTGATAAATAAACCAAAAATTAATAACTCCGGCACAATGATCTTATTGATAATTATATTAGCAAATATCTTCACAAAAGCGTATATAATTGTATATAATTTCGTTGTAAAAATTGCAAGATCTATATTAGTTCCAAACTTGAAATATGAGAATTTTTATTTACATAACAGATACTTTGACTATATATTCTTTTCGGAGTACATTTCATATTTAAAAGATATATATAAAATTTGTAACTAAGTGAATTTTTATATTTAATACTTATTTTTTATTAACTGATTATTTTGGAATAATTCTTGAAAATCTTGTACAGTGTTAGACGCTTATCCGTCTTATCATCCATTTTCAGTATTATAAGAAAACATTATAATGCGTAAACGCATAAATTGTTTTGCGTAATAGCAATAGCAATAGCAATTATTCATTCTAAAACAGCTTTCAATACATATTTAATAAACTATAAACTTGCATCTGTGATTATGTCCGTCTTTAAGTTCACTTTATTGTCAGAAATTGTAGTAACTAATGTTATGTGGTATATATTTTTTAAATTCATTTACTACAAAATTAACACAAGACAATTATTTTTATGTTCTAACATTATACAAATTTTTTGTACATTTTCTCTATATTCTTAATTTTACGTTATGTGGCAAATATGTCATTTGACATTTATGACATATCATATGCCTTAAAAACACTTATGATCTTTAGTTGTCTGTTACTTATTCGAATTTTAAAATCCATTATAATCTTATAATTCTTAAACTTAGTTAAATAGGAGGTATAAATACATTAATCGAGTCTTCATCCAGATATTCACATTATATTAATTACCAATTAAAAATAGGATTAAAAATGTAAACTCTCAACTAGAATCCTAAAGTTATTATATAATTTTTCTTGTATAAAAAATTATAATGTAACAATACTATTGATATTATTATTGTCAATAATACAGAATTATGTCTCAAAATATTTTTTTATGATAATTACTTAGAATATTTTTCGTTAGCTATATAGATTTAATTTTTAAATCATTACATTCGGAATTGATGTAAAGAATCTACTTAATTTTCATTGAACATTTCTTGGTAATTTATTGGAATTAAATAAAGAGATATAGCAGCGCGTGAATAGTGTCAATATTCTCAAGGTCGTTTTATTTAAAAATAGAAGATTTTACTGTAAATAGTATTAGAAATACTAGAATTTGATTATAAAGCTTTATTTTTAAATTCGAAATTAGTTCATTTGTTTTATTTTTTCAATTAAATTATTGCAGATATTCGGATGATTTTGTTTTTTGGGCAATACATTAGAAAAAAATGTTTTTACTTCGTAATACTAACAGAAAACATTTGCAATATACTCAGTAGATTGTATACAATGTTTTCAATATCAATCTTCTAATTTATTATTTATGAAATTATTTTATTTCTTCACAATTTTTATAATAAAATATTATTCTATTTTCATTTTATTACAACGTGTAAAATCCTATAAATTTAATGGAAAATTCCACAGTATGTAGAGAGATAATTTTAATATACAAATTGAGAATATCTTATATGAGATTCTAAATTAGTCATTGATGAAATTTGAAATTGATAATTGACAAAAATCTAAATATGCGATTAAAAGCTCTAACATTTTAAACAAAAAAAAAACTTATATTGTTGCTCTCTAGTATATTCAAAAAATTCAGTTTAATGAGCTAGTCATGGGTCACATGAGGTTTAATTAATTCAAAAATCACTAATAATAAACAAAAATGAGATAACATAATAACCAAAAACAAGATAGATCATTAATAAGCAGCATTCACATGATTAGCACGATTTTACACAATATTCAATCAGATGACTTTTGATTATGCAAAATACAAAATAACAAATAATAATTGAGAAAGCCACATCATGTGCGTTATGGATTAAAATATTTAACAATCTTCTTTAAAGTATGCAATTGTTATTATTAATTAATATTAATCAATTTGTGTTTAATTTTAATTTATTTATTTTCAAATGAATTTGCACGAACGATATATTTAACTAGTAACAATGACAAACATTCAATCAATTAGTACATTTGGTTGGATCATGGTAATTATTGTCGCTTTTAAATAAAAAAAAATCTTTATATCAGATTAAAATATAAAGTTGCTCAAATTTATAATCACCTGTAGAATTAATTTTAATTTACGATTTTTAAAATTTAATAATTTTCAATTTAAATAACTAAAACTGACTTAAGTTTTGATCGGATGATAAAAAGTAGAATCGTAACATTAAACAAAAATAAAGAAAATTAATTAAAATAAACTAGATGAAGCACTTCTGTGTCATAGAAACGTAATAAATCAGTTTCGTGCCATTATGTGATTTTTATTAAATTTCATTCGGCACGCTACAATACACGTCTTATAAAATATTAGTTAATAGATTCAGATAAGAGATAATATTGTCTAAACCGCCTCCAAAACATATGTTAATGTACAACAAAAAATTAAATATACTTAAGATCTTTAACTAAATATAAATGTTAGTACTTAATTTACTCAAAGTGAGTACTTAAATTACTTCATTCAATAGATTACAATATTTTTATTGCATATTTTATACACATCAAATGAAACAAAAATAAATTCACGAAAGGAGGAAGAAAAACAATTTTAATTTATGTATTATTAATTAACACAATCTGTAATCATAAAAAATACTTGCATTGATAAGATAGTAATGTTTTTTTCTTGTTTTTATTGTCATAATATTTCCTATATGTATTAGATATTATGTATATAATATACATTTTGTTATTGTTTATTAAATGATAACCATATTTTAATCCATAACCAATTTTTTTTTTTGATTTGTATTAATTTGCATATTGAAATTAATTTATATTTATTTATTTTATTAATAACTATCTTTGTAAAATATTAATTTTTCTTTAAGATTATAAAATAAAATAAAATAAAAACAATTTGAGTTAATAACCTTCTGCCAATCACTTATTTTATTTATTTATTTGTCGATTACAATTTTTTCGTTTTTAAATATTTTGAATTATTAAAATCATCTTAAAAATGGGTCAACATAAAAGTAAGTAGAAAGAAATATTATAAAACCATAGTTCCCAATGTGGAAAAAGGATCCGGAAAGTTTTATAAAAACAATAGTTAATAAATTAAATAGTTATAAATAAATAATGTCAACTTTGTATTTGAATAACAAAATGGTTTATAAAGAGTATCCACTTCTAATAATTTATCTAGACAATAAATGTAATACTTCCATTGCGCTCAACTTTTTAATGCATGCAAATAAATTGATCAAAACAGTTATAATATTGATAACTAAACATTTCTATTATCATAACCGATAGCAAAGCTTTTGCTATTTTTTCACAGTAAAAAAGATTAGAAATATGAAACCAAACAATCTAAAATCTTAATTAAAGCGTAAATCGTACATGTGTGCTCAAAAACATAGCACGGTCAGTACTTGATACGTTGTTTGTATAGTAATAGTAGTCGTTATAGCGAATTCAATTCCACAATTAACACAATGGAACTATGTTGTACTTTAAATATATTTAAATATATGTAAATAGTGGTTTATTTAAAAATGACGGTTCATTAATAATTATTTTTATATATAAATTCAATAACTAAAGTTAAATTTCTGCACAGATTTTCGTTATTTTTTCTTGAATATCCTATAACTTTGTAATAGCAGAATAATATGTGTAGATTAATTGTGATATTATAGGTAAATAGATTAAAAATTTTGTTTTGTTAAGCTTGTTAATTGTAAACCAGGTTAATGGTATTTATCGTATTTCTTAGAATGGAATCAATTGTTGAAATAATTCAATACGATTGTTGCCATGTAAAAATATATATCATAAAAATTAATTCTCTAACATATGAAGATGAGTGCAGGATAATGATCTTAAATTATAAAGTGTATCTTTTGTATGTGACTATGAATTTGTTTTACTTTTCATATGATATATATATATATATATATATATATATATATATATATATATACATCCGTCAAAAGATATCTTTCTTTCTAACTAACTTCAACTATATTTTTTTCAGTTGTATTGAATAATCTTGTGCTAAATAGATATATCTCTAAATGCAGTTTGTTGCAATTTTATGGGCGTTTTTTATTAAAATAAAATTCAATCAAGGATAATAGCTGATTTTGGAATATCATCTCAAATTTCTTTTGATAAAAATGTCCACATCCCAGTTCTCATTTAGTTAACTGCAATAATAAACATGATAAACGTTTCATTAATTTTATAACTATATTCATTCACTGATTAATTATTGTTACATATAATGTAACAATATCAACAATGCCATATGTTGTCTTCATATTGATTTTTCCAGTGGTGTTACTATATAACAAGTTGGTATATTGAATTGAAAGGATAATGACTGCTTATAATTATTCTTCTAATTTTCAGGATGTAAGAAATTTTCCACAACCGCAACAGAAAAGTTTAAAAGTTTAAATCAAAGAAACGTTAAATATCTAAATTACATAAAACGTGTTATTCTATAAGATTATTCATGTTAGTTTTGTAACTAAATTTTACTTACTTATTTTCACATAATATTTCGCATGATTCCAATAATAAACATTAATTGTTTCTGTATAAAATTATTTTGCATGCTCAATATTTTGTACTAATAAAATAAAAAAAATGGAATACTATTAGTGTGATTTGTGTGACGATATTAATTAAGTATAATTATTAATTTTTTAAATATTTTATTGATATTATTGTTTTATTATAACAATAGATTCAGATGACGACACTGATGACATTATGATGATGGCATTTTTATCATGCTGAAAATAAACATTTGAATTAATTTGTAAATATTATTTCTTACGTCAATGAACTCAAAAACAACCAAACCTAAAACTAAAAGACATCCCAGAAAAGTTCAACAATAACAAAAAAAAGTATGGTATATGCGAATATAAGTGAAAGTCTTTCAAACTAAGTTAATTCATTCAAATTAAGAACCAAAATAAAGCTCCTTTTGTTTTTTTTTCTTCTTATTTAAAAAAAAACATTAAATAAACGAAACATCTGTTAAGTGCATTTGTACCAACATCTTTCAATTGGTTTTTTTTGCCCCTATGACAGAAATTTTTTTAATTACAACACGTGTTGGTAAACAGAATACAGGCTTTACAAGACTTACTAATAAATTAATTAGAAAAACAGAATTACTGAAAATTATTATTATGGTTTTGACAAGAAAATAGAAAAGTTCCCGGACTATTTTTCTTCAAATAAAATTCTACTGAATAAATTTTTTGTATTTGTAAACCCAATTTATATAATATTTTTTATTTTAAGTATCAAAACATGATTCAGACATTATTTAGCCTTGGTGTTTTTTTTTTGTAAACGTCTTATTAGACTTAAACGTAACAAAACGTATTAATACTTACATTATATTTCGATAATAAAAACCTAATTTTTTGTTTCTATAAATTATAAGACAAAGTACAACGAAGATCGTTTCTACGCCACTGAATTAATAATATCAGAAGAAACTGTAATATTACTAACTTGTCTGTTTTAGTTTTAGTTGTGCTGTTGTAAATTGTATGTGCATGTGATAGCGATTAGTTAGTATGTTAAAGATTTCTGTGTGTATAACGATCAGATGATTTGAATTGATTCATATTATACCCGGCTATCAATATAATACGTAGTGCATAAGATTTTTTGTTGTTTTGTTTTTTTTTCTTGTTGGCACAACAGATAAAACTACATTGAACAACATCAATTCAAAGATACAAACATTTTATTTTTAGTATAAATTCAGAGTTCGTTCAGTAAGAACGTTTATTAAAAGTTTTTGTTTTATAAGAAAATAATTATTAATAAAAATAGTTCTTCCGTTAATTATAAAATATAGTTTTATATTTAGAGAGTTACCCTCGTGTCATTTTTTATTGAATTTAATATAGTTTGTGGTTTTTGTCTAATTTTCATAAATCGTTTTAATCGTTTTTTCTATAATTAAATTTGAACTTTTAATTTAAAAAAAAAATTTTTCTTATTTTGGAGTATTGCAAATATTTTTCTTTATTTGTTTTGATAATAAAATTAATTTAATTTTTAATACAAACACGTGATTTATTAAATATACTTTCGTGATTATTATTGCACATAATTAATCGATTAAAAGTGAGTGATTGTTTTGTTTTCAATTTTATTAATATGAAAGAGAAATTATAAAAGAGAATTAGGTGTGTATCATCATCATCATGATGATTATGTTGAACTTCTTCAAAATTTTCATCAAACATTTGGATAAATTCATCTGCATTCTTCTCATTCATTTACATTTTACATCAAGTGGGAAACTATTGAATTAGTGTCAAATAAATAAGATTTTGTTCTGCTTTCAATTAAATTGAAAACAAAAATGTATTAATTGAAATTTATTTCATTTATAGTAAATTTGTATTAAAAGAGTAAAGATGATAATTAATTTTCTCTTACGTTAAAGTAAACAAAAATTTAAGAGTTTTGAATGATTCTATTTAAAATTTTTAGTAAATTGGCCACTAGACTTTATTTGGTTCTAATTAAATCGTGATTATACACGGCTAAAAGAAAGATAAAGAAAAATATTTTGTTTCATTCACAACAATTATATTTAACATTTATTTTTTGTTTCATAAAAAAGATTTGGAATTAAATGTGTTAATCAATAGTTTCTTAGTAAAAAAAAAATTTAAATGTTCAACGTTCAATTTCATTGATTTAAAAAATAAACACCAAATTGTATTTAATTAACTAAAATGGAGAAATTTGTCATTTCTCTTACAGATTTTTTTTTCTTTTGCTGCAAAAATAAATAATATTTAATAACAAATAAACAGTATTAAAAAAAATGCCAAACATTAAATAATTAATTCCGCATTAATATTAAATTATTAAAAGAAATTAAAAGAGTGCGTTAAATCATCTGGAACTTGGAACAAATTATAATCAATTGTTAAGTGTTATCAAGGATAAAAAGATATACACCAAAATATTTTGTCAAGGTAAGAAAAATTTTGAAATTTCTTTTCCGAAAATTATTTGTAGATGAAAAAAAAATGTTGTTAACAAATTTAATTATGATAGAAGTGGGTCATTATACCGATATAAAAATCACAAGATAATTAATCTTGCAAAAATGTTTCATTTAGTATATATTTGTTTATAAATAAATTAGACTCTCGTAGAAAAACACACACACCTAAAAATAAGAAAAAACAAATGTTGAAATATTGACCGTGCGTTATAATTGTGTGAATATAACTTGCAAATATAAAAACTCTTCTTTTATAATTTTTACCTAAATTTATTTTAGATTTTTTTTATTATCACTCAATACTTAATAATACCTAATTACATATTTTAACATTAACGTTTTTTTCATTCTCTTTCCTTTTCTTCTTTATATAATTTCAAATTAACTCGTTTATATGGATTTTTTTTATTATCGAGGTTTTATAAAATAGAGAGAACACGAGATTAAATGAATGAAGGTACTACTTTATATAAAATTAATGAAATTCAATGTTACACTTTTTTTCTAATTTTGTTTTTTAATATAAATATAAAAAAAATAGATTTAACGAAAAATATAGAAAAAAGAAGTAAAGTGTTGATTATAAAATAATATACAATAGATTTGAATCACAGTTTGCGCACGATTGTTTTTTCAATGTCTGAGTTAAACAATTGGTACCTACTTTACTTACATCATCGTGATAGATTATCTATTTTAATGATGAACTATTAAAAACTATATCACTTTTTTTTTATCCATCTCACATGTAATAGTTAAATGTTTTAAATGTGTAATGGTGTAGCAATATGAGAGTGATGAATTTAAGTAAAATTAAGTTTATTTTACTCTACAGTCGTCAACATGATTGATAATTGAATTGAAATAATTGAATAGACATGTAATATGAACTTATGATTTTCTTGATGCACACAGAATGGCAACTCTCATCAATAGAATTTAACTTTAGCATGATAAAAATAATGGTTTCCAATATAATAGTGTCTTGAATAATACTGGCGTTAATGCAAAACACGTTAATAGGTCTAAATTAAATCTAAAAGATATTGATGCACAAACCTTAATATTTTACACTCTATAGTCCACAATTACCATGCAAGATAATTTATTGTATCCCAATCTTACATATAAATTATATTATAAAAGGATTAAATAAAACTGAATACAGTTCCCGTAAGCAAAGTTGTAAATAAAACACTAGAACAAAAAAAACTCGTTTCTTAAAAATTTCGTTAAAAAAAAATTATAACAAAAAGCACGTGAATCAACATTTCCAACTCTAAAAATAAAAGGAATCAAAAAAAAGTCCAATAATATTATATAATTTACGAGATTAATCTAAATAAATATTAAGCAAATAAAAAATAATAATACAAACACAAACGCACAATTTCAAATTTGTCTGGTGTTTAAATTATTCATAAATTTAAACTTGTTTTCTTGAAATATCTTATGAGATTAAAATTATTTGACAAGAAATACCGGATGAATGATTCCAAATAATTATTGTTGATCGGTCAACAGATTTTCATAAATGAATAATTAATTTATACATAATCTTCTCTCACGTGATCAAGGAGATCTTTGATTATATTTTTTTACTTCTATGAATAATTGTTATTTGTGTTTTAATTAGTATTTTCATTTCAATAATCACGTATGATTTTTCTTACACTTTTTTTGGCGAATAGGACATCAGAAGTTCTAAGAAATTGAACTTTTAAACTTTAATGAAATCATTTTCACTACGTCAATCAAATTACTAAAAATCATTTATTAAACTGTGAGCAGTACAAAAAAATATCATTTGTTAATAATAATAATTATGGGCATTTAATTACGTTTTTTTTTTTCTTTATATTAATTTTCTGTGTTTTTCCGATTCTGCCAAAGCGTCTACTTCTTCATTTTTTTGTTCAAATAATATGCGTAATAGAAAGAACAAAAATATGGATAACTTGCGATCAGGGGCTTTAAACTTTAAGAACGAATAATATGCGTACATATACCATTAAATAAACGTACATTTTTAGGTATGTTGAATACGGTTTTATGTGAGAATTAATTTTAATACGATTATTCGGTAATCCAATATTTAGAATAAACTTAAGATTAATAAATGGTTATATTGAATATTAGAATTGTTGGGAAATATTTATGCAAAAAACAGGAAAAATTAAGACAATATAATAATTGTGCTTGAAAACAAAATTATTGTTTGAAATTGAAAGTTTTATTAAATTAAATAATATGAAATGCGGATAGTTATAAAGTAACATGCCGTTATAACTAATTATTTGTAATAATTTTAATTACGTAATACAAACAAAAATTAAAATTAATTATAATAGAAAGTGTTTGTGGGTGAATTTTGTGGAAATTTTAATTAAAATCGCTACATTAATTTCGGTAGTAAGACAAAGAATTGAACGTGAACGATCATATTAATGATTGAACTCTAAATTAAAACATTATAAATTATATTATGAAGTCAGACAAATAAGAAAGTTTATTATACCAATGAAAACGAATAACGAATAGTTTAAGAAGTTAACAATATAATTTTAATGTTCTTGATCTTAACATTATTTGCCCTTGATAGGATGATCATTTAATATTCACAAACATAAGTCAAGATTTATTATACAAAAATATTGTCTAGTCATCATTCGATCGCATAAAAATCATTATTTGGTACGTCTTTTCTTTCTCATAATTTATGTTTTTTTTATATTCATATATTTTTAAATAAACACTTTTTTAATTTACAATTTTTATGAAGATTTAACACATGATCATCTTCATTCATCTCACAAAAAAAACATAATAATAAATCAGAATAAATTCTTAAAAGACGCATAAATACCAATGGAACTTATGTATTTTTCTTGTACTTTTAACCTTCATTAGAATTTAAAATGAAGATACGTTTACCATCTCAACTCATCACATGAACATCTTTTTTTTCAACTTTACCTCCGTCATCAACAAGTATAAGGTGTTTTTTCTCTTGTATACTCGTTCAGTGACTTCTCTATGTTATGTTATAACTTAAGACCTTTCTCATGTTGCTTACATTGAACTTGTCCTTGGAGAGAAGAGAAAAAAACTTATACCGCCTAAATTTAAAAATTTAAACTTGAACAGAATTGTTTCAGTTACTTCACTCATTAAAACAACAAAGAAAGATCAATTTGTCTATATTTGTTCATGTTGTTGTTTATTTATTATAAATTACCAATTGATTGAATATTAGAAACATTTACTTGATTATATACTTTTAATTTATTAAATGCATTTGCATTATATTGTTGATTCTTTGTATTAATTATTTTTTTATTATAAAAACAATTCTATATTTGTTTTATAATATCTTTTCTTTTATAGTCATTACTTTATTTGAAAAATTTCTTATTGAAAAATCCTGTTTCTTATTATTTATATGTGTAAATCTAAATAGTAAATAGTAAATCTGCTATATTTACATTGATCAATTATTATTAGTAGGCATACGTATTGATACATTTATATTTTATAAATAATTTAAACAACAAAAAATTTACTATAGTTAATTCACCGGAAATCAATTTATTTTTTATTTGTTACTCTCATGAGAAAAGAAGAAGTGCTGTGAAAATATTATTCTTGGTTTTAATTTAATTTTCATAAAAACAAAATAAAAACAAAAACAAAAATGAAAATTAACAATAAGGAAAATTTTATAATTATAAAATGTCGTGTTTATGCAATAATTTTAATCTGAACAAAATATATAATAATCGTCTTGACAGAATCATTTAACGAAATCTTTCCATAATGTAATCAGATTTATGTTGTTTTATTTCTTTTTTTTTTGCTAATTAACAGCATTTCGTTTTGTTATTTCCTAGGTAATTCTTATAACTAATTGGCTGATAATTAAAATTTGTGAATAGATAAGATTTATAAGAAAACAATTTTATTTAAATGCATTGTGCGACTGTGTGCAATGTTTTAAATCTTAAATATCTTTAAAAATATGTGACTTGCCTTTTAATCAAATGAAATTTAAAGAAATGGAGGGAAACCAAAAATGAATCTACATTTCTATCAGACAGGACAGAATCAAAGTAATAAATTTAAAATGTTTTTTTGTTTATTTAATACATTTTTTTGGAAATAACATTTTCTGAGTAAAAAATTTTGTCTTAACAAAAATGACAAAGTGACAATATAAAATTATTTCAAATTTATATATAAAGAATGATTTATAAGTAATCAAAATTCACGGTCATGATCAAAAAGTAAATAATTTTTTCGTAATTTTTATTTACATATATTATTAGCTTCTTTTTTAATACGAAAAACAAAGTCATGACATTTTTTTGAAATAAAATTTACAACGCAATAAATTGCATTTTATATTTTTTCATTATTAACTAAAGAATTCATAATTTAATCATTAGTAATTGAACACATTGAGTTAATATTAAACAAAATTAGTGTTTTTATATCCAGAACCAAAGAATAAAACTTCAGTCAAATTATAGTCGATTGGTACCTATACGTCTGATGGTCCAATATTATTATTACAACAATAACAAAAATTTCATAACATTTGAATGACAATCAAAAAAATTATTGACGCAAAATCGTGAGTTTGCAAAAATAACTAACTTTTTTGTCTTCTCGGTTGTTATGCAGAATTAAACGGAGATGGTCTAGTTTTTTTTTCTATGAGTTCACATTGAAATTATTAATATATCGCAATTATAGACAAAATATATAATGTCCATTTAATGTATTAAATGAAAGCAATACATAACAATATTGGTAATTAGTTGCTGCTGTTGTTTACTTTTTTGTTGCTAATATTGTTGTTACTATTAATTTAAATATTATAAACATTAAATCATTGACGAGACTAATATTAGTTTTATTTTATTTTTTACTACTATAACTTTGTACCCGTAGTCATGAATAGTTAATAAAATAAATAGTACATATTGTTGATAATTATAGGTAATAAATATACATTAAAGGTGTTCATCATCATTTCTCATGTTATATTCAGACCCAGCCACCAATAAATTTTATTAAAACCAAAATTAATAATAAAAAATTATGTGATAATTTATTTTGCACACAGTTTTGTTATATATTTATGATAAATATAATTGATTTAGAGGATTTTTACATGACCTTTGATTTATTACAATTTTTTTTTTCTTCTGGTTTTTAATTTAAATGCAAAACTGTTTCTTTTTTGCTTAATAAAAAATATAAAAAAAAAATGAAAAACTAGAAAAAAATGAAAAAGTGCGAAGAAAAAATTTTACTACAATAAAAGTAATTAGATTTTTATATAAATGAAATGACCGTAACATTCGTATATACATAATTTTATTATAATCATCTGATTCTGGTGTGCAAAAATTTTTAGGACCAATAAACTTTGTTGGTACATTTTTTTTTTCTTACAGTTTTATATTATTTTAACATACAAAAAAAAAACATTTTAATAATAGCTTAATTATAGGCAATAATGATTGACATCAGAGATAAAGAATATATCAGAATTAATATACAATTTTTGTTTTGTAAATTGTTTTCTTTCCAATAGCAACCAAAAATCAATAGAACAAATAATTTTCACATTAATTTTCTTTTTTTATATAACATCAATTATTACATCATCTTTCTTTAGGTTTTGAATTTCTTAATGTAACAACAAAAAAAAAAACATAAAAAATAAAGAATCCAAGTTAAACACGAAAACTACGAAAACTTTCACTCACTCCTTTCAATATTTATTATCTTTGAAATCAAGTTCAAGTTCATACGTTCTTTTTTCTTTATTTTAAATTTCATTAATAAGAAGGTAATTTATTCGTTTTTACTATAAAATATTATCTCAATGTCAAAAGTATTTAAAAATAAGAAAAAAACATACTTAAAAATGTTAACCAAAAAAAAAAAAACAACCAGAAAGTAGATTTTAATTTTTTTTTCCTCATTAATTTAAATCTTTGTTATTCTTTTTATGATGTTTTTGTTTTTAGTTCTTTACAATTTTTACTATTCCATATGGACGATAATAATTCATAATAAAAAGCCACATCAATTTTTCTTGTTTTATTTTTCTAAGAAAAGAAAAATATTTGCAATTTTTCAATGAAAATGAAAGAAAAAAAAATTAATTTGTTCGATTTAGAAGTTTATGCTGTTATCACTTTGACATATGTTTGTTCATTTCATGTAACACTTTTAAAGTTATATTGTACGAGAGAAAACCAAAAGCGATTTATTGAATTCTTTAAGAGACACCAAATTATAATACACGCGTTGAATAAAATTAACTAAAATCTGGTAAATGGTCAAGTTCAAAAATTATAAAAGAAAAAAGTATAAATAAAGTTTTGATATTGAACCCACCGAATAACGTCATCATTTGTAGTAATTTTCATCACATTTCTTCTTCTTCTTATTTTCTGTGTTCGTCAAAGTTAACGAAAATGCTTATTTATAAATTTCTTTAACAATCATTATAATTTATTTATTATTTCTTTAATTAAAAAAAGAGAAGAAGTTTGAACAATCAAAAGAAAAAATGTTAAAAATTAATTAAGTAGTAAATTTTTTTTTTAACACAAACAAATGAAATTTAATTCTCAAAATGATTATTATTTTTCTCTATGTACGGTAAAAAATTGCAAGTATGAATAAAAAGAGAAAAAAAAACGAAATTATAAATAAACTGCAGCCCACAGAATATAAAGACAAACAGCAAGATAGTACAATATTTTGTTTGGTTTTTTTTTTTTTTAAATGTATACATTAATTTGGAGAGATTGAATCATTTTTTTTTTTTGGTGTAATCATAATTAAAAAAAAAATTGTAATTTTTGAAAATAAAAAGATTTTTTCTCTTGATTAATTTGAATGGAAAATTTTTTAATTCTTTTATAAATTTTTTTTTTTTTATTTTTGTTGTACTTTTTCTGCGTTTATATGTGAACGATATTATTTATTTATAAACGTTTGTATTATTTGTTTTTATATTAACTACAATATAGTCTCTGTAGTCTGTACATACAAGTACATTCATTTTTATTTCTTTTATTTTTATAAAATGCAAAAAAGTAAATTGTATGAAACAAAACTATATTCAAAATCAAAATATAATAAATGCTTGAGTATATTTGTAAATGTGTGTAAAAGTATATTACTTATCGTATGTTCAGTTTATAATAATAATAATAATAAACTTTTATTGTTAAACACAATCAGGTAAAAAAAAAAAACTAAAAATGTTGGTACGTAATTTTTTTTTTTTAAATTTTGATTTTGAACTCTTTTTTCCTATTCGTTTTGATTACTTTTGGACAAATAATTTTATTTTTCCTTTAAAGTTCATTTTACATTCGATTGAATTCTTTATTTTTTATTTGTATTATTTTGCAATAAAATATGAAAATAATTTATTAATAGAAATTTCCAATTGAATTAATTAGCTTTAATTAAAACTTTGACTGTCACTAATGCTCTTATATAACACTGACGATATACGTAAATAATGCATTCTAATAAGTCAAGTTGAAACACAAACGTTAAAAAAATTATTCATTTTTCCAACTTATTGATTTTCTTCTTCAATTCTTAATAGAAAAGAAAGAATTTTTTTAAAAACAAGATTTTTATATTTCTCTCGTCAATTTACAAAGGTGGTTCTTATTAAATGGGTCTAGTCTCTTATAAAATACACACGCACACACAGGTTATAATTAAACAAATAAAAAAATAATAATAACAATCATCAAAATCAATTCAAAAACCTTTATTTTATTTTCACAAAAAGAATGAATAAAATTTTACTGATCGTGTAAACGCTTTTAAATTATACACTTTTTGATTTTTATATTATTTTCGTGAATATTATTATTGTTATTATATTATTATTTTTGTGTTTAGTGTTGACACAAAAATGACAAGTAAATTGTGAATTTTATTTTAGCTAATTTACATAAGTATATAATATATTAAAGGTGTATTAACGAATAGTCAAGTGGGGTTTCTGATTTTTACTATAGTTATGTTCAAACAATTCATTTAGTCTAAGGGTAACCAATTTTTAAGTCTAACATTAACTAATTTTTATTCTTAATTATGTTTAAGTGAAAAAGAATATTATTTATTTATTTAAATGTGTGTGTGCGTGTGTGTTCGTGTTTAGTGTAAAAGATAGCAAATATACGAAAAGTAATGCTTATATAAATATTTTTTCAAAGTTATATTTTTAGGTAAATTTATTCGTCATATGTGTAATATAATTATTTTATCAGACATTATTTTTGAAAAAAGACTTCTATTTAAATATAAAACAATAATATTTGCCAGACAAAATTTTAATAAACATAAAAAAAACCAACGAAATTAAGAAAACAAACAGATTCTTATGAATAAAACAAGTAAATTAAAAATAATGATAAAAATCACTGCGATTTATATTCAAAAAAAATAAAAAATACAATAATTTAAACTCATTTTGTTTTCATTTAAATTTTTTTTTTGTGATTTTACAAAAGAAATTCTTTGTAATGCAACAATAAAATTGACAACCACGTCAATTAATATTATGAAGTCATTGATTTTCCTTTGTAAAACAAATGCAGTTAATTTGTATCAATCTATTTTTACTTTCTACCCTTGAACTTTATAATAATTATATAAGAACACAATTTTTAAATTCAAAGAAATAATCAAATTTCTGTATAAATAATTATATTTCAAATCACGTTTTTTAAATAATTTATTGTTTTAACGTTATTTTGATGGTATAAATTTAATTCTTTGTAAAAGAAATTGTACAGTTCAAGAACAAAAAGACTAACAAATAAAAGGAAAAAAATTGACATTTTCTTTTAGTCACATCCTAATCAAAGGAGCTTTTATCTTTACAGAGCTTCCAGTTAGTTTGTTCATAACTAGAATTTTTCAGTTCAAATGTTCAAACCAAAAGTTGTTTTTTGTAATTAAATCATTACAAAAAATAACTTTGGGTTGGAACCAAAAAATCTGTCTAAGATCACAACCATTTTAGTCAAAATATTTTATAATTTTGTTAATTAGTCTAGTTTTAAACTCTTGAATTTTCTGTTGTTTAATGAATTTCAAAAAAAAAACCATTTTTTTCTTTTTTAAAGATGGCCAAAAAATTTATGGATCTAATTTGGGATTATCTGGTTTTTATTGTTTTCCTTATTGCTTCATCAGTAATTCCATTATGGAGCCGAATAAGAGGGAAAAAAGAAAAAACTAAAGCAGAGTATGTATTTGCCACAGGTAATTTTCTTTTTATATGAAAAATAAAAAATAGTGTCTTAGTTTTTACTCAAATTACATATTCTTATTATACGTTTATTTTAAATGAATATTTTCATACATTCAGGTGCACAGGTTGGCATGGGAGCTATGATGTTATCGATTGCAAGAGGTACATTGGGTGTCAGGTCATTTTTAGGTAAGACTTTTATTTTTAAATATTCATTTAAATATGATTTATAATTATTCCAAATGATTCTAGGATACCCGAGTGAATTATTTTATAGAGGTTCAGCTATGTGGGAAACAATTTTTGGAATGGTAAATGCATACCCAATAGTCACTTTTATTTTTGTACCTGTTTATTTTAATTTGGGAATTACTTCTGTCTATCAGTATTTAGACCTTAGGTAAATTTTGAAATACAAAATAAATTTACTAAATTGAAATATGTACAAAGTTATACTTTTCAAATTTTTAGATTTAAAAGCAGATTAGTTAGATGTATTGCATCATTAACTTATATTTTACGACAAATTCTTAATTTAGGTGTTACAATTTATACGCCAAGTGTCGCATTAAATACAGTCATAGGTATTCCATATTGGGTATCGTTAGTCGCTATGACTGTTATCAGTATTATATTCACGTTGTTGGTAAGTTTCAAATTAACTTTATTATTAGTCGTTAAATTTCTCTTAAAAATATTCACGTTTTATTTCCAAAAAAAATAATAACTAATTTTTTTTGTTTGTAATTTTAGGGTGGACTAAAAGCAGCCATAACAGCTGATGTTATTCAAGGATTGACCATGATTTTTGTGTCAATTGGTGTTATCATCCAAGGTTCATTTGAAGCTGGAGGTGTTGATAAAGTTTATACTGAAAATCGTGACAGCGGTAAATTCTTTCTGAAATAATTTTCTTTCTATTTCGTTTTAATTTCTTTAAATATTTTAGGTCGATTGAGCTTTTTTAATTTTAGTGGTGACTTAACGACAAGAGTTGATACATTATCAGCATGGAGTGGTCAACTTTTTATGTCATTAAGTTTATTTGGGTGCCAACAAAATTTTGTACAAAGATATGTTAGTATGAAATCCTTGAAGGATGTCAGAACGTAAGAAATAATTATTTTTTTGTAAATATTAAAATGAAATTAAATTGAAAAACTTTTTGGAAATTCTAGAACACTATTGGCCAATATTCCTGTGATAACTGTACTATTTTCTTTATCTTGGGTTGCTGGAATGGGAATCTATGCAACATATTCTTCTTGTGATCCATTATCAGCGGGCTATACAAAAAAAATGGATGAAATTTTACCATTTTTTGTTGAAGATAAATTTGCCTATTTACCAGGACTTTTAGGATTATTTATGGCAACATTATTTAATGGTGCATTAAGGTAATAAATATTTTGATTTAAAATATTTAAATTTTAAATATAACAATAAACATTTTGAAACTCGTAGTTTAAACGTTTCTAATCTAAATTCACTTGCAACTGTAACATGGGAAGATTTTTTATCACCACTACCACAATTTAAAGGGATGAATGATAAACAGCAATTATATATAATAAAATTGCTTGGGTGCATGTTTAGCGTACTTGTAATGGGTATTGGATTTAGTGTGGGTTTACTCTCAGGAGTTATTGAAAGTTCTATGTTGATGACATCTGCAACGTCTGGTCCATTGTTGGGTGTATTTATTTTGGCAATGTTAGTGCCAGTGGCAAATTGGAAGGTAAATAAATGATTTTTTTAATAAAAAAATTAAATTAAACACTTTTTTATAGGGGTCTGCTATTGGAATGATTGCATCACATATTATTGTTATTTGGATAACATTCGGAAGTTTTACAATTGAAAAGCCACCATTAATAATGCTTCCAACATCAATTGAAGGCTGTAGTAATGAAACCTTTTCAAGTGGTATTACAAAAGCACAGACATCATGGCTAATGACCAATCTGCCATTAGAAGTGGGATGGGACATTCATAATACATCAATTTTAACTTCAACATCAATGCCAATTACAGACAAGTAAATAAAAAAAATTATTTTGTAAATTTAAAAATATTATTTGGTTCTTGGTCATAAACGAATATGGTTTTTCTTGTTTATTAGTGCGAGACATACTTACTTTTAATAATTTAGGGTCAAATAGGGTCAATGATTTATAATTATACATGTTTTTTACGAATATTGAAGAACTAAATCCCTATATACATTTTACATTATACTGTATAAAAAAATATTTAAACCATATAATTTATTACACAGGAATTTATTAACAAAAGTCTATTATTTCTTTCAGAACTCCAATTCAATATTTATATTCGATTTCATACATGTATTATAGTGTGATGGGTACATTTATCACTGTATTTATTGGAATAATTGTAAGTGTTTTGACAGCTTCTCCCGATGATGCATACGACTCAAAACTACTCCATCCGTTATTTTACCGTATAAGTAAATGGTTTCCTGGAAAAGAAAGACATTATACAAATAATGTTAATGCAATTATAGAGACAAAACAAACAAAT